>CANSZD010003172.1:1470000-2070000 GCA_947648045.1 Beta corolliflora
ACTCAAGTTAACCATCTTTCAAGATAACGACATCTGTAATGGATGATATCTGCTACAAAAATGCAACGTTATTACGGTACGCATTTCTATAGACTGGTTGATCTTCTTGCTACAATTATTTGCCACTCAAATTAACTTCAATCATCTTTTAAACATTTTCTTATAGAATATTATATATTGCCTTTTTTTTGTGAAACTCTTTTATGTAAATCCTCCACCTTGACAATGAAATAATCCCGTATTATTCCTTAACCATTGTGTTATCGTATTTAAATTACTTACACTATAATCTCTAAAAGAACTAACAACCTCGTTCTTAATTCATATCACTTATTTTCATTCTAATCGCTAATTAATTGAAAAGAAGAGGATTAATTCTAGTAAAGAGTGAGGTCATTGATATTGCTACTCGTATAACTAATTTGATCTTCAACCTATTTTTTAAAGTCAACCCTCCGCCTTTAGATTATTAGTATCATTTATATAATAAATCATCTCTCTTACATTAATTACAACATTTTCCTTATTTGAAAACTTCATGTTAATTCTAACATTATCGTATTTAGCAATGAGATCTTCCTTTCTCTTTCATTGTTATATACACTAGTGGAAAAATGCTAAATGATCCTAAAGAACTGATCCGACAGGGTCCTTAACCAAATCAGTTGAGTCAGTGTCTTTGCGCGCAAAGGAAATGATCAATTAACTGATTTGGTTGCCCTGAACCGGATCAATTAACTAATCTTAGTAAATGTTTTAGGGTTTGCCTCTTATTCTCTCACCTCTTCTTTCCTCTCTGGTCCTTCATTTCTTCATTCACCTTTCTTTCCTCTCTCAGCCTCTCTCCTTAGTCCTCCTCTGTCCTCTCTCACCCAAGAACCCTAAATCACCACCATCTCCGATCCATCTCTCTTTAGTCCTCCTCTTTTCCTCTCTCATGATTTTTGGCTTTGCTTCCAGTCAACGACACCAACAACCACTACCATCTTCGCTCGCCCAGTCGCTCACCCAGTCGCTCATCCTCCACGTCGCTCGCTCAGTCGCCGTTCTCATCCTCGACGTTGCTCGCTTTGTCGTCGTTCTCATCTCTCGTTACCCAATTGGATCTAGGGTTTTGTAATTCCTTATTTTTATTTCATTTAATTTTGTAATTCCTGAAATTTTTTGTAATTCCATATTTTTTGTTTTTGTTTTGATTAATTTTATTTATCTGAATTAATAGAATGTTGATTTTATTAGTTTTTTTTTGTAATTTCGCTCTCCCAGTTGGAAGGTTTTTGTTTTTGTAATTTCGCTCGCCCAATAGTAATTTTATTGTGGATATTACTTTCAATTTTATTTTCAGCTTTGGATTTGATTTGTAGAAGTTTTTTTTGTGTGTAACACTTTAACTATTAGTATCTTAATATACCTTTAGGTAACAATTATGAAAAGTTCATATATATCTTTAAAAATACATTAAAAGAGAAAAATCTAATAAGATCCCACATGATTACACTATTCTTTACGTAAAACTCACCAAGACTGATCCAAGCAAGTGAAATGTTTTTATAGGAGGCCGGTCAAAGTAAAGTATATAAATAATGCAAAAATAATACTTTTACAAACTAAATTAAAGAAAATAGAGAAGTACTTATCTTTTTTCTCTCCTGTTCACATAACCTCCTAAAAAAATACATCATTCCATCCCTATTAAAGTTGGGGACAACTAGAAGACGTATTGTCCATCCATAATAATCGTACACTAACAACGTTGATATAGAATTGCTCTCACTCCCGTTAATTAGTTCAAAAATGTTTCCCACCACATATTATAATATTGATCGTAGTACCTTTTATAAATCTCTAGATACATTTCTCCGGGGACATTTAATAACGGACTAGCATTGGATAGGTCATGGGACTTGGGAGGCCATAAAGCTTTTAGACAGTCACATGTTTCTCGTTTGTCTCGAGTAAAACAGAGTGTTAGTTGTGAACTTGTGATGGTACTCATGGTAGGAATAGTGATGACCGTCCTGAGCTGGAAAAAGAACCGGGTACGAACTAAGACCCGATCCTAGGTTGATCCCGATTCCCGGGTAATTTTAGTATTATTCTGTTCCTTTTTATAAATTTAAATTTTTAATATTCCTAAAAAGGTGTTGAATTACTCGAACTTTTGCTTGAATAATCCTTCATTTATTAATATGGATGAAACATAATTATACGTATAATTTAACTAGATTAATAAAAACTTTGCCTACTACGTCCGTAATAATACAAACTTTTAATTATTATTTAATATACTTCATCCGTTCTAAAATAAATAAAACACTTATTATTTTAGGTCTTTCAAAATAAGTGAAACGTTACCTTATTTGATATTCACTTCTCTCTATCTCTCTCCTCATCACATGGGTCCCTTTTTTTTTTTTTTTTTTAACTCTCTATCTCTCTCCTATTCTAAATCCCCGTGTCAAAGCCCTACGTTTCATTTAAAACAGAACGGAGGAAGTAACAAACTTTATTCCAAAATTCCTAGAGTAGGTCAATGTGACTTGTAACCTGTAAAATAGGTAAAAAAATTAAAAAACTTAAATTTCTCCTCCCTAACCCTGCCCACCGTGAAATCCCCATTCTTAATTAACGACTTCGAGTACTGGAAGCATTTGATAACGACGGCGATGTCGGAGCAGGAGAACATGACTTCCGACCTAAAACAACCCATTCTCTCTCCTCCGACGACATCTTCCAGAATTTTTATTCAACGGTGATAATTTTCGGAGATTGTGGAGGTGATTTTATTCAGCTCGAGCTCGAATTGTTAAATAGCAATGGCGATTGCTCTGCTCCCTCATCTTCTTTGATCTCTTTCATGTCTCTCACAGAGACTTCCCGGGTTGTAGGACGTCGGATGACACTTCATCATCATCAAAAGTATACAATTTTAAATCACCATCCCCTTCAAGAGGCCTGTTCATATCCCAAAGATCACCATTAACCCTAGAAATCATTGCATTTGAAGCCAATTTCTTCGAAATATGCGCTGCGATATCAAATGGAGTTGTAATGGAGGAGAGAGAAACTTGATGGATTTGCCGGAAGAGATAATGGAGAGCTTGCTCAGCTTTAATGGATTCGAAGCGAGAGATTTGTTTAGGGAGTAGGTGAGGAGAGAGAAAGAAGTAAGTAAAAGGGTGGGAAAGTGGACGAGCTCGTTGAGGGAGTGAAGGGAGGGGGCTGGATTCCCCGATGGGCGGGGTGGGGAGGGGGAGTATCCCAGTGGCTAGGAGTGGGGGAAGAGAGAAAAAGCAGAAAAGGTTGGAGGGCAAGGAGAAAAAAGAAGAAAAAGGTTTTGTGTTTTTTATTTAAAAATTAAAAAACCCAACAATGAAATAGTGACACGTGTCTCACTTTACCTGCTTATCAGGTTGCATCCGGTTTTGACTTATTCTAGGAATTTTGTTATAAAGTTTGCTATATTAAGTAATAGGAAAAATTGACAAGGGCAGTTCCAACTATGACCCCCCCTTTCATAAAAGGTTCCAACTTTCGAATACTCTACATCAGTCCCAACTTTGAGGTATTGTTTACAAAATTGGTCCTGGTGGACAGGCTACCGGTTTAATAGGTAATTTTCTTTAGTGGTTCTATCTTCTTCCTACTCCTCTCTCCTCCCTCCTCCCTGTCCCCAGCCACATCCCTTCCTTCGTTTTTACATTTTTTTTTGTTAAAAAAACTCTCCCAACTGTAAGTAAGACTCCATTTTCATTTTCTTCTTACTCCCTTTTTTCTTTCCACTATTCCTGCTCTACTAGTCCCCCTCCCTCTTCACCCATTCCCATCCACCACCCATCTCAGCCCGAAACCTCAACCATGGCCTACCCCACATCCTACCTCCATTCTTCTATTCTTCTATCATCCCACCACGTAGATTTGAAGAATTGCTTGAATTAGTTATTCCTGAGCATCTGGTATTTTTCAATTCTCATTAAGCAGCAAAAAAGCTAAAAGTCCTAGCTACCTTTTTTTGTCATATTAAAAGAGTGGAGAGTGAGAAACAATTTAAAGAAACCTTGTTAGAAAGTATAAGTTACAGGAGCTTGAAAGAGTAAGGGAAAAGAGTTATTTTCATGGTAATGATGCTTAAGTTTATGGGATTATTATTTTGAAATTAGCATGGTTGTTCGATCTGCAGAACCAAAGCTTTACCAGACGAAGGGAGCAACCTACTATTTTAGAATTAGTTCAATGCAATAGGTGCTTCGACATTGGTTCTCCATGCTTTTTTTTCATGGCATTTTCTTTTCCTTGTTTTGAGCATTAAACTAGAGTATTAGAGGATCTAATTGTTACCGCGTACAACAATTGGTAGGAATCAGATCTTCACTTGAAAGCTCATCCTTTGATATCCTAGAAATTTCGGCATTGAGATTGAATGGTCGTTGTGCAATGAAAATGGATGGAGACAAGCAACAAGAAAAAGCAGGGAACCCCTTAATTAGATTTTTTGAGATCATGTAAAATATTGCAAATTTTAATTTGAGAAAAATATAAATAAAAAATCAAAGGGATAAATGGAAAAGCAAAAGCAGGAGCAGTGCTAATGCAATTTGTGAGCTGAGAAATTAAAGAAGAAGATGAAGATGGGTGGGTGAAGGTTGGTTATAATGGAGGAAATAGAGAAGAGGATTACAGTGGAAGTTGTGGCTAAGAAAGAAGAACCAAGAGGAAGAAGTAGAGGAAGGGTCTTTTTTTTAAAGTCATGTGCAGCAACTATCTCACGTGACCAAGTTTACCGGCTTCAGCAGGTGAAAAACCTGCAAGGACCACGCGTGTCCAATACCAATAAAAGTTGGGACTGCTGTGGAGTATTCGAAAGTTGGGACCTTTTATGGAAGGGGGGCCATAGTTGGGACCGCCCTTGTCAAATTTTCCTAAGTAATAATGAAAAGTTTGTATTATTTGCTGGGAAAATGGCCAAAGTTTGTATTATTCTAGTTAAAAAATCAAAAGAAGTTTGCTAATATTTGTGTTGTTTCAACCTATTATCAACGGTTTTGTTAATACAAACAGAAATCATAACTATGGGCCTACATAAAGTCTTGGGTGTAGTTGTTACACCATATCTTATGGCGTAATAGTTACTCCACACGTGTGATGATTTCTTCCACCTTTATATCCTCCATCTTTTCCTTTCAAGTTTCAACCCCTCTTATTATCCTCTCTTGAATCCCGTCGAAGAATTCATCGAAAGTTCGAACCCCCGCAACAACAAATTTTCGTTCAATCAATTTTGTTGAATCTTGAAACCAGATTTTCGAGATTTGTTCTTGAAATCAAATGAAATCATTCTTCGATCTCATTCTTTCACTCAATCTCATTTTTCATTCAGATATGGAATTCGATTCTAGACTGGATTTTGTTTTTCGTTGGGAATAATCGGTCATATTCATATGGATTGCTTGTTCGCTGGTATAATTCTTCAATGATTCCAAGTTTGTGTGATTTAGGGTCTATTCACCTTATTTTCAATCCTTATTATCAGATAAATAAGTTTAGATTAGTTCATATAAGTTCAGATAAGTTCAGATCAAGTTTAATAAGTTTAGCTCAGCAAAAATAAGGTATGACAGTCGTCTCACAAAATAAGGTGTAATACATTTAGATAAATTATAATAAGGACTAAAAAGGCCAGATTAGTTCAGATAAATTCTAGTAATTTCATATAAGAAAAAATAAATTGAATAAAACATACCATATGAATGCTATCCAACTTAGTTGGTAATGGTTTATAAAACTATCCATAAAATAAGAGATCATATTCCGTCTACATCACTATCGTCTAAGCCATACATGTGGCTCTCATCAACACAACCACAACAAAAAAAAAACAATTACTACATAATTTTCTAATAATTGACATCACATTATTGGAATAAAAAAAAAATCATACACGTGAATTATATTCATGAGAAAAAAACATAAATACTAAATAATGAATGAGGCCCACGTAATCACCTATGATAAACCCACCAATTTAACTTAACATGTGTAATAAATAAGATATAATAAAAAGACAAATTAAAAAGTCTAAGGTGAGGAAGGTGCCCTCCCATTCTCCCCATTTCCCATTCTATAAATTCAATTATTTCCCTCGTTATAACTCGTTGCCAAGATCTAACTCAAAGTAACCAATTTTGGCCACCTACCCCACTCTCTCTCCTCCCAACTCTCCGCTTCTCAACAATATTTTCCACCAACTCCCGCTACTACAACTAACAAAAAAAAAAAACATAAAACATGCTTTCACTCTCTTCTTTTCATCCTTCCTTCACCACCACCGCCGCCGCCACCACCACCCACCCACCTCAACAATGTCCCGCTTTTCTCTCTCCTCCATCGTATCTCTCGCTTCCTTTACGCCACCCTCGCCAACACCTCGTAGTTCGCTGCGGCGAGGGTGGTTCGGCCTCCGAATCGGTTTTTAACCGTGATAGTGCTGCCACTCGTGCGACTAATGATCATCTTGACGTTAATAAAAGAGATGCTAAGCTTAAGATCGCTATTATTGGGTTTGGTAACTTTGGCCAGTTTTTGGCTAAGACAATGGCTAAACAAGGCCATAGAGTGTTGGCTTACTCACGCTCAGACTACTCCCGCGCTGCTAAGGAGATCGGCGTCGAATATTTTACTGACGCCGATGATCTCTGCGAGGAGCACCCTGAGGTGAGATTTTACATACTCTACTTTGATCATATTTTTTTATTAATATAAAATGTAAAAATAAATGTTACTATGTGAACGCTACGTTATATTTTTCATGTACTTTTTAATATTAAGTTTTTTTTTATAATTAATGGTTTACTTTTATATTGACTAAGGTGAAAGTCAAACTAAAATGTCAGTAATAAATAACAATAGTTATGTATTTATGAGTGTTTTTGACAGGTAAGTTATACGAGTAGTAGTTTTTAATTATGAAGAGCTTAGATAATGGGACAATACTTTAATACAGTATTAAGAATTGTTACTTTACCCACTTAAATTATGGGTATGGTGGGGTGGCATATTTTGAAATTTTGCTTGTGACTTTCAAAAAGGAAGAATGGATCAACATCTTATTGAAAATAGTCAAGTAGCATTGGATGCTTCCTTTCAACAAGAAAAAAAAGGCAATATAATGGATGCTTTAATTATTCGTAATACTTGACTAAGTTAAGAAAATTAATTTTAGTATTCCCAAATTTTATAATAGCACTATTTTTTTTTGGTGAGAGGAGCAAAGAAAATCACGCTCTTAAAAGAGAATTGCAATTATAATGAACTTTCGAAATGCCGAAAATCAAGATTCTTAACTTAAGTACATGAGCTTTTAAGTTATGTTTAGCTAATCTTTAGATTTTTAAATTGTCGCGAAAGATATATAGAAAACGTGCAAGAAGTGTCGAAATTGAGGGGCTAGAAGTGGAATATATCAATAAAATCATTCAATAAAGGTATCTGCTATAGTCGCAAAATGCCAATAATAATGTGTACATCCCCTTTTTTAAAAAAAATTTATTGACCTTATTAAGTAGTACTCCTAGTCTCCTACCACCTTTACGCAAAGAAAATAAAAAAAGACGAAGAAAATTTGATGCCACATGACATGAGATTAGTGGAAAGTTCAATTTCTTTTTTTTGCAAAAGTTCTTTTTTAATAATTCAATACTGTTTTAAATTTGACTAAATGGCATTCTTAGAAAAAGTTCATTTGGTAATCCTTCACCTTTTAAATTAATATCCTTCTTATATTGATCATACGCAGCATAAATTGAAATGAAGAAAATAAAATGTTTGACTCTTAATTTTACAAAAAAATCAAAAACTATAAAGAGAAAAAATAAAAAATAAAATAGTCCTTTATGAGTATATATAAAGTCGGAAGTTAAACACTCATTTTATTTTTTTACTAACAATTTGAAATTAAAAACTTCTTTATTCACTCACTAACCCACTAAAAAATTAAATTATGTGAGCCACTATAATATTCTCCTTTGTTAAAAGAAAAAAATATATCTATTGTCTTCAATCACAGTCTACACATGGTAGGAAGCCATCTAATATGACCATATATGATATATGGTACAATAAGACGGCCTTTTGGAATATCCTCTAATAATGCAACTAAAGTTCTCACGTGTTATATTAGCTATGCTCAAAATATTATTGCAATTCAATGGAATTGGACCACACCACCTAATATTCGATTGCACTATCTTTTAAATTGTCCTCGTAAATTATTATGTATTTCTAATTTATAAACATTATTAATATTTTTTCAGGTAATTCTTTTGTGCACGTCCATCCTTTCAACGGAGAAGGTCCTCCGATCACTCCCTCTCCACCGGCTCCGTCGTTCGACCCTCTTTGCGGATGTTCTTTCCGTCAAGGAATTCCCTCGATCGCTCTTCCTTCAACTTCTTCCTAAGGACTTTGATATCCTATGCACCCACCCGATGTTTGGCCCTGACTCGGGCAAAGACGGGTGGGGTGGACTACCCTTTGTGTTTGATAAAGTTCGAGTCGGATCAGATCCGAGTCGGACCTCTCGTGCTGAGGCATTCCTAGACGTGTTTAGGAATGCCGGGTGTAGGATGGTGGAAATGAGTTGTGTTGATCATGACAAGCATGCAGCCGGGTCTCAATTTATTACACATATGATGGGACGAGTTTTGGAGAAATTGGCCTTAGAAAATACACCAATTAATACAAAAGGGTACGAGAGTTTGTTGAATTTGGTGGATAATACTGCAAGGGATAGTTTTGAGTTGTTTTACGGGTTGTTTTTGTACAATAAAAATGCAATGGAGCAATTGGATAGAATGGATTGGGCTTTCGAGATGGTAAAAAAGCAACTTTCGGGGTATTTGCATGATCTTGTTAGAAAACAATTGATGTTGGAGAGCAATGAACAAGCTGAAGTTACATTTGACAAACCATTAATGCTTCCTTCTCCTACTACTAATCCTCCACAAATAGTTCCCTCTGCTGATATGGCTGAGAAGAAGCATGATTTAGTGGTGGTTAATGGTACTAGATAGTGCACACAAACAATTACCACGATGACGATAATAATAACGAAGACTACAACAACTCAGTATGTATTAAGCCGTTGGAATTTTTTTATATAAAAATAGGAGGTTTATTGATTTTTTTTTTTTTGGGGTATGGGGGTTGGGGAGATTGGATTTCCTAAATCAATTGCAGCCTGACTATCTGCATTTTTGTTATATGAATATGGTGATATATTTATGTATAATATGTGTTACGGTACGGGGAAGCTTTTTTCACGAGCTCTTGTGCAACAAAAATTCATGGGGTTGATAAATAAATGTATAAATCATGAAAATTTTGTTGAATCTTTTCAATTATTGATCAATATATTGAGTACTTTGAAGAAGATCAAGATTAATTTTCTACTTTAATTTGGTTAAGCACTTGAATGTGAGTTGTTTTCTTTCCTATAACTTTTTTTTTTGTGGTTGACCCACTTTTTGAATTTTAGTGGTCTTTTCTTATAATATCGAATATTAATGAAGTAATATTAAAGGAAGCTATATTATAAATTTTTTTATAATAGAAGTCACTTTCGAATTTTGAAGAAGAGACACCTTTTTAAAGGGGTTGAAATGATCTGGACTCAACTATTGCTTACTTAGAATATAGGTCTTTATAAAGTCGTAAAATATTTAACAAGTGTCCACAGGTCTTCAAAAAGCCGTAATATGTTTTTTGTGATAAATGGCCTAGTAATGTTTTTTTTTTAAAAAAAAAAGCTTGTAGACTAATAGTTTCATCGCACGGGTTTAATTTAGGTCAAATTTCTTTTGTCAAGGTGTGAATTAATGATGGCTTCTATGTTTTTCAACAACTATCTTTGTTTTTTGGGTTAATTGGCTAGAACAACACAACCTTTGGCTCTAGTGCAAGGAACAACACAACCTTTAACGGGTGCAAAGCGTAGCACCAATTTAAACACGTGGTGCAGAAAATAGCATAAATGACACCGGAGAACGGAGATTCCACCGGAGCTAGGGAATCTCCATTATTTTAATATTTTCTTGTAATTCCCTCCCCTTTATTTGTTTTCTATTTCTCTCTCTTTTCTTCTTCTTCAGTTCTGCCATTTGAGCCAAGCCATTTGAGCTTCCAACTTCTGCCATTTGAGCCAAGCCAAGGAAGACGAAGAAGAAATCCCATCTTTGCGCGCGAATGAAAATCTGAACTGGAACTTGGTTAGAATGCCTTCTATAATGCTATTTTGCCTGGGGAATTCTCATTGATGGTCTAGCTTTTAGGAACAACCCCTCTCGTCTCGAGCACCAGAGGTTCCCAAGAAGAACTATAGCTGCCATTGCATTTTTCCTTTTCTTTCCCCTCCTTTCAACTCCCAAATAACACAACAACATCGAAGATTTTTTTTTTACAAAGACGCTATATCCAGCTATGTCAAACAGTCAAATACTCGCTACCTCACTGATTGATGACTAATAATAGGTTGATTTGGCTTGAGACAAAAAACCGCCACTTATGCTTACAGTAACAAAGGATGATTCATCTTTCCATATTAGAACCACAAAACTGATTTCCCGAATATACACCTGTTCAAGGGAAGCACCAAAAACTAACTTAGGAACTCTGAATTATGGTACTTAGTTGCTAATTTGCTCAAGGAAGAAAAATATATATGCTTCTTTATCTCACTGCTCAGTGAAAAAAAAACATTATTTACAGCAAAGGGAAAAAAAACTACATGATTTCACAAAAATAAAAAATTCAATGTAGGCAAAATAGCCAAGTTCCAGTTCAGATTTTGATTCGCGTGCAGAGATGAAATTTCTTCTGATCTTCGTCTTCCTTGGCTTGGCTCAAATGGCAGAAGTTGGAAGCTCAAATGGCTTGGCTCAAATGGCAGAACTTTAAAAAGATACGCATAATAAAATGATAATCTTTTGGATTAGATATTCTTTTAAAATATTAATTATGGAAATGCTTGTAATATTAATATACTGTAATATTACAATTTTAAAAAGTACAAAGTGATGCTCCAATTGTCCCCCAGTATTATTCTCACGTCACAGTCTGGATACATATTATAAATAATTGAAATAGCAACTAGCAAGGAAGACACGTTCAAATTGAATGTTCCACATTTTTTAAATAATCAAATGAAATGTTACACATTATTGGACTACATACATTTCTGATCTTGTCGTATTTAATCCAGCTAGGTACTACTGCTTTCCTGTACCAAGCACCAACTCCTGTAGACTCATTCATAAGCTCAATAAGTTTTCATTTCATTTCCTTTATACAAATTAAAATCAGCTAATTGTAAAAATAACGATTGTAATATTGCTTCTACTAAAACGAAACAGAAAATGTGTTGTATAACTTATATTTTTTCTGTTTTTAAGTGCAACACTTTGACTTTTTACACTATTTACACATTTCACTTTAACCGTAAATAATATATAAAGACAAAAGTTATCGTACAAAATGTTGCTGGATAATTTGTTTTAATGAATATCTTCATAGTATCAACCTTTTTATAATTTTAAAAATATATAGTTAAATATTAATGGTCAAAGTTGTGCGTTGTCAAGCGTGAAAGTTAAAATGTTGCACTTATATATTTAGAAACAAAGAGAGTATATAACACTAATTGCTATCATTAGTTCAATAGTTATATATTTGATGGAAAAAACAGTTAAACGTCACATGGAGTAAGCATGACTGGAGGCTTAAGGCCCATATTTAACAAAAACTTGACTGGTATAGCACTTTATTAAATAAGCTCCAATAAAACTTAATAAGTTTAAATAATTTTAGAAAAAAATAAGGTGAAAACAACACCACCTCATTATCGCTAAAATGGTCCCTTCACAATACTAACTTTTTTTTTAGATGCTAACTTTTTTTAGGGGAAACAATAGATGCTATCTTGATAGTAGATCTGGTTACTGGACAGAGTAGCCCAATGGTTAAAGGGTTAGGGTCAAATCTACTGGGCTTTTATTGGACAGAGCTTTATTGGACAGGGTTATTATTGGACAGGGCCATTATAGGGCCAACAAAGAAACCCAATAATTTTGAAAAATAAAATAGGTTTTGCAAAAACAATTACATATTCGGATTCGCATTCATTTATACTCACTATTGACTCTCTTTGTTCCATGTTTTTCTTGCTCGTTTACCGACCCGCCCATTATCGACCCACTACCGATTTGGCCCGACCCTTTATGAGGCGACCCTCTTATGACCCGACCCGCTTCCGACCCGCACTGACCCTGACCCGCCCCGGCCAGCCCAATAACCAGGTCTACTTGATAGTAGTGTCCATTCAAAAAAAAAAAAAACTTGATAGTAGTGATTGAGAATTATTAATGAATTACAAAAAGACAAAACAAAAGGATTATGTATATCATTATCGATTTTATTATGCGTCTGTCCCAAGCGCGACCCATCATATAATTGCGTTTTGCGTACGACAAGAACCGCAAATGCTAGCAGTTTTCATGCATAGACTGATAGACCAAGCAATGTTAGCTCAGCTGGCCTGGTACGATATCGGGTATTTTCTCCCCCATCTTTGAGGAAGTTAATTCTGTGTGTGATCCCTGGTAAAAACAAACAGTTGTATCTCTTCGGTGGGGTAGGGGGTGTTGGACTTTATACTATTGATCAAATGCATGTTCCCGTCGTTAGTTTTTAATACTTCATCCATTTATTTTTTGGGCAAATTTCATAAAACTATCTTTTATAATTAATTTTTTTCAAAAAAACTACCTTTTAAAAATTTTCTTTCAAAAACTACCTTATGTAACAAATTTCTTTCAATATAATACCATTTTTTTTACATGTTACACTTTGACATTTTACACTATTCACAAATTTTACTTTGACCATCGTTTGTGATTTATACGTGAATAAAAATATAGTCATGTGGGATCTTATTAGATTCGTCTTAATATGTATTTTTTTTAATATGTACCTTTTATAATTTTTACAAATACAAAATTAGAGATATATGTCCTCAAAGTTTTGCATTGACATGCGTGAAAAGTGAAAGTGTAACATGTAAAAAAACGGAGGAAGTAATTATTTACTTCACTGTGGAGGAGAATCAAGGAGGTTCGGCTCTATTCTTTTGGACTGAATTAAGTTCAGTCCAGTTCAGTTCAGTTCAATTCAATTCAGTTAGTTTCCTCTCACAGTTTTTATTCAGTTCAGTTCAATTCAGTTTAGTTCAGACAAATTAAGTTCAGTTCAGTTCTGTCCAATTCAGTCTAAAAGAACATAGCCGAAGTCCAGAAGTATGAGAAAGAAATTGAAAAGATGAGGAGAGAAATTTAAATGTAGGTTATTATTATATTAAAAACTGAACCACATGGGTGGAAAAAGAGGAGAAAATAAGTGGGACATGTTTCAAAAAATAGAAAATGCAATAGTGTGCAGATTAAAAAGAAGCGGATCAAAAAAGAAAGTATGTAGATTAAAAAGAAACGGATGTAGTATCATATTGTAACACTACAAGAAAAAACAACATCAACGACGGCTTTGAACCGTCGCTGATACCCTCGAAAACAGTCGTTGGCTGAATCAACGACGGTCAACAGTCGTTGCAACCGTGGTCGCTGATTTAGGCGTCAATGACCGTCTGGCCGTCGATAGGAATATCAATGACGGTTTTTTTTTATTTATTAGCGTATGTTTTTAATACCAACGTTGAGAATATGCCACCTACTGTTTAGAGTTGTCGCTGAAACAACGACGATCCTTAACAGACGTTAAAACAATGAGGGTTTAAAACAGTCGTCCAGTCAACGACGAGTCGCGAATAGAAGCGAAACGACTGTTCTAAACCGTCGGCATTTAAATACACCAACCACTTTATACTGTCGCTGGCACTAAAAGCAGTCGTTGCCTTTTGCATCTGTGCTAGCTTTAGTTTCTTACACAACGACTGTTTAGCCGTCGTTGTTTTTTTAAATTACATTAATTAGATAATAATGTACCAAATTATAATTTAACTTGTACCTGCACCTAAATATATTACACTAAACCTGTTCCGGCATCGCATCAATATATTCAACTAAAAAAATATGCAATTTTAATATATATTACAATATGCGTAGATACTTATATAATTACATGAAATAGATTAAAATTATGTACACAAAATAGATCCCGGTGTCGGGAAATAAAATAGAAGTCAGGTTCTACAAAAATATATATCGACAAATCCAGAAACTAATAAGCTAGATGCCGATAAATATAGACACTAAATGTCTATAGTTAGACAAACTACCTAGATTAAATATATGTACGCAAAATAGATCCCGGTGTCGGGAGATAAAGTAGAAGTCGGTTTTCAAAAAAATATACCGACACATCTAGAAACAAAGCTAGATGCCGATAAATATAGACACTGAATGCATATAGTTTGACTAACTATATAGAAACTATAAGTCTAGTTAGTTACCTAGTTGCCAAAACCAAACAAACTACAATGTCACGGGTGTCTGTGCAGCAATACTGTCATCACCAAACCCTGGGTCATCTTCTGGTCTGCGTTGTGGAGGGAGGCCTGTGTTGCAACCTGAGAACATGTGGCCGAAACTAGACATGTTCCTCATCATTTCCTGCAGGAGGGCCCGGTTTGACTCTTCCACCCATGGTGCGACCTTTGCCTCCACCTCTTCCATCCGTGCAGCGACCTTTGCCTCCACTTGCGCCTCAAGCTGAGAAAAAATGGACGGCTCATCATATGGTTGTGAAGAGCCATCTCCTCTCCCAGATGAAGAGTTGTAGTACAAATGATCTCCCTGATCCAACCCCTGCACTTTTTCTCTGTTCCTCCCACCAACTGTCTCCCAATACAGCAGATCAGGGTTCGGCTGTGAACCCTGAGTGGTACAATCATCCAGCTTCTTGTTGTATGTCTCCTGCATTTGGTTAAATGTACTCATATTCATGCATTTTCAAGTAAAAACTAATATGTGACACGCCAAACAAACTATATTTGCGTTGCTTGTAGTGTTTATAACTTAAACTAACTTAAATATACTCCTATTCATTCATTTTCATGTAAAATGGGCTAAAATGGCCTATGTTTGGTTCTAACATGCCTATATTTTGTATTTTCAATCAAAACTACTATTAAATACATGAAACTAACTATATATATGATGTTTGAGGTGTTTATAACTTAAACTAACTTCAAACTACTCATATTCATTCATTTTCAAGTAAAATGGCCTAAAATGGGCTAAAATGGGCTATATTTGGTTCTAACATACCTATATTTTGTATTTTCAATCAAAACTACTATTAAATACATGAAACTAACTATATATATGATGTTTGAGGTGTTTATAACTTAAACTAACTTCAAACTACTCATATTTATTCATTTTCAAGTAAAATGGCCTAAAATGGGCTAAAATGGCCTATATATGGTTCTAACATGCCTATATATTGTATTTTCATTCAAAACTACTAATAAATACATGAAACAAACTATATATATATGATGTTTGAGGTGTTTATAACTTAAACTAACTTCAAACTACTCATATTCATTCATTTTTAAGTAAAATGGCCTAAAATGGGCTAAAATAGCCTATATTTGGTTCTAACATGCCTGTATTTTGTATTTTCAATCAAAACTACTATTAAACACATGAAACAAAGTATACACTTGTTGCTTGATGTGTTTATAATTTAAACTAACTTCAAACTACTCATATTCATTCATGTTTAGAAGTATGTACCGATATTTGCTTTGCTTTCTTGTTTGCTGGAATTTCTCCTTTTCCAGGAACAGTTTTAAAATGTGTCTTCAAGAACAACTCGGGAGCGGTAGGGAGTACTCCTCCTCTGCTCTTTGCCTGTACACATTGTTGAACAAACGCTTTATTTTTTAAAAATACCGAAAATGTCATGTAATTTAAACTTAGTAGATATGGAACATTTTTACCATCTTTCTAGCATGCTGTGCAGCCGAATTAGAACACTGAAAGTGTGACGGCTCAATTGGATTAGACATGGAGCCACCTATTCGGTTCTTCTTGGCCTTTTCAAATTTTTCCAGAAACTTGGGGTCTTGACTTCTCTTCTTCATGGCTTCGTACATGGTCTCCCCCAACCATTTTGGCTTTTCATTGGCTTTCTTAAGCACCCACTACTACATTAAAGAGCAATTGCAACCCTAAATAACCGTTGATAAGTCCAAAAACCGCTACAATAGACCTATTGCAACGGTCCCTAACCGTTGCATTTATTGGCGTTGCAATAGGTCTATTGCAACGGTTTTTGGGCCTATTGCAACGGCTGCTCTGGAACCGTTGTAATAGATCTATTGTAACGATCATTTTACCCTATTGCAACACCACTCTTTAACTGTTGCAATATGTCGCTAGATAATCCTATTGCAACGGCAAATTAGACTACTAACCCATATGTTTTTAAGAACCTATTGCAACGCTTATACAACAACCGTTGCATTACTTTAAACAATTGCCGAATTAAATAATAATAATAACAACAACAACAACAACAACAACAACAACAACAACAACAACAACAACAACAACAACAACAACAACAATAATAATAATAATAATAATAATAATAATAATAACAATAATATAATAAAAATTAATGGTAATAGAAGTTTCATTAAGTTATTGAAAAATTAAGAAGTTGCACAATTTACTTCTTATACAAAAATGAAGCACAATACTAGTTGCTTCAACTTTGATACATGTAAACCCAAAAAATGACTTTAACATACATGCATCAAAATTTTCCAAAGAAAGTCAAAAATATCCAAAATAACACAACACACTAGCTATTTCACCAAAATCTTGCCATCAACAAAAAACTTCAAACTGTAGGTTGGATGCAGTTTTCCTCCTCTATTCCATTAGTTGGTTCAACATGATGTACCTACATATACAATAAAAAAGTTAACCTAAGATAATAAATTAAATAGAAAAAAGCAAAGGGAACTAGATATTGCATAACATATGTATTTTTTTTTGTTTGCTTACTTTAATGACGAAAAATATAATGCTCCAATATATGAAGACTAATAAAAAAATACTAGTTGATAATTAATAAAAATCTCTGTAACAATTTCGCCAGAGTCTCCTTTGTAAAATGGACAAACCCAAATATACGGGATAATCAAAACCTGTTTCAACTTTCAACCCAGATACAAGAATAATACAAGAACTTAGAAGCCCATCCTTCTAAAGTTCTATTTGATAAGTTTCATTTTGGACAGCCAAGTAACAATTAGGATTGGACAACCAAGTAATTAAGTAAAAAAAAAAGTGCAGCAAATCATTCCAACTACACTCGCCAAAATCAATGGATCAAAATGACCAACATTATAAAAATGGAAACAAACTTACCAATCGATTGTCTGAGTGCACTCCAATAGAAGATTGTCCATTTGACTCACTAGCCGAAGATTTACCATCGCTTCCTGTCTTTGTCATATTTGGAAGCATAATCTTTAATTGACCTCAGGATTAGCATCAAGTAGTTGCCTTAGTAGAGGATTAGCTTCGAATAGTTGATCCACTACTTGCGATTGCATGCTTTGTAAGAACTCTTGAGGAAATATGTAACTTGAGTTTTTGCCCCCTTTATTCAAATCAGTCATAGTCACACCTTTTCCAAAGAGTCGCACACGTCCACTATGCTATGGTTTTTTCATCACTTCACTATAAGGATCCTTGTAGTTTTATCCTTCATGCTCTTCTGACTCTATTGCTTCCATTTGCTCCTATATGGATGTATAAAGCAACAATACTATTACATATTATGTAAATTGAAAAGATTACAACACCTTAGAATTTCAATGAAGGGCACTACTACACTAGGCAAGTGTGTGAGTGGATTTTAATGAACCTGTATCATTTCACAAAATTTATTCAACAATCATAAAATTTATCTTTGCAATTATGCCAATAAAATACTACTCTATATCAATTATAATTAGTGATCAGTTCAACATTCTAAGCTATGACCAGTAGAACATAAACCCACATAGAACATATACAAAGAATAAGGGTGAAGATAGACAGAAACCTACGATATTCTGTTTCGTTTTTCCATAGCTTGTTTTGTATGACTTTTCGGGCTTTCTTTTCCGAGAATGGAAGTATTACTGTACTAGCATGGTTCTTGGTTTTGTTCTTGCATGATTCGAATTTCTATGGTACTTCTAGTCTTTTACTATATTTTAATACTGTTGATGAATGGCCGAATAGAATAGTACTGGTTTCCTGGTGCAATTCAACAATTGTCTTCATAAGAAATTTTGTTTATTGTTAATTTAGTCACTGATTAGATTAGTTTTTTTTCTTCTTATAAAAGCTGAAATTAACATTATTTTGAAGTGCAAAGATTATAAAGCTAATATTTTACATTCAAAGATGGAACAACAAGAATATACAGTGTTACAAAGGTCAAAGGAAGTCAACAGTAGATTTTACAAGGGAAGCAAGAAGCCAAGAATCAAGCTATGATCCTAATATCACGCTATGTCTCTTTCTCATCTTTCTCTTATCTTTGCAATTGCAACTAGGTAGAAATCATGCATATTTTTTATATCAAAAAAAAAACATGCACATTTAGTGGTGATAGGATAATATTATTTTTGGTAAAATTTTCTTGATATTGTCTCGGAAATAAAATATATATCTTGAGTCTTCACCCTGTATATATCATTGTATTATATTTATGATGATGTAACAACTAACAAGTCAAAGTTCTTTTAAAGGTAGAAACATGACAACTGATTTGCTTCTTCAATCCACCCATAAGAAAAGTTTGTTACTTATCTTCTATAAGTAACACATCAAACTTTTGAACTTATATTGTTTCATTGCTATACTTGACACGTCAAATTACAACACTTATCTATCTCTTCTTATCATACCATTGAGTCATGCATTCAAGTTTGGATTCATGTGCATTGATGTTGTAACTAAACATTGAACATTCCTCTTAAGCTACATGATTATTTACAGAACAAGTCAAAAATCAAAATTTAAATACTTGTGGATCAAATAAGTAGGGGCCAAACAAATCCAAAGTTAAATGAATCAAAATTTGATAACTTCTTGAACTTGG
The DNA here is from genome assembly GCA_947648045.1 of Beta corolliflora. Lineage (NCBI taxonomy): Eukaryota > Viridiplantae > Streptophyta > Magnoliopsida > Caryophyllales > Amaranthaceae > Beta > Beta corolliflora. Next base: position 1,489,180 of record CANSZD010003172.1, read on the forward strand.
TCATCGCTCAAGCTTGGGTTAGGCTTGACAATTAGATAACATGCAGTTAGTTTTTTTTTTTGAAGAGATTTAGTTATAGTATATGTTAAGTTATAGTTATATACCTGCATATTACCAATCAAAAGTACAAAGAGGATAAGCCCAAATAATTATATGCAGCAATTATCTCATATATTCCAGAATAATTGATGTCATCACACTACATCTTGATAAACACATTTCAATTGCCAAAATAAATCATCTCAAACGCACAAAAATGCAGCAACATTAAGAACAACCACTAAACCCAATTCCCGAATTCAACTCAAAAATACCAACTTTATATAAAAATTGCCAATTAACTCATAAAAAGGAGATTTTTTATTGCTAAAAAAAACACAAAGAATACCTCGATGGTTCAACAAAATGGAATTGAATGTTTGGGAATTTCGGGTTGCTTAAACAAATTGAAATGAAGTGTATCAATGTTGGCGAGTCGACGCAGCACGACCCCCATGCAAAGCCACCGTGAAGAACCAAAGAAACCACCGTGAAGAGCCGACGAAACCTTCGTGCGAGAGCTGATGAGATACCGTCGTGCGAGAGATGACTAAAATTAGGGTTTTTATCACAAAGAAGAAGATGAAATTGGGTTTAGGATATGTTCAAAATTGGGGTTTGGGAATTTTAGGGTAAATTGGGATAGATGGGTGGGTTTCTTGATCATGGAGTACATTAGAGGGTTTGAGTATTTTTGGGTTATTTACTTAACTCTCAATTGCTTAGTGTATTGCCCAAAAAGAAAAATTTTAAAATAAAAAAGGCGGGAAATATCCACAAAATAAATTAAAAGAATGGTGGGAAAGTGAAAATGAAAATTCATTTTTTTGGCGCTAAACATTAGCCATATATCAAGGATTTCACCCTTTTGCAATGGTTGTCACAACCGTTGCCACAAGGGTTGCCTTAGGAAACCTATTGCAATGGTTATTGTACAACCATTGCAATAGGCTATCTATAGTAACGGTTCTAAAATTACCGTTGCAATAGGCTATCTATTGCAACAGTTCTAAATTGACCGTTGCTAAAACTATTGCAATAGGTATAACCGTTGCAATAAGGCGTGGCATTTATTCGTTAATGTAGTAGTTGCCCAATATCGCAAGTCTCTCAGATGATATGTAGCTTTCATCTTGTAAGTCCTCTTCACTCGGCCATCTAACTCAGGAGCCCATTCGTAAAGACCCTTTAATCTGACATTAAACCAAGTTATTAATAAACTAATATAATCAATTTCATTCTTCATAATTCGATTCATACATATTGTGAATGAGTTCCACCAATGCACCCTTGTGGCCTCGTCTACCTCACTGTAATTGAACCAAGGTTTTCGAAAATGGCCCTGGAAAATGTCAGTGATGGAACCACTAACCTTGTTATTATCAAACCTGAATTGAAAACCAAACAAACACGTGAATTGTGAATATCATTTGATACAAATATCATGAAGCATATATTAGCTTACAAACTTACGACAATCCAGTAGGGCTTAAAACCTTTTTTGGTGCACGGTTGGACCCTTCACCTTCCTCAATCTGACTGTTCGGAGTCTCCGGTACGTGGGTACCAAAGTCATGTGCCTGTGAATCATCTCCCTGTGTCTCTGAGATGTGGATATGGCTTTCTTATAGTTCTGGTGACCGAAAAAGCTCCCTCGGAACCAAATTGACCTTGGCTTTCACCTAAGCCATCTCGACCTCCGCGCCCGTTAGGATTAGACATGATTACCTAAAAAAAACAACAAATATATAAATCATGGTGGATAAGATTAGTCATTAGTCTAGCATCACTACCATCAAACATATCGTAAAATAATCAACTAAGTTCGTCTCAAATGTCATGAAAATTAAATAAAGCATGTAGCAGTATCATAAATGGAAATGTCATAACAAGTAATCTTCAACATATCATTACAAAAGTCACAGATTTTAATTGAAATGTTGTCCTTAATACAAGCTATGATATACTAAAACAAATCAAAGTGAATTCCCATCCTCGCTTAGTTCATCATCAATTTCGTCATCCCAAAAACCATCATCGTCATCATCATCGCTTTCTCCAGACTCGAAACTAGACTCTTCTTGATCATCACCTGAGGGGACTTCGAACAAAATTTCTTCATCATCTGCTTGAACACACTCAACATCATTACCCCCTTCATAATCGGGAATATCATTTGGATCACAAAAGTTGGAGTCTCAGCACTTGTCTCCTGTAGGAAGTCGAAGTCAACGGGAGCATCAATCACGGACCTTGCCTTTGTCCTAAATACATCCCACCATTGAGCACAATCTCTTTTCAAGCTTGGGTACGGTGCGAAGTATACTTGGCTAACCTGGTATGATAGCACAAATGGATCAAACTTGGGGTATTTCTTGGTGTGGTTGACTTCAACTAGCTTGTATTGATAGTTGTTCATTCCCCTGACATTGTCCATCCAATTGCACTTGAACAGTATAGTGTTATATTGCCTAAGGGAACTAGTAAACTTCAATTCTATAACAACATCTAGAATTCCAAAGAAATCACCCCCTCCGTCATTAGACACACACACTCCATAATTCATGGTGGACTTGTGTTTGCTTGATCCTTGTGTTTGGAAATTGTATCCATTAACATAGTATCCATTCCAAGTGCGAACTAATGTCGAAGGACCCATTGCCAAAGCAAACAGTACATCATCATTTGGTTTGTCTTGAATAACCTATTTAAATTCATTCATATGTTAAATACAGCTTTGTATCAAGCGATATTTAATCGTCAAACATACTTTCGATCTAAACCAATCAAGGTATTATGCTTCATGTTGCACCCACACATCTTCTGTACGTAGAGTAGGTCGAATTTGAAGAATGTGGTCCTCGAAATCCCTTACCATCATAACAATTATTAATGTCCAAGTTAAAAATAACATTTAAATTTATAAATAGTATGATTAACAACAAGTGTTTTACCTCTCAAATTCTTGTACGATGCCTGTATTTGATAACACATATAGGTGTGCACGTTGTAGTTCCACTTTAGTTAAAAATCGTGTTCCACCTGCATTTGACGCCCGACAACAATTAACCCTAAATAGCCCTAGGACATTTTCGTCGAGCATCCTATCAACTTCATCATTTACATTACGACCTAAATCTCGTGTCGTAGTATCCATTCCTTGCTGAAAGTAGTTGGAACAGAAGTTTGCAATATCTTCACACAAGTATGCATTACAAATAGAACCCTCCACACGAGCCTTGTTACCAGTTTTGCGTTTTAAATGATTAAGGAACCTAATAAGGTGGTTACGAAAATAGTTACACAATTGCGAAGAACAATAAAAAAGGATATATGAAAATGAAGGATAAGGTACCTTTCAAAGGGATACATCCAACGGTATTGCACGGGACCACATAGCCTAGCTTCGTGTGGAAGGTGAACTGGTAAGTGTTCCATGGAATTGAAGAATGATGGTGGGAAAATCTTTTCGAGTTTACAACGGATCTCGGCTATGTTGTGTTCCAATATTTCCATGTCACTTACTGTACGTGATGGTGGAGCAACACAAATCACGGAAAAAGAGGCTGATCTCAGTAACAGCTTTCCACACATGAACCGGAAGCAACTCCTTTAATGTAATCGGCAATAATCTTTCCATGAAGACATGACAGCCATGGCTTTTCATACTGTGCAGCTTACTGGACTGCATGTCCACACATCTTCTTAAGTCGGAAGCATAACCATCGGGAAATTTCAAATCTCTGACCCAGTTGCATAATACTTTCCTTTGGGCCTTGTCCAGTGTGAAAGATGCTTTTGGTAAAGTTTCTTTTCCGTTCGCATCCTTGGTAACATGAAGTTGAGGCCTTTTACACAATTTAGCAATGTCTTTTCTAGATGCAACGGTGTCTGATGTCTGTTTTTTAACATCCATAATTGTGTGAATGAGTTGGTCGATGAAGTTTTTCTCAATGTGCATGACGTCAAGGTTGTTACGAAGAAGCAGAGTTTTCCAGTATGGGAGCTCCCAAAGACAGTTTTGTTTGAACCACCCTTTTTTCAACTTTTTCAAAGTGTTAAGTGCTTCTGGCCCATCTGTAGCCTTTGGCATGTCTTTAACACATGACCACAACTCTTCCCTAGACATGATGTGTGGTGGAGACCCTTTTTCGACCTTATTTCTGCAAAAAGCTACTTTGTTGTTACGAAAAGGATGATCTAGAGGTAGGAATTGACGGTGACAATCAAACCAAGAAACTTTACCTCCATGGTCGAGTAAAAAAGCTTTGGTTTTGTCTAAACAATAAGGACATGCCTTTTTCCCAATAGTAGACCAGCCAGATTTATAGCATGCCGTAGGCAGGAAAATCACTTATTGTCCAAAGAATGGCGGCACGCATATTGAAATTTTGTTTCCTAGAAATGTCATAATTGTTGCTCCAACATCCCATAATTGCTTCAATTCCTCGATTAAGGGTTGCATGTACACATCCAAGTTTCCCTTCGGATTTTTAGGACCATGAACGAGCAACGAACGGAACATGAAGGGTTTTTCCATGCACATCGACGGCGGCAAGTTGTACGGGGTTAAGATGACCGGCCAACATGAATATTGACCCCCAAACTTTCCATGTGGACCAAACCCATCGGTACACAAACTGAGCCGAACATTCCTAGGCTCAGATGCAAATTCGTCAAAGGATCTATCCAAATGCTTCCAAGCTTCACTGTCGCTAGGGTGAGCCATTGTGTCTTGGACTCTAGGATTATTGGCATGCCATGTCATCTCTTCAGCAACGTTCTTTGTTGCATACAACCTTTGCAATTTGGTGTGATTGGGAAATAAATCATAACTTTCATTTGAACTAAAGACCCCTTTGAAGTCCTCTTGTATCTGTCGCTATCGCATACTCTACATCTATCCAAGTGTGCATCAGTTCTCCAAAATAACATACAACCTTTGGGGCACGCATGAATCTTCTCGTGGGGAAGCTCTAATCCCTCCAACATCTTCTTCGTATCGTAAAATGTGTTACTCATGTTGTTGTTGTTAGGTATTGCTTCTTTCATTAATGAAGCAAACGCATCAACACACCTATATGGTAAATTGTACTCACACTTCAAAGATACTATTCTAGATGTCATTTCCAACACAGACATGGAGCTCCCTTCGTACAACGGTTCCTCAGAAGCCTTTAATAGGTCAAGAAACACCTTTGCTTGAGGATTAGGCTCCTCCTCCATTCCATTAGGTTCTTCAACAGTGGATGGTTCCGGGTTATTCCCACGAGCATCGAAAACCATTTCACGGTATGGATTAGATAACTCTTGTGCGGATTGAGGTAACTCTTCACCATGAGAATACCAACTGTAGTAATTAGGTATAAATCCCTTCTTATACAAATGCACTTTAACCGTGTCTACGTCATGCATACGTCTGTTCTTGCATTTCGGACAGGGGCATCTAACTTCATCCTTACCTGGGTTTTCGGGATTTGCTTTGCAAAAGTCAATGAATTCATCAACTCCCCTCAAGAACTCGGGCCTCAAGTTACGCCCATTGTCATATCTGTCATACATCCACCAATGCTCCTTCCGTTTCATGGTAACCAATTACAATTCTAAACCATTTCAATCACAATACTCATTAACAACCAACACACGTACAATTAGAACATTTGTGTGAAATGCATATAGATTTAAAATGATGTCCAAAGGTCCTTATCACTCCAACCTAACCCATTCTTGGACGTCTAACCCCACTAGTGAATGTATGCCAACTATTAGCTTCTACGTAAAATCCGGCAGCATTTCCCATGAGTTCTCCAAGTACACAATGTGAGCTTCATAAAAGCTTACATATGTACCCAGAGAACAACATAGAGAAACAACATCACCGGATATTACATAGAATAAAAAAAATGCATACATTCACCACCTAAGTGAGGTCAAACGTCCAAGAACAGTCCCAATCAGGGACTATTCAAGGTATACTCCTAATGAGTATACCTTGAACGGGTATCTAGGCACATGATGATGCAAACATATTTATTTAAACACTTAAATTAAATTTATAACATTATTGAAACTATTTCCACGAAAACAAATATGTCAAAAAATAATATAAACATTTCAAATAGTGTAAACTAAATAAAAGAATGTGCAATAAATTAATTATTGTGATAATTATATAGTTTTTAACTTTTTATAACCTTTAATAAACGAACCATTATATAAACTATTGTGATAATTATATAGTAACTTAAACTTATACAATTAAAGTAACTTAAACTTCAAAGTAATATAACCAAATAAATTATATAGTTTTTGACATTCTCTAAACAAAAGTTTTTTTAATACATTACATTTCATGCCATGATGAAAATCATACACAAAAATTAAATTATAGATTTTAAATGAACAAAAACAATATAAAATACCCTATATTCAATACTAAAAATATATTCATAAAAAAATACTAAAAATATAAATTGAAGTCAAAATATGGTCAAAATTGCTACTAACCTTACAATTAAGCCAAAGAGAAACACCAAAATGCTATGTAATCCTACATCATGTAGAAAATCAATTATTAAACGGTAACCTTAAAGCACTTAGCAAAATTTAAACTTTAAATTAAGCAATTAACCATATAAACTAAATTTACTATTAAAATTAAAGATTTTAAAAATTAAAGCGTACCTAGAGGCGGCAGGGCAGTCCGGCGGCAAGGAGACAGTGGCAGAGCTCCGGCACAGTCGGACGGCAGTCGACCAGTGGTGTTTGGCCACCTACATTGACAAAGCCGAATTACGGTTTGGTGAGTACCAAAACTCAAAAAAAAAAAATTAAATACGTAGGGTTTGGGTATTACCGGCGGCGAGGAGACAAAATTAGAAGCGACGACATTGGGATTGCCGGCGTACGGTGGTGTTGGGCCACCTATATCCCAAAAACCCAATTACTAGGGTTTGATGAGTAACAAATTTTTTTAAAAAAAATAGAAACATGAAGCTTCAGGCATTACCGGCGGCAAGGAGAGAGATAATGGGTTGTTGTCGGTCGTTGGAGGAAGGTGGAGGTCGGACCTCGGCCTTCAATGGCTTCTTCTACTTCGCGCACCCTCCTCTTCCCTTTTGTCTCTGAAATAAAATCGAATGAAGAGGCCAACTTTATTTTATCTCATTTTTCATCATCGACCATTTAAAACAGTCGCCTAAACTAAAAAAAAAATAAAATTTAAAATAATAATAACAACGACTGTTTTAAACAGTCGCTCATAAACAACGACTGTTTATCCTTCGCTGTCCAATTTAAAAGCAGTCGGTGGCAACGACGGATTAAAATAGTCGTTGAGTGCAAGAATAACGACCGTTATTTTAACCATCGCAGAGAAGCAGTCGTTGATTTAGCCTTTTCTTGTAGTGTAAGTTCATGTCTTATTTAGAACCTACAAAATGGAAAAATGAGGAAATATATCATCTTTACTACCATGCAAACATATCTTATTCTCAAATTACATTATTCTTATTATATGGACACTATATATATAATACACTAAGTCCCCCATTATTCATTATCCATCGTTCTTAATTAGTTTTACGGTTTTTTCACTAGGTACCCCTGTGGTTTTTCAAAATTCATGGGGTACCCATACTTTTTAAAAAATGCACCATGTACCCTTACTATTTCAATAAAATTCACGAAATGCCCTTAATGACTAACGGTGTTAAGTTTCTACTAGTCATTAACCCTAATTCACCCCTCTAACCCTAAGTAAACCCTAATTAACCGTAATTAACTAACTAAACCCTAACTTATAACCCTACCCTAACCTAACCCCCTAACTTCAAACCCTAACCCCACCCTTCCACCACCCCTCCCCACCCCACCCTCCCACCCCCCCAGCCCCCCTCCCATCCCCCACCCACCGCAGCAGCCCCCCCCTCCCCCACCCCCCGCAGCCCCCCCCCCTCCCCCACCCCCGTTGATTTCAGACGATTTCCCCCACCCCCGTCGATTTATGTCGATTTCCCCCACCCCCGTCGATTCCCTTCGATTTCCCCCCCCACCCCGTCGATTTCCGTCGATTTCCCCGCACCCCCATCGATTTCCTTCGAATTCCCCCCCCCCCGTCGATTTTCGTCGATTTCCCCCACCCCCATCGATTTCCTTCGAATTCCCCCCTCCCCGTCGATTTCCATTGAATTTCCCCCACCCCATCGATTTCCATGTGTTGCGGGTGATGGGGGTCATGGTCAGTGGTTGCTTGTGCGAAGAGAGAGAAGGGAAACTATGTGCGGTGCGGTGATCTCCTGTGTGCGGTGGCCGAGAGGGGGGGGATGGGGTTCATGGGCTGCGGGGGAATGGGGAGGGGGTTGTTGGGGTGGTGGGGGGAGAGGGGCCGGGGTGGTGGGGTAGGGTTAGGGTTAGGAGGTTAGGGTTATGGGGTTAGATTTAGGGGTTAGGGTTAGGGTTTAGGGTTAGAGGGGTGAATTAGGGTTAATGACTAACGGAAACTTAACATCGTTAGTCATTAAGGGCATTTCGTGAATTTTATTGAAATAGTAAGGGAACCTGATGCATTTTTTAAATAGCAGGGGTACCACATGAATTTTGGAAAACCACAGGGGTACCTGGTAAAAAAACCGTTAGTATTATTTTCATGTGAGAGGAATTAATATAAATTAGCTAGATTTCCATATAGGGATTATTTTCCAACAATATTACAATTTTACTTGGCAAATTTTTCCACAAGGTTATGATTCTTAATTAAATTTCTTTCATTTAACAACTTGAGCCATTGGCTTTGTGTGGCAATACTAGATGAAAATAAACTGAAACTGATAAGTTAATTAACATAAATTGATAAGATAAAGTTGAAACTGTTAAGGTGTTGGTACTGATAAGGTAGCTAATTAGCTTACATGTTGGCAAAATTAGTTGCTTAAGTTGATAAATTATTTTAGCAAAATTAGTTGTTATCAAAATTTTAGAGGAAAATTTGACAAGAGCAGGCCCAACTATGGTTGTCCTTCCATAATAGATCCCAACTTTTGAATACTCCACAACGGTCTCAACTTTAGAGGGTCTTTTATAAAAATGGTATAAGGGAAAGGGTGACCTGCTTAGCCTGTAAAAAAATTAAACCCTCTCCTTCCACTAGGGGAAAAAAAAGGAAGGGCTGCGCAAGAAGGGCTGCGTTTTAGTAAAAACGCATCCCTTCTTGTATGAAGGGCTGCGGTTTCTTTGGAAACTGCAACCCTTTTATTGAAGGGCTGCGGTTAACAAGAAATCGCAGCCCTTCATGCAGTATGAAGGGCTGCGGTTTTGAGGCTAACCGCAGCCCTACTAATGAAGGGCTGCGGTTAGCCTGAAAACCGCAGCCCTTCATAAACGAAGGGCTGCGTTTTCTAGACTAACCGCAGCCCTTCTGATCCCATCCCATATCTCCAGTTTTGCGCGCACACACACAGTAGGTAGACATATTTTCTAAATTTTCCTCCCTTACACGCATTTGACGAGCGAAAAACCCCTCCCTCCCTCTCACTCACTCGCACATTAACCCTAACGCCCCATCACCGGAGCACCCACATTGCTTCACCACCACAACCCTTCTCTTTCTTCACCTCTCTTCTCTTCTCTTAGCTTCTCTTCTCTTCTCTTCTCTTCTTTTCTCTTCTCTTCTCCACCATTTGAGTGGGTTTAGGGTGTGGAGCTCCTCCACCACTACGCAGCGCCACCACCCACAAGCGGCAGCAACAACTACCACCACCACTGCCCTACTCTTTCTTCATTGCTAGCTCCTGGGTTTAGCTAATTTTTTGCTTAGTTAAGTATGAATTAATGTTTTTAAGTTAGTTTTGTTTTTCTTATTGAATTAAATGATTAATGTGTGGGTTTTGTTAATTGTAGGAAGAAGAGGCTTAGGAAGGCAAATAAAGTTCCAACTATCTCTACTCTCTTCATTGCTTATCATTGGTGTTAAGAGGTAACTAGTTTAATTTCATTGTCTTTTTTGTTTGATTTAATTTGTTGATGAGACAAAGTTGTCATGTGATTCAATTTGATTAAATTATGATAATTTATTGATATATATATATATATATATGTATTTCTTATAATGTATGTATATTTCCTGATATGAGATTGTATGAAAACGCAATGTAATTTAGCTATGAAATCTACAAGTTGTTTGAATTGTCATCATATGCCTAGATACCCGTTCAAGACTTACTCATTAGGGATCGGGTAGGGATCGGGGATGAGAATTTGGATGATGAGTTCGGGGATGAGAATTTGGATGATGAGTTTGCAGATGATGATAGGGATCGGGTAGACGAGATGATACACGAGGTTGAAGATCAGTCGTGTAAACGACCTCGTATTTTTGAGTCTATGTCTGAGGCTGCTGAAAAGCCGTTGTATCCAGGTTGTACAAAGTACACCAAACTTTCCGCGGTGATAACACTGTTCAACATTAAGTCGAAAGCTGGTTGGACGGACTCTAGTTTCACATCGTTGTTGGAAGTTTTAGCTGATATGCTCCCTGATGGAAATGAACTGCCAAAGTCGTACTATTATGCGAAGAAACTGATGTGTCCTTTCGGTTTAGAGTACGAGCGGATACATGCTTGTCCTAACGATTGTGTGCTTTATCGTAATGAGTATGAGCATTTACATGAGTGTCCACGTTGTGGATTGTCGAGGTACAAGCGTGAAGGAGCTGGAGGTAGTGAAGGACCACCAGCTAAGGTGTTGTGGTATTTACCCATAGTACCTAGATTTAAGCGCATGTTCTCAATTAAAGGAGATGCGAAGAATTTGAGGTGGCATGCGGATCGTAGGAAGAAAGACGGTTCCGCTCAAGCATCCGGCCGATTCGCCCGAGTGGAAAAGTATCAACAGGGTGCATAAGGCATTTGGTAATGAGGATAGGAATCGAGGCTTGGATTATGTACGGATGGCATGAACCCTTTTGGCAATCTCGGTTCGCAAGCATAGTACATGGCCGGTGGTCTTAGTGGTTTATAACTTGCCTCCTTGGTTGTGCATGAAACGCAAGTACATGATGCTTGTCAGCTTCTTATATCGGGGCCCAAACAACCCGGAAATGACATTGATGTATACCTCCAGGCCGCTTGTTGAAGATTTACGAAGATGTGGAACGAAGGAGTGTTAGTATTTGATGCGTATGCTAATGAGATGTTCACTCGCATGCCATGCTTTTTTGTACTATGAACGATTATCCGGCTTATGGGAACTTATCTCGGGTATAAGACGAGAGGAAAACAACCCCGCCCAATTTGTGTAGATGACATGAAATCTACACACCTTAAGGGCCTGCAAACATGTGTATATGCGCACACGAAGGCACCTCGAGACGCGACCATCCCTATAGGTTTAAGAAGAAGGCATTCGATGGGACGGTTGAAGAAGAAGTTGCTCATAGACCATTAAGCGGTACTTGAAGTTTATAATCGGGTGAAGGGCATTGAAACAATCTTTGGTAAACCTCGCTAGTGAGGTTGATCGACCTACGGGATTATGGAAAAAGGAGTCCATTTTTTGGAAACTCCCATATTGGAAAGATCTAAAGGTCAGACATTGTTTGGATGTCATGCACATAGAGAAGAATGTTTGTGAAGCTATTCTTGCGACACTTATGAATATTCCGGGCAAGACAAAAGATGTTAAGGCGTCACGACTTTACTTGGAAAAACAGGGGCTTCGACTAGAGTTGTGGGCTCAGAAAAGGGACGGAAGGAAGAAGAAAGTAGTGGAGGAAAGGGTTGATGATGAAACTCAGAAAAGTAAAAAGAAGGTGGAGGATTCGGAGAAGAATTATTTGCCACCAGCTTGCTACACGATGTCACGTGCAGAGAAACGGATTTTTTGCGAGTCATTGTATGGCATTAAGGTCCCAACTGGCTACTCATTGAATATGAAGCGGTTTGTTACCTTAAATGGTGAATTGAAGTTATCGAGTATGAAATCTCACGATTGTCATGTCATGATGCAAGTATTCTTACCAATTGCAATTCGTGGGATACTTCCAAAGCATGTGAGGCACACCATTACCGAACTTTGTTCATTTTTCCATACAATATGCAAAGAAAGTCCTAGAACCGTCGACCCTCGATTCCTTGCAGGCCAGAGTAGTTGAAACTCTATGCAAATTTGAGATGTTTTTTCCCCCGCATTCTTTGACATTATGGTCCATCTCATTGTCCATCTAGTTCGAGAAATTAAGCTGTGTGGTCCAAGTGTTTTTGAGGTGTTGCTATCCTTTTGAGAGATATATGGGCACTTTGAAGGATAAAGTTCGGAATCCCGCACAACCGAAGGTAGTATAATTCAAGGGGTTGTAGGTGAAGAGATCGGTAATTTTGTGGCCGAGTATTTTGCTAGTGTTGATCCTGTTGGACTTCCGACATCCCGACACGAGGGCAGACTTGAGGGCAAGGGCACAATTGGTTCAAAATTGATCACACCTTCCGTAGAAAAGCGTAAACAAGCTCACTTATTTGTATTGCATCACGTAGCGGCTGTCCATCCTTATTTAAATGAACATATGGAGGAATTACGTGTTAGCAATCCCGGAAAAGGAGTTAGGGCATTGACGCAAATGCATAACAAGACTTTCATTGATTGGTTTCATAAACGAGTAGTGAATGATTTGGATGAAAGTGTTCCTGAAACGATCAAGTGGTTAGCATTTGGTCCTCGTGAAGCCGTACGCTCTTATGAGGGTTATGATATTAATGGGTATACGTTTTGGACTGAACGTCAAGATCTGAAGTCAACATCGCAATAAAATAGTGGTGTTTCACTTGTGGCGTCAGCTACACAATACACAAGCTCGAAGGATAAGTCGCCTATACATGCTGAAAGCAATTATTATGGGCGAATAGAAGAAATATGGGAGCTGGACTACTGTACTTTTAATATTTGCCTCTTGTGTTGCAAGTGGGTTGACGATAATCGACGTTGCGTAAGAAAAGATGATCCTTGCGGATTCACTCTTGTTGACCTTAGTCGTCTACGTGAAACCGAGGAGCCATTTGTAATTGCATCACAAGTTAAGCAAGTTTTTTTTGTAATCGATCCCGCCGATAATAAGTGGTCAATTGTTGTACCTGGTAAAAGGAGTATCCTCGGTATTGGTGATGTTGATAATGAGGAAGAATATGATGCATTTGAGGACCTCCCCCCTTTTACCTATCCAGAAAATAGTGTGGAAGATGATGTGAATATGTCGGAGAACTATATGCGTGTAGATCACACGGAAGGGATACATGTACTTGAGCATCCTAAGAAACGGCGGAAGGTCAATAAATCATGAGACATAAACTCAGGTCTGTGTAATTTCTCCAATTTGTAATTCTTTTTTAACATGATTATATGAGGTATAATGTACCTATTGTGTAGAGTTTTAGGCTTGCATTTGTTGTTGGTTGCATTTCGGGAACGAAAAGGTCATTTTAGGCCTAGTTTTGCATTTTTGCTTCCAAATCGTACTTATCGAGTCATTTAACCCCAAATGCATTTTGAACATGATAATATGAGGCATAATGTAACTATTGTGTAGATTTTTAGGTTTGCAATTGTTGTAGGTTGAATTTTGGGAACGAAAAGGGCATTTTAGCCCTATTTTTGCCTTTTCGCGTCCAATTCGTATTATCGCTTCATTTAACCCCAATTTCATTTTGAACATGATAATATGAGGTATAATGTAACTATTATGTAGATTCTTAGGCGTGCATTTGTTGTTGGTTATATATCGGGAACATAAATGTGATTTTAGCCCTATTTTTGCCTTTTCGCCTCCAATTCATGTTTCTCGAGTCATTTAATTCCATTTTCTTTTTGAAAATGATAATATAAGGTATAATATAACTAGTGTATAGAGTTTTAGGCTTGCATTTGTTTTTGATTGAATTTCGGGAAAGTATATGTCATTTTTTAGAACTACTAACTACGGTAAATGATTGAATTCTCATATTATGTGTTTATTCCTTGGTTGTTTTGCAAGGTTTATATGAATAACACACCACGTTTGAGGGCCTTTACCATAGACGAATTACATGAAGTTCGGGATAAGTTGGCGTCCCACATTTGTGATGATTGTTTATGATACATCTACTAGTTTGTATCAATTATATGTACACTTTTTACATTATTAAATATATACATATTTAAAGTTAATTATTACGTTCACAAAACTTGTCATATATATATTATTGCAATTTGATCGGTCTTTTTTTGTGTCGAAGGGAGGTTTTGTGGGGGATGGGGGGGGGGGCTGCCATGGGGTGGGGGTGCGGGGGGTGGGTGGGGGTGCGGGGGGGGGGTGCGGGGCGCGGGGGTGGGGTGTGGGGGGTGGGGTGCGGGGGTGGGGGTGCGGGGCGCGGGGGTGGGGTGTGGGGGGGGGCGGGCGGGGTGGGGCTGGGTCGGCGGGGGGTGGGGGGTGGGATGGGCTGGGTCGGCGGGGGGGTGGGGGGTGGGCCGGGGGGTAGGCTGGGTCCGGGGGGGTGGGGGGGGGGGGGTGGCGGGGGTGGGGGGGGTGTCTTGGGGTGGCGGGGGTGGTGGGGGGGCGGGGGTGGGGTGGGTCGCAAGGGGTTGCGGGGGGTGGGGGGGTGGGGTGGGTGGGTGCGGGGTGGGGGTGGCGGGGGGGGGGGGGGGGGGGGTGGGGTGGGGGGGTGGGAGTGCGGGGGATGGGGGCGGGGGTGGGGTGGGGGGGCGGGGTGGGGGGGTGGGGGTGGGGGTCTTTGGGGTGGGGGGGGGGGGTCTTGGGGTGGGGGTGCGGGGGTGGGGGGTGAGGGGTGCAGGGGGTCTTGGGGTTGGGGGTGCAGGGGGTCTTTGGGGTCTTGGGGGGGGGGTGTCTTGGGGGCAATGATATGGGATGGGGGGCGGATTTAATTTTATTTTTTTTATAAAAAAATTGAATATGAAGGGTGCGGTTTTAAGCTTAAACCGTGACCCTTCACTTAAAAAAGGGTCTGCAGTTCATGCTTAAAACCGCACCCTTCGGTTAAAGAAAGGTTGCGGTTTATGCCGAAAAACGCAGCCCCTTCAAACTTAGAAGGGCTGCGTTTTTGGCCTTAACCGCAACCCTTCGCCGTGAAGGGTCATGGTTAAAAACCGCACCCTTCTTATCTAATGAAGGGTCGCTATGGAAATGGTCGCCGGCCAAAAACGCAGCCCTTAGGGTCATTTTGACCATGACCCTTCCTTATTTTTCCACTAGTGTTCCTCCTTTCGAGTCTTTCTCTCTCCTCCCTCCCTCCCTCCCTCCCTGCCACCCCCGCCCGCCACCTCACAACCCCACCCCCTCCCCGCCACCCCCGAAACACCCACAAACCCCTCCTCTTCCCTCCCAGACCCACCGTCTTCATCTCACTAAGTTAATTATCGGCAAACTCAGTCTTCATTCTTCCTCTTTGCTCTCTCATCCTCCCACCGTCTTTCCTCTCTCCTCCCTCACTAAGTTCGCGTCACCGCCATCTTCGCTGCGCCAACCAAGCACCACCGCCATCCAAGCACCACCGCCATTTCATTACGATTGTTGCCATTTTAATTATTCCCATATTAAATTTTATACAAAAAATCAAATTAAAGACAACAACTTTTCTGGGTTTTATTTTTATTGCTTGGAGCTTTTATTTTCTCACTAATTGCTGTAAGTGTCAATCTTTTTTCCCATATTTTTTTTTCAATTTTATTTTTGTAACTTTTTATCATAATCAGTTGACACAAATTCAAAGTCTTACCCTTGAAAATTGGATGCTTTACTGCGTTTTTGTTCTTTCTGTTAGTCCTATTTTGTACTAAACGACATAAGTTGGATTTCATGTGTCAAATTATTGAATTTGTTGTGATATAATCCTTTTTAAGTTCATTTTTTTGCTTGAGGATGTTTGACTTTGATTGGAGATGTTAAGGGGAAGAATTCTTTGATTTTTAGTTAACTTTTCTAGGTTTTTTGTGTGTGTAGAAATATGTATCTTGATGTTTATAACGATGGATTTTGTTATTCAGTCTTGGAGGGGGGATGTTGCTAATTAATTGTGGGGCAGGGGAGGGGGTTCTGGTAGCGGTTGGGGGCAGCAGTAGTTGTGTGGTGGTTGTGCGGTAGTGGACTAGGGGGGAAAGAAGGACGCGAGAGAGGGAGGAGGCAGAGGGTCCATGCTGGCCAGCGGGAGGGCGGCCGGAATCCGACGAGCAGAGAACGGCAGTTTTAGAGTGGGGGAGGGGGTGGCAGGGTAAGGGAGGATATTTCGAGGGCGGGGGAGGGGTGGCAGGGGTGGCTAGGGGGAGAGTTTCAGAGGTTTACCTGTTGTAGCTAGTTAGGTGACCTGCTAGGACTATCTTTGTAAAACACCCCCCAAAGTTGGGACCGCTGTGGAGTATTCAAAAGTTGGGATCTATTATGAAAGGGCGGCCATAGTTGGGCCTGCTTTTGTCAATTTTTCCAATTTTAAAAAGATTTTCTAAAATTTCTGTCACCTAATTTTGAAAAGGTAAAAAAATTTAACTTATCATTTAGATAAATATAATACTTCCCAAACAGAGCCATTGCCTAAACTCAAAATCTAGTAAGTATTTAAAACAGATATATATAATGAGAAAAACTTATGTAGTGTTTAATATTACAAGTGATGTAATATATAATGAGAAAAACTTATGTAGCACTTATCAAATAATATAGTATTAAATTAAAAGAGTATTATATATCACGATCAAATCACACTAGCTTAACAGTACCTTGCCAACACTATTTTTTTTCCAAGTAAAGTTATTACTATAAAACAAGTTATTGTCACCTAGTTTGATCTCTATAACTTAAAATCTTAGTGCCCAACAGGGTCGTAAAGTGTAAACCTCAAGTTTAAATTCATGGTAATAAATGAGTAATTCTTCAGTATTAGCAAGTTGACTATTTAAAATGACCAATTGTGGGTACTAAACTTAACTTTCATAATGTTTCTTTAATAATAATACAAACTAATGCTTACTAAAGAAGTAGATAACTCACCAACTACGCTTGTATCCTTTGGTCTAAGTCATCGTGAGTTAGTGAAGATTTTCTACATCTTTTCACCTAATTGATGTATTAGTTAGTGGTAATTAAATGACAATCTATTATTATTGTTAATATATATGTGAAAAGACCTAATATGGCAAGTCATCGTCACTCATCACCAGGCCGATGATCCAGTTAACTTATATGTCATTTTTTTCATGATGAGTAGAGCTGGTAAAAGTTGACACAACATGACAAGTCGACAGCATGATACAAACCGGAACGGAAAGAATGGATTATTTTTGGGAGTATTCAACCCGATCGTTTAGTTAAACGGGTCAACAAGACACGACACATCTTACTAAATGGGTTGGGTTTGTGTTGAGACTTCTAACACGAAGATGATATGCTTGAACTCGTTTAACATAATTGCTACACAAATATAGGATATTAATATGAGTTTTTTGTCAGAAACAACATTTTATAAGTGTCATTTTGTGAGAAACAACCTTATAAATTTTTTTTTGTGAGAAACAACCTTTGAATGCGTTTTTTTGTGAGATCAGACCAGGTGGCCATTTTCCGGCATTGACTTCAGTTTTCCGGCCTTGACTTTTTTTTACCCCCCTTTCCCTCTCTTTTTTTTACCCACCCACCACCCCTCCCCCCAACCCCTTTCCCCCGCCACACCTCAGCCCCCTCCCCCTCCCCCTCCGTCGCCGCTCTTCTCTTCTCCGTTCCCCTGCTCTTCTCTTTTCGAAGGGGGTGGGGGATTGGTGTTGGGCTGTAAAATCCACCAACAAAACCGTAATGTTTTCGCCCAACTCTCTCTCCTCCGACGATATTCGTCGTCGGAAAACTCGGGCGAAGGGAAGAAGAAGAAATAGAGGAGAAATTGCGTGTAGAATAATGAAGACTGCGAAGAAAGGGATGGGGAGAGGGGTTGCGCGACTGCAGGGAGGGGGGGCTACGGGGGCTGCGGGGGGTGGGGGAAGGGGGAAGGGGGCTTCGGGGGGTCTTTGGGGGAAGGGGGAGGGGGAGGGGGAGAGGGTGGGGTGTGGTGGGTGGAAAAGGGGTTGGGGGGGAGGGGTGGTGGGTGGGTAAAAAAAAAAAGCGAGGGAAAAGGGGTAAAAAAAAAAAGTCAACGCCGGAAAACTGAAGTCAATGCCGGAAAATGACCACCTGGTCTGATCTCACAAAAAAAACGCATTCAAAGGTTGTTTCTTACAAAAAAAAAATTATAAGGTTGTTTTTTACAAAATGACACTTATAAAATGTTGTTTCTGACAAAAAACTCTATTAATATTGAAAAAATTCGTTTAAGAGTACTAGAAAGTAGCTTAGCACGACAACACAACACGATCAGGACACGAAAATGGGGGGTTAAATGTTGAGAGATCTCAACACGTTTACATAATTAAACGGGTCAACACGACACGGTACGTTTATTAAATAAAACGGGTTAGTGTCAAGGATTTTCCAAGCCCTTTATATATGACACGAACAAGAACACGACATGAATACAAACTTTTACGAGCTCTAATAATGAGTTAAAACTCTGATTTATTTGTTAGACAATCAATTTGAAGTGCTACAAATACATGTACGTGATGCAACAGAATTGTTGATTGCTCAAATTGATATTGCGAGGAAGTAACTGTACGTAATTGATATTGCGATTCATCTCATAGTTCATTAGTTTGCTTATGCATCTTCTCACCTACCATGTAGACTTTGTCTCATATCACATTTGGTGGGCCCTAGGGTTTTGCTGATACAAGACAACTTAGATTCTAATCAAATTAATCTCTATTATATAAGCCAGGGGGAGCAATGGTGCCCCCCTTGGAATTTACTTAAATGTCCATCCACAACATAGATATTACCTTTAATGAATTTAAATTTCCATATATATTAATAATCTTTTCTTCTTCCTACTTGTTATATATATTGAACAAGTTAACAATGGAAATGAATTTGAAATTTCAATTAAATATTAAATTAAGGAGAATGATTTCCTCTTCTTGCATGTGTAAAAAACTATGATCAAAAATTAAATTTATAATATAACTTGATTAAAACAATCAGAAGAAAAAAAATAATAACTTGAATCTTATATTAATAATTATACTGATAATATTCTAAAACCTAAATATTGATTATTATTAGGTAAACTATATTATATAAATCAAATCCCCTCAAAAAAATATATATAAATCAAATTCTTCCACTTTATTAATATTCAACGATTGAACCTGATACACAAATTCTTCCACTTTATTTAAGCACAAGCTTTCCTCTGCTTTATATTTCCTTCTCTCAATACTCTATATATTTGAATAATGATGAACAAATAACTAACAAGCCAACGAAACATTGATTTAAGAAAAACATAAAAAAATAAAAAAAATTACAAATGTCTGTTTGAATTAAAAAATTTGTAACACTGATGAATAACTAATTGAGAAAAGAAACGTTAATATTACTCGCACGCATAGCGTGCAAAAAATGCTAGTTGGTTAATATTGCAATAAAGTTTTACTTTGATGAAAAACGTATTGACAAGATGGCTTGACGATGTGGGATAAACAAAATATTTCTTACCAAGAAGAAAAGAGATAAATGAGAAGAGAAGATGTTTATTGAAATTAGGTTCTTTTTTATTTTAATTTACTCCTACATAGTACACATATATAGTAGAATGTTACTGTGAGTAGAATTTCCGTTTCGTAATTGTTATCATTCCTATGTTGATTACAGATTTACAAAGTGTTCTTGCTAGTAGTCTTAGCAATAAATGTGTCATGCTTAAGGTTTGTGGTTTATCTTTTTGGATAAACTTTCTTAGATGTTATATTGACTTATCTTGAAGGGTAAGTTAATTTACAGATCACAAATTCTTGGAAAAGACGGTCTCACGTTAGTCTTAACGTGAGACCTGTCCAAGTCTAAGAGATGTATGTTTTTCAAAAACGAACTGCGTCTCACAAATTCTCACGATAATATTTTTGGCGAATTAGCTAAGTATTTTAGCACAATAGTTTAGAGCTGGTAATCTATATGTAGACTTACATTATTTTGTTGTTAAAATATGCAGTACATTAGTTAGTGTTATTCTATAATTAATTAAGATCTATTGAGCTTTGTTTAGTTTCCAATATAAACGAAGAAATAACTTTTTTCTAAATCTAAAATGTCAAATACAAAAGACAACCTCAAAAAAAAAAATCTTAAAACAACCTAGCATTTGGAGTAATTGTACTAATTTTAGTTTGGTTCTTGGAATTTTTTATATATTCTCAAAATGACTTTTCTTCCTTGCACTTCTTCCCTTTGTTTTTGCACGATCCGGATCTAAAATAACCACTGTAGTTGTACTTGATGAGCATTGTTCTTCTACAATTGGTTTTGTAGTTAAGACTTTGTTTATACTTGCAGTAATATTTTTGTACGTAGACTTCTTGCAGTACCTTTTTTGCATCTTCATTATCTTGAATTTTGAGAATGAGATTGTAGAACTTTCTTGCGGTTTCATATCGCTATGGGGTTACGTTGTTTGAAACTGCTCTAGAGATTTCTCTATCCATTTCTCTTTTCCACACTTCGCTCTTTTCAGATCTAGTCCACCTTTTGCACATGTACCTATGTTGTATTGTTGCAATTGAACGCATGTGCATAATTAATTGCATGTGAATGATTCTCAAGGCATGAAAATATAACAATCCTAGCAGCATAACTTTTATCATGTTATTTAACTATTACGAATAAATTAATAACTAATAACATTTAGGTATTAGTTATGTTTTTCATAAAAAGTTAAACTTTCAAATGCAAAAGTTAAGTTTTCGGTACCAAAAGTGATCTGACCTGATTCTTCAAAGGTTTTGCAAGTGCAAGTTATCGTCTGATCATGGGCAGTATATATTACCCTTTGTGATGAATATGTGTCAAACTCTTCTTTCACTTCAAACATGCACTAGTAGAAAAACGCTGATTTGCATCGGATACGAGGCGCCCATTTGCGTCGGACATGGGTCCGATGACACAAGTCT
Organism: Beta corolliflora; assembly: GCA_947648045.1. Taxonomy (NCBI): domain Eukaryota; kingdom Viridiplantae; phylum Streptophyta; class Magnoliopsida; order Caryophyllales; family Amaranthaceae; genus Beta; species Beta corolliflora. The sequence goes on from CANSZD010003172.1 coordinate 1,510,279, forward strand.
CGACGCAAATAACGGAGACATGATCTGCGTCGGATTAGGATGCGACGCAGATTTTGTGCTATTTGCGTCGCATGTACTGCATAGTCCGACGCAAATGACCTTTAGCCCCAGCCCCAACAGCACCATATGCGTCGCATGATGGTCTGTGTGTGACGCAAATCATACATTTAATATTAAAAAAAAGTCAATCTGCGTCGGACATTGAACACCATCCGACGCAGATGACTTTTTTTATCAAAAAAAAATTGAAATTGCGTCGCACCATCACAACATCCGACGCAAAAGTATCAATTTAAAAAAAAAATATAAATCAATACCCAAACTAAAACAATAATTCATCAGTATCCAAACCTAAATAAGAAAACTAGGCGAGTTGAATTTAGACTTTTAGGGTTAGAGTCTTAGATAGAGAGAGAAAGTGTGAGGGAACTAAGGAACTAGAAAATAAAAGGGAGAATATGATATATTGATATGAGATGTGCGTCGGATGGGCCTCTTGGTCCGATGCATATCTCCTAAGCCTAGTAATTTGCATCGCACATTAATGAAGTCCGACGCACATCGTTTGTCCAGTTTCCCATTTCGTTTTAGTTATTTGCGTCGAACCAAGAATAGCATCCGACGCACATGAGTCTCCTATCATTTGCTTTAAGTATTTGTGTCAGATGTACCTAAAATCCGACGCACATGGACCATAATTTACGTCGCGTTCATGCCGCATCCGACGCAAATGACACGGTCCTAGCCTTTTGCGTCGTTTGTCCAGTTGTGTGACGCAAATAAGGAGACGCAAATCAACGTTTTTCTACTAGTGATGATAGACATCTTGTCTGATGAAACAACAATAAAGTAAGTGTTTGTGGAAGTGTTTGTGGACATTGCCATTGCAAACTCGTGCTCAAATATTTAACTTACATTCAAATTAAACAACGAATTCAGGTTGTAGGCAGAAAATGGAGGAGGAAAACAATGCAGGTTTTAGGGCGCCTCGATGGATTAGAGAAGAAAGAGAGAATGATTTATGCGTGATACTGAAATTAGGGCTAATAAAATGCGTTATAATCTGGTTTCTATGATATAACTAACATATTTCAGCGCTTAACTAATATATATACTTCAGCGCTTAACTAATTTATCCAGAAGCAATTTAAAGCTTAGCATAACTAATAGGTCCTAGTATATTTGATGCACGCGCGTGATGTCAGCATGACATCAAGTGGTCTCACGTTAACACTAACGTGAGACCGTCTCTTCAAAAACGGACTCTATACGGATAGCATGAATATAGAGTTAAGTCAAACTAGAAAATTCATCTAGGACTAATAACTTATAGCCGGCAAAACAAACTCGTACCTGTTGACCCGACCCGAAATACCCGACCCGAGACCCGTTTTCCACCCGAAAATAATGACCTGAAACCTGAAATAACCCGACCCGAGCCAAACCCGAATCCACCCGACCCGGAAGTGACCCGGCCCCGAAAGTGACCCGATAATGATGACCCGAACCCAACCCGACCCGAAAAGTTGTCATAGTATTTATTTTTTAAACAAATTTAAGGAAAAAAATTATCGTGAGATACTATATATGACTTAACCACTTCCCATTAACTATTTAACTTAGTTTTATTAGTCTTATATGTGCTTTATTTATTTGCTAGAATAAAAACCCGACCCGACCTAACCCTACCCGATCTAACCCGACCCGATGTGTCCCGAAATTTAATGGACCCGAAATTAACCCGTACCCGAACGGACCCGACCCGACCCGAACGTAACCCGAACACAAAGTTGACCCGATTATGACCCGACCCGTAATGACCCGATCCGCACCCGACCCGTTTGCCACCTCTATAATAACTTGAGGGAATGTGTATCATGAATATAAACCACATGTGCCATGCATGAGTTAATAAAGGAAATTTTATGATAACACATCTTTTATGTCTTTTTTAGCGGGGAACGACATTTTTTTTTTGACAATTTAAGATCTTAAAAGAAAATATTTGTTAAAAACGACCTTAGGACACTTTTATTGGTTTATTAGTCGGGGCACTCCATAAAGGACCATAATTCTCTCTCATGCATACCAGGTACCTCCAAAACTCCACACGCAAATCTTCTAAAAACCCCAATATCTACCGCCTAATATTAATTATCCTAACATCACGCCACATCATTCATCATCATCATCAAATCACCTCTAATATTCTCACCTCATACTACTCCCTAATACTAAAACCCGTTGGCCTCATATTTTCCTAATACCAAATTCCTGGAAGTTCTCATCAGTCAACCAAGCAGGTAAATTGATTATGATCAATAGCATCTTAATTGCTTATGCTTCTCACATCATGGCCATGTACCTTTTCCCAAAAAAAATTCTAAGAAAAATTAGTTCATCCCTTATCAAATTCTGGTGGAGTTCTAATTTGACCACGACTAAAAACCCAATTTATTGGAGGAAAAAAAGTCTTCTGGAGACTCCTAAAAGTTGTGGAGGTTTAGGGATGAGAAACCTGGAAGTCCTAAACAAAGCCACTCTATTTAAGCAAGCTTGGCGGATCCAGCATAATCAATCCCTTCTAGTAAGCCAGATTTTCAGGGCAAAGTATTCTAACAATTGGTTTGAAAAAAGTCTAAAAGGCAAAATTCCCCAAAATTGTTCGTGGGGAGCGAGAAGTATTATGAAAAGTGTGCATTCCCTAAAGGATGGAGTAGGAGTTAGAGTTGGGAATGGGATGAAAACAAGAATTTTAGACTTAAACTGGGGTGGAAAGGAAAAGTTAGTTTTAAGCAAAATGCTTGCAACCTTAACGAGACAAAACCAGTTTGGATTAGTGAGCTTATGCAGGGGGACAGGCTTTGGGATAACTCAAGTCTTTTAAAATGGTTTGATCTTAGTGTGGCAAAAGAAATAAAGGCAATTCACATACCTACGCAAGAAGAGGAAGATGTTTATGTTTGGACTCCGTCCAAATATGGTAGTTATGAGATAAAATCAGGTTACTGGTTCAGTGCAAAAAATTTCCTGTGTCATGAAGACATCTCGTTATTCTGGAAGAATTTCTGGAACCTAAAATTCTGGCCAAAATGGAAAATTTTCTATTGAAAGCTAGCTAATGGTGCTTTGGCCACCAGAGTAAACCTTAGGAAAAGGAAAATCCTAAGCGAGAGTCCTTGCCCACTCTGTGGGAATCATGAGGAGTCGGATACTCATTTGTTTAAAGATTGTGAAATCTCGATGAGAATATGGAAAAGTTCGAATCTTGGCATAAGGGCGGAGGAACCGAATCATTGTAATATTAAAAGATGGACAAGGAATTGGCCGGATTTGGTTTTTGATGCACAATGATGATATTAATGGATCAAGAGTATTTGAGTTCATTGCTACTCTTTGGGGTATTTGGTTACTTCGGAACAAAGTGATCTTCCACCCAAAGGAAAGGCTCAAACCTCAGGAAGTTTTCATAAACATGGTTAACTGGAAACAGAAATGGAAGCTAAGCCACAAGCAACAGGATCAGCCAACCATTACGCAGGGAAAATATCTTCAAAGGCAGTTAAGTATAGTGGAAAGTGAGCAAAAACATAGCTGGTCGAAAAACTGGTCGAAGAAGAGCATCAATATGATTTTAATCATTGACGGAGCTTGGAAAAACGACATATTCAGAGACGAGGATCCAGGTAAGGCAGCTTATGGATGGGCATTGATAGAGAATGGCATAAAAAAAGCGGAAGGGAGTAACAAGATGGTAGCTAGGTCGAGCAATCAAGCGGAAGCATATGCAATGCTATTCAGTCTCAAGGACATTCAGTACTTTCACTTAACAGAGGTCGAAATTTGGACGGACTCCAGTATCTTGGTAAAGGGGATCAAGGACTTAGCTTTTGCTATGACTGACTCTTACTCTATAATTAAAGATATTTTGCTTATAGCTAGGAGTTATAACTCCATTAGAATCCTTAAGGTTAGCAGAGACAAAGTTGTTACGGCTCATAAGCTTGCTACTAAAGCAAGAAAATGTGCCTCTTATTTTTCTTAATTCTTTCAATGCAATTGTCAAAAAAAAAAAAAAAAAAATTGCCTACATCCTGCTATCAGATAACAGGTTGAATCAGATAACATGTAATATGTACAACCTGCTAGGTAGGCGTAGGTTTCTACATCAAATATACTAGGTAGATTGTTTTATTCACCAAATCACCAGGTAGTAGGAATGGCAACGGGTCGGACTTGGACCGGATTATGCATAATCCGACTCCGACCCTACAAGAAGTCGGATTTTAAATCCGACTCCGACATCCGACTCCGATAATCCGAATCCGATCCGACTTAAAATCCGAACATCCGACTCCGATCCGACTCCGACATCCGACTCCGATAATCCGAACATTCGACTTTTTTTTTGCACGATTTTATATTGTAAAAAAAACTTGTATAATACGAAAAATCTAAGCAATAATTTAAGTTTAACTAAATACATAAAATCAAATAAGCAAATACATGATTAAAAACAAAGGTCCATAAAACATAAAGTTCTCAATTTCATCCAAATCAACCTAAGGTTCATACAACAATAACAATCTTCTTCGCATGGAAACTAATCAATTAATGCCATTAACTTTTCTTCAACCTTCCATGGAACTAAACCATTTGGTCATCATCGGCCACATTTGAAGGTTTTGAAGTACCATTCTTAGTCATTTTAGTTTGTCTACCAATGGTTGGCTCTTTTTCTTTTGAAGATGGATTACTAAACCCTTCAATAGGACTAGATGAAACTTCTTCCATCCCTACATCCAAATAAATCAATTTAAATTTGGTGGAAAAAAAAGAACATTTCACAATATAATGACAAAACCCAAAACCAAATTATTCTCGTAAATTGACCTTAAATGATCGAAAACATAGACATCAAAAGAAATACAAAGAACAAAGAACAAAACATAGACATCATGGCAAACATATAAAATAAGTTCAAACACAATTCACACAATGGCAAAAAGAAGAAAAGAAGAACAAACACTCATGCGAACATATGCCATTAACAGTAATATATGAACCAAAGAAAGAACCAAAAAAACAGTTAAAATACCAACATAAACAACATGAGAAAAAACTTTCAAAATAGAAGAAATGAAATCCAACATTCAAAAAAATACAAAAAAGGCACAAAACTTTTATAGAAGAGTAAAATTATCATATCAGAATCAGCAAGTTTGCTCTCTCCATCTTCACAATAAATTTAAAATTGTATTAAACACATTTTACTCAACACCATAGAAGTCTTCACAAATAATCCAATCGAACATCAAAAAGTTCTCATAATTGCTTCAACATCCAAGAACTAAGCTGAAATGTCAATTTTAAACAAATCAACAAATATCTTACGATCAAAATCTCCCAATCGCAGAGCAACCAAATCTCACAAAACAACCGAAATTCAACAGCAACGAACCTACATAGTTTCCTCTAAAATCAAGAGAGAGAATCGCAGTCACATATCAAAAGAAAACTTACCGACTTCCGTGAAGGCGACGCTGACTTGCGTGAAGGCGAGCCGACGTCGTTTCTAATCGGCGGCGTTTCTGATCGGCGGCGTTTCAGAGTGAGAGTGAGAGTGAGGTGAGGGAGGTGGTGGGCGGTGAGTATGAGGGTTGAACTTTGTTGCTTAGGGTTTGTACAAGTTGCCCAACTTCCCTGTTTTCAAAATCACACTTCATTTCTTTTCTTCTTTTTTCTTTTTTTTTTTTTGTGTTTGAAGGAAAGAAATTTAATTATTGAACATTTTTCTATCCTTTCTTATTTATTAAAAAAGTTTAACTTTATGAAAAAGAAGTTCGAAATCACAACTTCATTTCATTTCTCCTTTTTTATTTTTTTGTCTTTGAAGGAAACAAATTTAATTATTCAACAGTTTTCTATCCTTTCTTATCTATTAAAAAGTTTAACTTTAATTTTAAAAAGAAAGCATAAGAAATAAACATCTAAGTAATGAATATGACATCGTAAAAATGAGTAGTACAATATATGGTATAACAAATAGGACAAATCATCTAATTCTTAATCGCACAAGTTGGCTAAGGTAGTCCGTAGTCGTTATGAATTATGATGTATAGCATAGTAAAATGAGTAGTACAAAGTATTCGTTGTTAGTTTTTCATAGTTTGATCTTTTTAGTATGAGTTATAAAAACTTAACAAGGTCAGTAAAAAGTTATGATTTATCATGTATAACACTAACGAATAACGATGATCATGAACATACTAAGGATATCATAAATCATATTGGATCAAGATATAGAAATGCCATTATTGTGTTGCATTTCCTTAATGTTGATTCATAGTAATCAAAGGTGTAATAATGAAAGGTTTAATAACAAGGGCGAATTGAGTATATATAGATTAGATATTGTCTAATAAAAGTATACAATTATTGTTGTACACACATAACTACACTAGATAATATATTAGAGTTTTATACTAGATTTAGCTATTTACATAGGTCATAAGGTTTATAGAGTATTAGACTATTAGGATGGCCCATCATCGAATTGAGTATATATAGGTTAGATCTTGTCTAATAAAAGTATACAATATTTTTAAATAATATCATAATCAAAGTTAGAGTATACATATGTAATACATTAATATAAAAACAATAAGACTAATTGCCTCAAAGTCGGAGTCAGAGTCGGGTGTCTAAGGATATCATAAATCATATTGGATCAAGATATAGAAATGTCATTATTGTGTTGCATTTCCTTAATGTTGATTCATAGTAATCAAAGGTGTAATAACGTATCTTTTCGTCATATTATGAGTTATACGTTTATATTTTATGTAGGAAAAATTAATTCGAATCATCCAGCCTTTGGTTAAAAGTTGGGATTATTAACAATGAAAGGTTTAATAACAAGGGCGAATTGAGCATATATAGATTAGATATTGTCTAATAAAAGTATACAATTATTGTAGTACACAAATAACTACACTATATAATATATTATAGTTTTATACTTCCTCCGTTCCAAAATAAGTGAAACACTTGTCTCAAAAAGATCTCACATAAATGAGAGAAGTGTTTCACTTATTTTGGAACGGAGGAAGTACTAGATTTAGCTATTTACATAGGTCATAAGGTTTATAGGGTATTACCGTATTAGACTATTAGGATGGCCCATCATCGAATTGAGTATATATAGGTTAGATCTTGTCTAATAAAAGTATACAATATTTTAAAATGATTTCATAATTCATGTGCCACCAACGCATCTTTCCATTGATAGGAACGTCTTTGAATATAAACTAAGACCAATTGCATTCAAAGTTAAAATCAAAGTTAGAGTATAAATATGTAATACATTAATATATAAAAAATAAGACTAATTGCCTCAAAGTCGGAGTCGGAGTCGGAGTCGGATGTCGAGTCGGATTATGTCGGAGTCGGATCGGAGGTGTCGGATTTTTTATGAGATCCGACTCCGACCCTACTCCGACTCGGAGTCGGATTTTTTAAACGGAGTCGGATGCGGATTTTTTTTTTTCAGAGTCGGCTCGGATTTTTTCTCGGAGTCGGACTAGGGTCGGATCCGGACTGGATTGCCATCCTTACCAGGTAGGCGTGTTTCTACATCAAATCTATACCGCCTAATATTAATTATCTGATATTAATGTAGAAACAATGAAAAGACCTAAATAATTGAATCTACATTAATACTCCCTCTGTTTTTTTTATCCTTCTCACTTTTCTGTACGCGTCTCCCAATACACTTCTTTGAACTAAAATATCTTTCGTTATATATTAGTAAAAATTATAATGATTGAATATTAATAAAGTACTAATTGAGACGAATCAAACAAGACCCCACATGACTATATTATTTCTTATATATTGAGAAAAATTGAGAAGATTTTCACTAAGTATGAATAGTGTCAAGATTCCAAGTGAGAAAGATAAAAAAAACAGAGGGAGTATCAAATAACATATCATTAAAAAATTAGTCTTTTGCGTGTTTAATGAAACGACCTAGATTAATCTTTTTAGAGTGTTGAACTCAATTGCTTGATTATTTGATTGCATAAAACTAGTCTATCAATCGTGCTAAGTAGAGGCCAGCAATGGGTGAATGTGATTGCTGATCATGTTCGTACCCTTACCCCCGAACTCAATTTTTAGTTCATTGACCAATTATGAAATTATGACGGGGAAAGCTACATTGGATAAGTCCCTAAGATGTCATTATGGTTTCCCAACATCAAATTAGGTTAGTGAGTCTTCCTTTAAAGACTTGTAGGCGACTTCAAAACGTTTTTCAATTAAAACCCTTCAATGAGGTAGTCAAATTCGCGCTCAAACCGCATCGACAATAAAAATATGCCTAGAGAGACAGATAGTCCGACCCAACGCTAACATGCATGCATGTGATGTGATGTGATAATAATACTTAGCCAGTGAATAATTTGATAAATATGGCATGTATAGGTTCTACACCATTAAGTATATTTTTCGGGTAGCTAATCGGGTAGCGGATCTTCTATCAAAAAAAGATCACAACAGTTCTGCTGCCTCGGTTGACGTGGATGTTCCAATAAAACCTTCGTTACATAAATTTGTTCTTTTTGATTCGTTAGGAGGCTCACTTGAGAGAAGGGTATTCTAACTTTCCTCATGTACCAAAAAATGTAATTAGGATTCAACTTGCGAAAATTTGTTGCTAATGTGTTGAAAGTTCACTTCGCTGGACAAGTAATTAGAAATGCATCTATGAAGAGAACATGAGTTGATTACTCAAATTCTAAAATTGAAGCAATATTATACTAGTAGAAAGTATATATTATAGTAATTCATCTCAAGATTTGCTTTGACATCTTCTCACCTTCGTTAATCCGACTTTGTCTTGAATTGTAGTAGTACTAGTATATACTCAACTCTGAGGTGGATGTCACTAAACTTAGTTGATAAAGTTTTGTGAGGTAGTATCCAATATATGTAACGTATCTCGTCTACATCACTGTACTTAGTCGCTCATTTACACACAAAAAAACTTTCTAAATATACATGTGGACTCTGTTTTCAACTTGCAACCATATATGTGTCAATATTTTTTTTTTTTGAAAGGTAAGAAAAGAACATTAGGCTACCCTCCTCGCGAGAGGAATACCTAATGTGTCGGATACAAGAATGGAAGTAAGAAAAGAGTTATTACAAGGAGAAATATCAAAACTAGACATTACTAAATGTCCTACATTGACTATCCAATCAGCAGCACGATTTGCTTCCCTGAACACATGTCTGACTTGGCACGAGGCAAATTGAGTGAGCATCAGCTTACAATCAGCAATAATATTAGCAATCTTCCATGGAGTAGAACAAACATTATTAATGGCGTTGATCACCAAGAGGTTATCCCCTTCAATGATTATGTTGTGAAGACCCGAATGCAAAGCAATCTTGATACCTTGATGTAGAGCAGTGGTTTCGGCAATGAGAACAGAAGAGTGGCCAAGATTGAAGGCTTTGGCGTGAAGAAGGTGGCCTTCATGATTACGGATGATGACACCAGCAGCTGCCTCCAAACCACGAACCGAACCATCGAAGTTTAACTTGAAGAATGAGTGAGGTGGAGGATCCCAGGCTACAAGAGTAGCCGAGGAAAGGGGGTTAGGGGAAGGGGGTGGTGCTCCTCTAAGAGGAGAGCCAATAGCCTGACAAGTATCAACTTGTAAGCGGCATTGCCATTCCTCGTGAGCAAATTTAGCTCGGTGAATGACACGTTGGGGGCACCACTTTTCATTGTTGAAAATAATAGAATTTCTCTCTTTCCAAATGCTCCAGAAAAGAAAGATGCATTTCGGCAAGGTATGCTTACCTTTGAAATCCTGTAAGAAGTCTAAAGTGGAATGGAAGGACATTGGCGGGGAACACCAAGAAGTAATCTCCGCAAGATGCTAAATACTTTGGAAATTTGGGCAATGGAAAAGCAAATGGTCAATATTTTCAGGTTGTGAATTACAACGAGGACAAAGATTCGTTGGCAAAATTTTTCTACTAAACATAGTAGCTCTCACAGCAAGGCTATCGTGGCAAATTTGCCAAATAAAAAGTTGTAATTTGGGACGAATATCCAGCTTCCAAATCCATTTAAAAGGCCACGGAGGTCTTTTAGGCAAATCATGAGCTAACCAAGTAGCAGATTTTACTGAAAATTCACCACTTGAAGTAGGTCCCCAGATTGGTACATCAGGGATGTTATTCATTGGAAGGGGAATGCCTTTGATTTTGACAAGGAGGTGATGAGGCAAAATGGGAGCTAATTTGTTAATATCCCAAGTATGATCTGTTGTGATAAAATAGGCTACTTTCAGCTCTAGATCGATATTACTCCGATCTATTTTGAGTATATCACATAAATTATCCTGGCATAACCAGTTGTCAAGCCAAAAGAGAATTGAATGACCATTTCCGACTTTCCATCTAATGCCTTTCCTAAGAAGGTCACGTTGTGCTAGGATCTTTTTCCAGATATGAGAATCATTGGTTTTAGGAGAATACTCAAAGAAGGACTTATTTGATAGATATTTTTCTTTGATAAGGGTTGCCCAAAAGGTTTGTTTTTGAGATAGCAAATTCCAACCAAGCTTAGCTAAGAAAGCTTTATTGAGCGGTAAAGTTCGTCTTAGTCCTAGTCCACCTTGAGACTTAGGAGAACAAATGGTAGTCCATGCTATTAGCAAGGTGCTATTTTTATCCTTGTTTTGACGCCAGAAAAATTGACGATGCATTGAGTCGATAGTTTTGCAGATATCAGAGGGGATGAGAGCTGAGGAGCAAGTATAAGCTGGAAGAGCTTCCAGATTAGACTGAATCAAGGTATGACGGCCAGCTTTTTAGAGAAAGCCAGATTCCCAATGTTGAATCCTCTGGAGAGAATTAGTCAGGATATGACTGTAATCACTTTTTGTGGGATAATAGGAGCTAAAAAAGACTCCTAAATACCTACCAAGGCAAGACTTGGGGGTCATATTAAAGTAGCCAGCAAGAGACGCTTTTCTAGCATTTGGGATGTTCTTTGACAGGACCAAAGCTGATTTGTGAAAGTTCACCAGTTGACCAGACATGAGGCAGAAATCATCAAGGATACTTTTGAGCTTGTTGCAAGATGAAGATGTAGCTTTGCAGAACACCAGACTATCATCGGCAAACATTAAACAAGGGATTTGGGAACCCCTCGGACAAATCTTAAAGCCCAACCCTGATTTAGGTTTGGCACTCTCACTAACTAACTTTTGTATGAGAACATCCATACAAATAATAAATAGATACGGAGAAAGAGGATCTCCTTGACGGAGACCTCTTGAAGGCTTGAACCAGTCTGTGGTGCTACCATTAACTTTTAGGGAGTAAGAGACTGTAGTAACACATTGTTTTACCCATTGAACCCATTTGGATGGAAAGCCCAATTTGATTAGCGTTTGCCATAAAAAATCCCATTCAATGCGATCATAAGCTTTTTCCATATCGAGTTTAAGCGCACACCATCCTATTTTACTAGTGGACTTTTGGAAGGAGTTCAGAATCTCCTTAACAATAAGGATATTATCATGAATTGATTTGTCAGGTGTGAAAGCGTTTTGTAGCGGGCTAATATTTGTTTTGAGAATAGGACATAATCTTTGAACAAGTAGTTTAGAAATGGCTTTATAAATTGTATTAATTAAGCTTATTGGCCGAAAATGGTTAGGCGTTTCCGGAGTGCTCATTTTTGGGATAAGTGTAATGATCGTATGATTTAAAGACGGAGGTAAACAACCATGGTAAAAGAAACCATGAATAGCAAGACAGATTTGAGGGCCCACAATTGTCCAATAAGCTTGAAATTTTTTTGCTCCAAATCCATCAGGTTTTGGTGCTTTATGAGGATTCATCTAAAAAAAGACTGATTTAATATCGTCATCCGTAAAAGGAGCTATGAGGTTAGCTGCATCTTCATCGGCGACAAAAGGATTGATAAAGGAGAGATCAAACCCCCGGCCCGGAGTGGAAGTAGAGGTAAATCTTACTTTAAAAGAATCAGTGAGAAGAGAACTAATTCCAGAGGGTGTATCGACCCATTGATTTAGATCATTCTTTAAACGAAAGATGGTAGTATTGACAGTTCGTTTTCTCATTTTGTTATGGAAAAATCGTGAATTACGATCACCTTGTTCAAGCCATGTTTGCGACTGAACTTGCCCTAATTAGACTGACCAAAAAGAAGTAATTGTTCTCTTTGTCTAATGAGACGATTAATTCGTTGAACCAGAAAGGGGTTAAAAGGTTGAACCCATAATCTTTGTTCTAATGCAACAATTTTCTCACTATTTTCAGTTAATTTATTGTTCGTGTGGCCATACCGCTGCTTTGCCCAACACTTAAGATGGACCTTAATTTGCGAAAGTTTATGCTGGATTCTGAAAAAACGTGAGCCCCGAGTGGCGTGGGCCCATACTTTTTTGACAATATGATGTGATTGTTGATCAATTGTCCAAGCATTTTGAAATCGAAAACAGGGGTCTTTAGACACGGTAGTGAATTTGGAATCAAAAATAAGAGGAGCATAATCCGAGACAGTGAACGCACCATAAGCCGTTTGACAGTGCGGACAGGCGTCTATAAAAGAAAGGCTGGCTATTGCACGGTACAATCTTTCGTAAATGGATTGATTGTAAATAACTTCTTTCCAAGAGAATGAACATTGCATCGAGGGAATGTCTTGTGCATTGGCATTGGAGAGAAGATTTGAGAGCCTAATTAGTTGGTTGGGGGATAGCGGACGACCACCCAATTTGTCATCAAAAGAATGCATTTCATTAATATCGCCAAGAGCAAGCCAAGGCAAAGTACACGAATGAATGAAAGTTTCTAAATAATGCCAAAATTCCGGCTTATCTTGTTCTTGAGCTGGTCCATAAAGACCCGTAATTATAAAGGCTTGATTCAATGGCTTGAAAGTGATATTCAAATGCGCACATCTACTCGTGGTTGAAAAGCTAGAAATATCAATATTATTATTATTCCAAACGATCCAGATCCCACCACAATGATTAACGGGGTCAATAATTAATTTGTTATCAAAATGTAAAGCTTTTAGAATTCTTTGACTGTTTTTGTGCGAAGTCATAGTTTCAAGGATGAACATGATGTTCGGTTTATATTTGTTTCTTAGAAACACAAGCTCGGCAAGGGCTTCAGGTTTCTTGCCGCCTTGGATATTCCAACTGATGATCTTCATATGATAACCATTGAGACAAAAATGAGTGCAAGAGCATCAAGAGGCCATAGCGGATGGTTAACATCCGGTTCATAAGGGGTTGAGCCAACCCAAGCATGAAATACAAAGGAAAAGTAGGAGAAGCAAGAAAGATGGTGCAATGCGAATAGTAAAAAAAATACATAAGCAAGACATCAGAGCCAAAGTAGCAAAAAGCATCATCCCATAATGAAAACCCTGGGCAACCCAATACAAATAAAAGAGCTGCCATTTACAGGCAATTTTTCCATGAGGCCGAGCGAAACACCAATGATGCAGGGTACCTGTTTAAAGGATAACCGTGGAAATAATCCCTGAACCTGAGGAGATAACTGCCATTATCCCTAATGGGCTGAAAGAAACCCCCATTCGCCATAGACGGTGGCAAAGTAGCTGGTACGTTTGAGATTGTAAAACCTGTTCCAATACTATACGAAGTGATCTTTGTAATAGTGAGAACCAAAGTTATTAAAATCGCGATTCAAATCTTAAAATCTTACGATTTTACGATTCAAAATATGGTAGACGATTCGATTCCCGATTTTAAACGATTCTATACATTTCTGTTGACTATCAAAAACATCGCAAATTTAAATCATGCTAACAAAGAAAATAATAGATATATATATTGTTAGTTATTGCCAATATAGTGGGTAAACAACTATTTTTCCCAATTTTTAGGTCTTTTAACTTATAATTTTAGCATATACAATGAAGATTGAGTGCAATATCTTGATTATACGTGTTTGTAGAATCTTACGATTCTACGATTCGATTTTACGATTCGATTCTAAATGTCGTTTCCGATTCAAACTAGAATCTCGATTTTAACAACATTGGTGAGAACAACACCAATCTTTCATAGCAGATGTCAAGCATCTGGTTCCACAGCGGATGGCTAGGCATCCGGTTCAGTAAAATAGAAATAATCAAACTAAGTGCATTACAAAGACGAGTCCATAAATGATGTACACAATAAGAATCTACGAACCAAATTGTATTATCTTTCGGCAAAAGCCATCTCATTTGACAAGGATTCATCGTCAAAAACCAACCTATAATTTTCAAAATTAGCAGACACCATTCAAGAGTAGCAAAAACGAGTTGGCAATCAAACAAAAGAAAAAGCCATAAAGACTTCCCACGAAGATTATGCATACCAAACCAAATCGATTGGAGGCGATAATTAAAAGTAGAAACATGTGCAGTACTGACAAATGAATTATGGCAGGAAGAGATAGAGTAGCCTTTACACACAACATGTAACACAAGCGATAATAACATTAGTAGGAAGTAAGATTTCAGCAAAATTGGGTTGAAATGGAGGTAAAAACAACCAAAAAAATCCATCCTATCATAAAGATATTTCACTGACCAACTTTTGCTTATAAATAAAAATAGCATATAGACCACCTTATAAAGTGGATGAATCACACATAATAGGACTGTCATGATAGAAAAGAGGCAAGCCAAGACCATACGAAGTAACCAATAGCAAGCATTGAAATGAAAACCGAAGGTCTTTAGAAAGAAGTGAGAAATAAGATAAAGAAAAGTTTGAACAAATTTAGAGAACCCAGCATCCTGAAAGTAATTATCAATACAATGAAAACTACCAAGCAAGAGATGGAGAAAAAAGATTTTTAGCCTAAGCTTACAAATCAAAAGATTTGCAGCACTAATACTTAAAACGTAAAGTAGAAATTTGGAGACCAAAGTGCTATAGTAGAGAAACAATACAGACCAAATTAATTCATAAAGGGAAGGCCAACATGTGCAACTTTTACACCATGAAATTGAATTGCCACATATAATCTCAGAAGTAAAAGTCTGTAAAACACAAAAGATTCTAACAATGATGTTAATCAGAAGGGAGGCAATTTGAGAAAGCATTCTCACTTCCATTTGGAGGGGGGTGAGAAAACATACCTGGATCTTGCGGTTGATGAAAGAAACGGTCTCGCCATCGTGGAGATTTATCCGATCGCGGAGGAGCGAAGCAACCTTGGCTTGGAAATAACAAGCAAACTGCGAGCACTTGTGAAGACAAAGACGGGGACGAGCATCCGATGTCAGAGATCCAAACGGGTCTTCTTTCCGGCTGTCGAGAACATAATCTCTAAACAGGATACGATCGCGCAGGAGCGTATCGACCCCGGCTTGGAAATACCAAGCAATCTGAGCCCAAAAACAAGTTTATATATGTGTCAATATATATATTTTTAATTTCTTTTATTGTTTACCTTTGACTTTTTCAATACTTCCTTTACTTCAATATTTTTGACTTTGTCAATACTTTTTTTTTATATTGATATTGTTTCAGTCAAATTGTCATTGAGATTGCAATTCTTGTTCTTGTTCTTGAACGTCATTACTCTGCATCATTACTTACCTTTTAGTCTCTTACTAAACGTAACTAGTTAGCAATTACTCTTCATCATTACTTATCATCGATGGTAAATTTTTTATATTTGTTATTGAGTGAAGTTCCCAGACCAGTACATATGAGTTTAAATTACTTGTAGGTTCATGAAGAATGACTGAAAATAAAAATTAGTGGGTTATTACTTAGGCTCTGTTTTTTGTACTGAACTGAATTGAACTAAATTTGTCTAAACTAAACTGAATTTGTCTGAACTGAACTGAAGTGAATGAAATCTGTGAGAGGAAACTAACTGAACTGGATTTTCTAAACTGAATTGAACTAAACTGAATTTGTCTGAACTGAACTGAACTGAATTTTCATTAATTCAGTCCAAAAGAACAAAGCCTTATTCCATGAATGACAATTAAATTTTCGTACTCCCTCATTCTTTATTAGTTTACTCTTTTGCTTTTTTACGGTCTCCAAAACGTTTTTTTAATCTTTAATATTTTAAATTGTGCATCAATAAAAGTTATAAAAATTTGATGATGTAAATTTATATTATGGAGTAAATCTAATAAAATCTCACATGATATATTTAGTACTATGTATTAGTGTTTTAAATATTATCAAAGTTAATAAACTTTAACTTTAAAAAAGTAAAGGGATAAACTAATTAAAAATAGATGAGGTATAGCTTCTAATGCACAAGCCCATTTGGAATAACTGGACACTTTATGAGAGGCGGGCTATAAAGGGCTCATAAGTGAGTTGAAGACAAATTACCCCATATTGAAAAAAGATGAGGAGAAGACAGAAGAGGGAGGAGTGCAAACCCATTAAAAATTTAAAAGGTTCAATATTCAGTGTTATCCACACAATGGTAAACTCAATTTTCTTTTATTAACCTTTAAAGCTTTTGTTATTTGTGACTTGAAATCTTGTAAATGGCATAAGGCAGACTTTGAATGCACATATCCCTCAATCTATAAATGGTTATGATGTGATTCAAATTGGAGGTGATAGCTTGTTTCAAGAGCTTTCCAACGATAGGTCATATGCCCAATTCCGCTGAGAAACGAGAAAGTTACGCCCATTTTACGAAGTACTGCCGAAAGCATACAGCGACTCGCGGCCATCACCGCGCCTCGCAGTTTGCGAAGGATTTTCTTTTTAGGGTTTTGTACGGAGTATATTCTAGGGTTTTTATTAGGGGTGTTCAGAAAACCCGCCCCGAACTACCCGCACCGAAAACCCGATGACCCGGCCAAAAAAACCGGGTCAAAATCTGATTTTTTGGTTTTTATCGGGCCGAGTACCCGACCCATTAAAAATACGAAAACCCGGGTCGGGTACTGGGCTGCACCAAATACACAAGCGGGTACCCGGTACCCGGTTGTATAAAAATTAGTTTGCATTTTTTTAGCAACCAGCGCTGCTTTTGAGTTTTGAGGCCCAAATTACCTTTGTTGTCCACCAGCCCAATACCTTTGTTGTCTGCTACTGCTAGTCTGCTGCTGCCTGCTAGACACTCACTTACTCTACCAAATTGAAAAGGAAAAATTGATAGGAACGGTCCCAACTATGGGAGTTCCGCCATTTTCAGTCCCAACTAAAGATTATTTCTGAGCGGTCCCAACTATATATCATTTTTGCCGAAATTGGTCCCAGCAGGTTAATGACCTACTACAACAGGTAAAACGAGTTTTTCTTTTTGGCACAACCTGTTTCTTCTTCCTCCACCTCTTTCTCACTCCTCCCTCCACCATGTCCTTCTCTCTCCTGCACCCTCCCTCCTAAGTGGTTTGAGGTTTCCTTCCTCTTCTCCCTCCTCTTTCTCTCTCCTCCCTGCCACTTCCTCCTCTTCCCCTCCCTGCCACTCCCTTCTCCTCCCTGCCACCGACAAACCACTAAGATAAGAAACCGATGCCAGAGCTCTGCATTGCTTCCTGGGCCATCTTCGACGCCTCGGAAAACAACGGAGATGCGGCTTTCAACGCCTCCTCTCCAGCCTGCTGCACAATTGGAGCAGCCGCATCAATGCCAAGCTTCAAAGCACCTGCCACAACCTGGAAAATCTTCTGCGCAGAGTCAAAAACATCCGAACCCACTTGCTGAACTTGATCAATTGTTTGCTCCACCTGAAAATTTGACCAAAATTACACAATAATTTCAGAACAACACCCATTAAAATGCAAAATTAACAAGTGGAGTGTCCATTAAATTCCACAATTGTCAAGTGGGTATCAATTAAATTCAACAATCACCAAGTGGGTCAACCAAACCACAAAGTTGAATCAATTAAATTCAAAAGTTATCAAATGGGTCAATACATTCTACATTCATCAAGTGACCATAAATCAAATTCAAAGATAAGCAACTGGGTCAATCAAAATCTACATTCATCAATTCAGTAGGTTGAGGTGGAAAACAACTGAACTTGAGCAGGTTTCAGTTGAAATTTTGAGTTTTGTTTAGAAAAAAAGGTTTTTTTAGAGGAAGAAGATGAAAGAGTGGGTTTAGTAGAGGAGACTGAAGCTCTAAGAGCCATCTCCATTGCTATCTCTACACACACTCAGATAGGAGAGAGAGTGTGGAAGAGAAACAGATGGCTGGAGATGTCAATGCTATTGCTAGCTGATCAAGTTTGTTTTGTGAAGCATATTTACTCATGAAAAAGACAAGGGAGGGGGGGCAGACGGTTGCAGGGGAGGGGGAGGCAGATCAAGGAATGCATGGGAGGGGGAGGCAGAGCAGTGGTACTGGTAGGGACGAAGGATCAAGATTTCTTTTTAAAAAAAATTTAATCTGTTAAACAGGTAATAAGTCACCTGGGACCAATTTTGGCAAAAATGATATATAGTTGGGACCGCTCAAAAATAATCTTTAGTTGGGACCGAAAATGGCGGAACGCCCATAGTTCGGACTGTTCCTATCAATTTTTCCAATTGAAAAAGTAAAAACCCTAAACTCGGCAACTCCTCGCAGTCCTCAACTCGGCAACTCCTCACTCCGGCTCCTCCTCGCTCCTAGTCTGCTGCTAATGGAGTAGTGGCCTACCAAATTTCCCCTCCCTTTTATTGTTTTATTTCCATTTGTGAATTGTGAATTGTGAATTGTGATTTGGAAAAGTTGGCAGTGGCCAGTGGCTAATGGAGTAGTGGCCTAATGTATTGGTAATTTGACACTTGGTTGGCAGTAGCTACTTTGGTTTATTTCCATTAAGGAAGTGCAAAACTAAAAGTCTAGAAGGCAGTGGCACATTTTCGTCACTTTTAGGCTTTAGTTTTGAGCTTTAATTGGCAGTGGGCCTTTGGTAACATTAAAAAAAAAGAAAAGGAAAAACGAGTCGGGTACCCTATGACCCGACCCGGGATAACCGGGTACCCGGTTTTCCCGGTCGGATCATGGGCCGACTTTTCAAGTACCCGAATATGCGGGTACCCGCATATCCGGCCATCCGGGTACCCGAAAAGCCGGTTATGAACACCCCTAGTTTTATGTGGGGTTCCTTATGTTATAAAAGGACCTTTTGGTGTTCATTATTTGACACAACTTATGAAACACTTTTAGCCTCTAGAATTTTTGGACTCCATGTAATTATTCTCTCTGTTTTTCTCCATCATAGTGAAGAAGCTCGAATCCCCCACCTGTGGACGTAGGTCTATTTTGACCTAACCACGTAAATCCTTGTGTTCTTTTGTTTATCTTCTTTATTGTTTCTCTCATCCTTATTATTTCATTGATTTTGTTCCGCATTAATCAAACTACAACACCCCGTTTCCTAACAGCTTTTTCACATGTACAGAACTCATGGTTTGACTCAAATTAAGTCTAATATGTACTATACATATCTCCCCTAAAAAAAGTACTATACCTATAAATTGTCATTAATTTATACTCCAAATCTAATATAATTATTTGAGGATTAAGGTTGATCTAGTGGTTATAAAACCCTCCTTGCATCTCTGTGAGACTGTGATAGGAGTTCAATTCTCACCCCTTACAAAAAGGATCATCAATTTCCCCCTTCTTACAAGGGAATTCTCACTACCTTAAAAAAAATTATCTAATATAATTATTTACTAGCTGGTGGGATTGGGGGTGAGCAAAAGTCCATCCTATAAATTGTGGGTCATTAGTCCTAAAATCAAGTCATTGTTTATAAATTGGATCAGTAGAACCTCAAGTCCTACGGTCCCTCTAGTCCTTTAATTGTTATCCTACTAGATGTGGATACATACATATATATAATTGAGTAAATAGAATAACAATAAAAAGAGAATATTAATTTAGTAATAGAGAGAGTTTATAGAGAACCCTATATCACATAAACATGAAGAGAGAGTGTAAAATAGAGGAATATTTAGTAAAGAGATCCCATATTACATGAATTAAGTAGGTTGGGTGGGGCAAAATTTTCATTTAAGGTAACATGATAATTAATAAACTGATGAAAATAGTATGTAGGACAATAATTTATGTACAAAGGAAGCATAAAATTCACAATATTTACTTTACAATATTTATACATAGTAGTATTTATGAAAAATATATGAAAGGAAAATAGTAGTAACAAAAAGAAACAATGGGAGTAATATTTATGAATGTAAATTGTTGGTCATAAGATTGTTATCACTAGTACAGAAAAGACGATTTGCGTCGGATGCGAGGCGCCTATTTGCGTCGGACATGGGTCCGACGGCACAAGCCTCGACGCAGATCAGGATTCAGGATCTGCGTCGGACAACGACACGACGCAATTGATTAGCTATCTGCGTCGGACCCTACCTAACGTGCGACGCAGATGCCTCCTCCCCCTGTATACAGAGCAAAAGACACATCTGCGTCGCATGAAGAGTAAAGTGCGACGCAGATGGCCAAGCCAGCAGCCCAGCTCACTCATGTGCGTCGCACGTAGCACTACATGCGACGCAAATGAACATCATCTGCGTCGCATGTAGTGTACATGCGACGCACATCAGGCTCCCATGATATTCACTCTTTGATCAAATCGCAAAAAGACAAAAAAAAACGAATTCAGTATCCACAAGAAAATCGAGGAAGAAAAGATGAAAGTAACTTAATTTCATTAAATAAAAAATGTAATTTACACATATGGCTTATAAAATTGTAATACAAAGAATTCATGAACATATATAATGCAACAAATTCGTGAAAACTAATATAATACAACAATTCGTATACAACCTAACCCATTCATTTCTAGATTCAAGATTGATCTTCAAAAAATGTAAAATTAAAACTGAATCTAGAACAATTCCATCTGAAAATAATGCAGCCGACGTTTTTCGATGAGCTCGAGGGAGACGACTTCGAGAAGAACCAATTCCATATCTGAAAATGAAAATAAGAATTTCAGAAAATTCTAGATCTGAAAATAAACCCTAAAAATGCCAAAAAAGTAAACAAAAAAATCAGTTTTTATTTTCAATTGGATGAATTAAGTCAGTTTTTATTTTTCAAATGCCAAAAAAGTAAACAAAAAAAAATCACATTTAAAAGTTTTTATTTTTCAGATCTGAAAATGAAAAAACTAAAGACTAAAATAGAAAATCAGATCTTAAAATGAAAAAACGAAATTGAAAACTAACTTTTTTTCTTTTATGCAGGTTGAAGACGCTGAAGATTCGTTCGCCGGAAGCTAAGGTCACCGTTTGCTAAAGGCCACCGCTCGCTGAAGAATCACTCGCCGGAAATCAAAAAAGGGGCTCGACGGATTGTGAAGCAGATTGTGTTGATGAATTGCAGACGATCTTCATGCAAAAATGGCGATTGTGAAGCAGGCGAATTGAAGTTTTGTGTGCGAACTTGGGGGATTTGAAGAGAAACCAGAGATTTCTATTTGGGAGAGAGAGAGAGAGAGTGGTGTGGGGTTTGAAAAGAAACGGCTGAGAATTGAAAGGGTAGGTAGGTTTGAAAATAGTGGGAGGCGACCTAATATGAAACTCTATCTGCGTCGCATGGACCATAGGTCCGACGCACATGGGTATTTCCATGCGGGCCTCAAGCTATGTGCGTCACACGTGGGCTTCATGCGACGCACGTAGGTCGTCTTTTGCGTCGACTCCCTGTTGCATGCGACGCAAATGATTCTTCTGCGACGTTTGTCCTGTTGTGCGACGCAGATGAGGAGACGTAAATCGTCGTTTTTTTCTACTAGCAGTGTATGTTATACAAACTGAGAATTGATCACAAGTGAGAATAATTGTTTTTAAAGTTGTATGAAATTGGCAAGAAACACTATTTTGTCCAAAACTAACTTTATAAAAAAATTCCAAGAAAACCCTTTTATGACATTTTTGGTGGCATAAAAGTACTAATTTCTACTATTTGACCAAATTTATCACTGTTAACTTTTTCTCCCCTTTTCTCCTTTGTTCCCATTTTCCTCCCCTTTTTCTTTTTTTTTTCCTTAATTACGTTTCAAGCTTAATAATTAGGGATGTCAACGGGTCGGATTGGTCATAATTCAACTCCGACCCAACAAGAAATTGGATTTTAAATTCAAATCCGACAATCTAAATCTTAACCGACAAAAAATCCTAACATTTGAATCCGACCCGATCCGACTAAAAATCCTAATATCTGAATCCGACCCGATCCAACTCAGAGTTTTTATCCGCCCCATTTTTTCCAATAGAAAAATCATTATGTAATTCAAAAAATCTAATAATTACTATTTATAATACATGATATGATGTGTGTGGCTATATATCTTTTGAGTTTGACACATACATATTACATAACATACATAAAATAATACTAATATTGAAAGAAGACTGATTGCCTCAAAATCAGAGTCAAAGTATTATAAATAATAAATTAATAAAAATAAGACTAATTGTTTCAAAGTTGGAGTCAAATCGGATTTTTTTATAGGATCCGACTCTGATCCTCCTCCGACTCATAGTCGAATTCAGATTACTTTCTTTCATAATCCATTAGGACTTTTTTCTTCGAATCGAATCGGACGAGGGTCGGATATAATCATGCTTAAAACTGATTTTTTACTGAGATATTTAGGAAGGCCCCCCCAAAAAAATTCACCCAAAAATTCTGCCCAAAATCTGGCTATTTTCGAGTCGGGCTAAAGTTGATCGCCTCTAAACAAAAAAAAGCCTCAATTTTAGCCACATACACCCTCTATGACTATACACAATTACACATGGTTGCATGACTTGCATCCCACATTCCCACTTATTTCACTAGCCTTATATGCACGCAATGCGTGCGAAATTATTATCAAAATTTAATTAATTGAGTAACTACATCTAGTAATAATTCGTAAACAAAATTATTTACAAAGTTTCGTCGAAGAAAAATATTTTCATAATGCAACAATTTAAGGACAAAGAAAGAAAATGAAGATCAGAAATAGTGTTTTTCTCTTGTTTTTTGTACTTGCTTTTATTGTGCTTTTCTAACCATATGTATTCTTCTACTATTTACAAAGTTGTGTAGAAGGAAAACATTTTCATAATGCAACAATGTAAAGACAAAGAAAGTAAATGAATATTTGAAATATTGTTTTTTTCTTGTCGTATTCATTATGCTTTCCTAACCACATGCATTCCTCCACCCAAACTACGTGCGACACATAACTGACACTATAAGAATGTTCTAGATTGAACTCTCTAATTAGTTGATATACGTAACTCATAATCTCACTGATTATGAATTCTAAAGTAATATCATCTATATGGCAAATTTATAAAGTGCATATCAAATGTATAAGATGGATTGTAGTTTAAGTTAAATGAATAAATTTCAAAGTTCCGATAAAGTAAAATATTATAAATTTTCTTATTTTTTTGTGTCCCCACCTCTTCCAATATACTCCCTCCGGTCTTTATTAGTTTACCCGTTTCTTTTGCACAGAGTTTTAGGAGAAACAATGTTGTGGGACATAGAAAGAAAGATAAAGTATTATTTTATATTAAAGTTGAATGCATGTGTGATGGAAAGTTAGTGGTCCCATTCTAAAAATAGAAACAAAAGAAATGGTTAAACTAATAAGGGACATCCCAAAAAAGAATACGAGTAAACTAATAAAGACCGGAGGGAGTATAATATAGGTAGGACAATCTTCATATGATCCTGATCTTCTCCACATAACATATGTATAGCACGATAAGCACGATTATTTTTGTTACTCGAACTTTTTATTTTACCTCAAATACCCCTGGATCTTTGGGATGCCATCATGGATATGGACTATCTGAATCTGACACTTCATTTTAGGCCAAAACCATTAACTTTTTTTTATTAAGTACCTAAGCGGGACACTCGGATACATACTTACCAATGTTTGATGTAGGTACCAGAGTTCAAGTAACGTAGACTACTACTGGACCCGTCATACGGTCATACCTTATCAACAATCATACACTATAGGATGTTCGACATATCTAATTTGATGCAAAAATACATTCATATGCTGTAATTAAAAAAAGGCAAAAAAATCAAGAAAATTCAAATCTAGGAGAATTCGTCATAAATTCTATAGATTTTCGTATGAATCATTACCTAGGCTCATTATAGTTGCCTTCTTAATATACAAAAGAGATAGAGCATTTGCACGACATTGGCACTAACGACTAAAGAGGTGTTAAGGAAATACTCCCTCCAGTCATTATTAGTTTATCCGTATTCCTTTTTGGGATGTCCCTTATTAGTTTACCCATTTCTTTTGTTTCTATTTTTGGAATGAGACCACTAACTTTCTATCACACATACATTCAACTTTAATATAAAATAATAGTTTCTCTTTCTTTCTATGTCCCACAACATTATTTCTCCTAAAACTCTGTGCAAAAGAAACGGGTAAACTAATAAAGACCAGAGGGAGTAACATATATCTTGGAAGATAGTTTCCAAAAAGATGAAGATAAAAGTTTCCTAGTGCTAGAGTTTTGCCTTATTTACAACTAGTATTTTTTGCACGCGATGCGTGCGCGAACGATATTGTACATGTTTCTTTTGTTTTCAAAAATCAGGAAGTTACTTTCACTAAAAAAAATGTGGTAGTTTTTTTAGGGAAAAATCTGACAGTTACATTAGAGCTGTTTTTAAAATAAGTTATATGACTTTTTTGCCCTCATTAGTTATCTTAGAAGAATAAAAACATAAAGGGTATTTTAGGGAACTCAGGTGGACACCAAAGTCCTCAAGAGTTCCCATATATAATAGAGATATTGTTGTACGTTATATGTTGAAAGCTTAATGATAATATTCAGCAGCTTTTCCAAAAACATATCATTTACATGGTATCGGAGCAAGGTTGCCGACATACCTAAAACAATCGTGAATTATGGATGGGCCAGATGAACCACCACCACCACCTTCACAAATAGAACCAAAGATTTCATAGCAAAGCGAACTCACATAAAAAATTAATGTACCATCTTTACACCTCACAAATTTGAAATTCCCACAGCAGAAGGCAGATTTAACGAAAGTTTATACAATGTCATGAAACAAATAAGGCTAACCAAAACATCTCTGACAAAGATTAAAAACACAGGGTAAAGGAAAATAAGAAAACAATATTGGCAATGCAGAAAAGTAATTGTAGATTGCAAATTTAATAACTAAAAAAACAACATAGAATTACAAGTGTATCTATTAAATTTCAAAAATACAAAGCAAATTAACTGATATTAAGACGTAACCTAATCAAACTATTTCAACACTGAAGTGATCATAAAAATAGAGAATTCATCCAAACATTTCAATTTTCACCAATTGAACAATACGCATATCATAAGATTGGATCCGGTGAAATGATTGTAAGAGAAATCAACCGAACATCAACGGCAGATCTCATACTGGATTTCGAAATTCCAATAGAATTCAGCGGAAACAGTGAGAGATAGAGCGCAAGATCATAAAATCAACAAAAAAGTAAGATTTATTAGGATGAATAAGAGAGATTGAGAGAGAGACTTAGGGCCTGTTCTTTTCGGCATAAAACAACTGAACTGAACTGAACTGAATTGAACTGAACTGAACTGAATTAAATTATAACTAATTAATAGTAATGATTATCATTTAGGAACTGAACTGAACTGAATTGAACTGAACTGAACTGAACTGAAAATAAGCTGGGGAGAACAGGCCCTTACTTGGTAAGAATAAAATCGCAAGCAACCGGGAGATCTCCAAGCAAATGTGCGAGTGAAAAGTTAAGAACGGATTTAAATGAAGCAGTCTTTTTTTTAGGGGAAGACAGAAGCAGTTAGTTTATACGTAATATTTTTTTTTTTGTTTTTCTCTTTCTCTTATTCTATTAGATGTAATTTGCTTAATTTGTTGGGGGTAAAATAGGGGTTTTCATATTTTGGTGTCCTACCCCTCTTGATATATAGAATAGAGATATCGAAATAATCAAGCACATACTTCCGTTGTTCTTTTTATGAGAGTGAAATTGAAAAAGATAAACTAAAAAAGTGGAGAGAAAAAAACATGCTAAACAAAACCCTAGTCGCCGCTTTTCTTTCTTTTCTCTCTCTCGCAAAACCCTTCTTCAAAGAAACCCATCTCCACCGAAAACCCCAAGCGGTGGGGGGCTCGCTGCCGCCTCGCTGGTGGTCGTCGTGCCTTCTTCCCCTTCCCTTTCTTTTTTCTTTCTTTGTTTTTTATTTCGTTAGGTTTATCGTTTCAATAAGTCCCATCTGTGTGATGGCTTTTGTTCCCTTCATGGAATTTGGAGTCACCCCCTTCGTGGTGGGTCAATTAGTCCTGTTTTTTTTGTTTATTTTTTGTGTATGGATCCAGGGATATAGATTTGGAAGTTTCGTCTTGCACATTTGTGGAACTGGTGAAGCATCATTTTGCAGATTTGGGAAATCATACTCTCCGGCTGAAAATCAAGAATATCGAGATGAAGGTCAGATTTCAGGTTACTATTACATCATGCTTTAACGATGTTGAGTCATCTAAAATCGATTATGGTTGGAATGTTACCATATCACGACAGCGGTCCCGAAGCATCTACATTAGTAGCGTGGATGACAACTTTCAGATTGATAATTTAGATTATCTTTTATGTAAGGGTTATTATGATTGTAGATGCGGTATGACGTTTTATTAATGATAATTTCTCCATTCCCATTCAAAAAAAAAAGTGGAGAGAAAAATTTAAATGTAAGTTATTGTAATATTAAAAAGTGGACCACATGAGTGGAATATAGGAGAAGATCCATAAATAGAAAATAGTTTATAGATTAAAAATAAACGAACCAAAAAAAGTATGTAGATTAAAACGAAACGGAAGTAGTATCAAATTTTAAGTTCATGTCTTGTTTAGAACCTACAAAATGGATAAATGAGGAAATATATCATCTTTACTACCATGCAAGCATTATTTGCCCATCTTATTCTCAAATTACATTATTCTCATTATATGGACACTATATATACTATGTCGAAATTAATCAGACACATACTCGTTCGTTTATTTTTAATTACTCACTTCACTTTGGGGGAGAGCCAAGGAGGAAGTCCAAAAGTATGAGAGATAAATTGAAAAGATGGAGAGAGAAACTAAAAAGGTAGGGAGAAAAAATTAAATGTGGGTTATTAATATATAAAAAAGTAGGCCACATGGGTGGAAAATAAATAAGACATGTTACCAAAAATAGAAAATGCAATAGTGTGTAGATTAAAAAAAAAAAGGATCAAAAAGAAAAATATGTAGATTAAAAAGAAACAAAAGTAGTATCAGATTTTAGGTTCATGTCTTGTTTAGAACCTACAAAATGGGAAAAAAATGAGGAAATATATCATCATTACTACCATAGAACCATGCAAGCATTATTTGCCTATCTTATTCTCAAATTACATTATTCTTATTATATGGGCACTATATATATAATACACTATATATATAATACACTATATATCAACTTATCGAATAAGGCCCTCGGTCCTTATAAAGCAGTGAAATACTCAAAAGGGAACAATGATCAATCATGATCCAATACTAATAAATATATTAATTCCCCCATGTGAATTAATAAAATAAAGTTCCCAACCAACATGCTTGCATCAATCTTCCATACAAACATGATATAAACCTCATAATATAAATCTCATAATCAACATGTTTACACAACAGCATAAAACATGCAAAATCCAACATAATAAATATCATATATGAACTCAACATAGTTCATATACATGATACTACAGAATTCTCCTTCTTAAAGTCATGATACTACCTCAATCAACACATAGGTATGTACGTACCTTGTGTAGACAAAATTCGAGGCTACTTTAACAAGCTTAAAAGTCGCCTAATGTATATTCTCCGCCTAAAACAACCAATGTAAATCCAAGATCAATCCCTTATGAATTTACAGCAATAATAAAATACTTTAAATCCTTGTTAAAAGTGTTTAAAAACCTTTCCCATCAATAAAACTTAAGTATTAAAGCCTCCTAGTATAGTACTACTATACTAGTTGTCAAAAACTCTCAAAACTCATGTTTTAAAATCATAAACTCCAACATCAACACTCTTTTTAAATTTCCAGCAACATATAACATATTAAAACTCTTTTTAAACATGCTTAAACATATTTAAAATCATAAGAATAATCAATTTCATAAACTATAATATACTACTATGATTTTTTCAACCTTTAAAACCCTAAAAATCCATACTTTGATAAATTAAAAATCCAATTTAAACCCAGCTATGCAAATCTGAATTTTATTTTATCAATACACAAATTATATAAGTTAGATTCAATTATAAATCATCAACTTATAACTTTTAAACATAAACTAAATAAAACAAAACCTAAAAATACAATCTTTGAATAAAACATGAGGAGGAAGAAAACAAACCAAAGCAACAAAAGAAGAAGGAAGAAACGCCGGCCAAAGTGGGCAGCAGCAGCGCGCGGCTGGCGGCTGGACGGTGGTTGGCGCGGTGGTTTGACGAGGAGGGGAGGTTACTTGTTGAAGAAGAAATCGTTGCTTGGGAAAAAAGGAAGGAAAACCGTGAGAGAGAGAAAGAGGAGAGAGGGCGCCGGTTTCATTGAGTGAGGAGTGAGAAAATATTGTGTGGGGGAAAAATAGGGGTTTAATGAATTTATATATGTTTTCCTTGTGGGCTTAGAAAAAGGTAATTAGGCTAGGATTATAAATCCTTTTCCAAATCTAAGAGTGTTTGGGCTCCTCACACCCACTTAAAATCCTTTTCCAAATCCAATAAGTATTTCAAATATCTCAAATACTTTCAAAGCATGACTTTAATAAAATATTTGACTTGAATAAATCATTAAAATAATTCCTTTGACTTTTAAATAGTCAACCTTTGAAGAAATAAATCATTAAAATGCTAAAATATATTTAAATATAAATAACTATATATTAAAATATATTTATAAAATTCATAAAATTACGGGGGATTACACGATGCGTGCGTTAATTTCAAAACTTGTTATTCTATTATATACTCTATCCGTACTATAGTTGTGATTACACTTAAAATGTGAAAAATAGTTAAATGAATTTAGATATATTAATTCGGTAATGTAAAAAACTAAAAAAGGTTGTGAGTGATTTTTAATATTAATTTTTTGTGAATGAATTTTGAACAAAAAGAATAAACATAGTGAGTCGGTTTGACTGAATTAAAGAGTATCAAATGTAGTAAGTGTTTCAGACTTTTCAGGTCGACGTTATGTATACCATCTTCTCTTATTAAAAAAAAGGCAAGATATTTTTTCCATTTAATTTTTTGATTGAAATATTTGATGCATATACCATTTTTAACTTGTTTAGAATGGCAAGTTAAAATGAAGAAGGGTTCTTAAATTGTTTTCTTTTGTAACTTTTTTCATTCCATTAGATCATTAAGGGTAATTTATTATTTCTACAGGGGACACCATCTTCCTCCCCTATATATATATATATGTGTGTGTGTGTGTGTGTGTGTGTGTGTGTGTGTGTGTGTGTGTGGTTGTTTGGTTGACATGAGAAAACATAGAAAATAGAAATTCCTAGGAATTGAAAATTTGGTGAGTTGTTTGGCTGACAACAAAATAGCAAAATGAAGGAATTTGAAATTCCAAGGAATTTTGAGTTCCCACAAAATGGAGGAATTTACTTACCTAGGTCCCCCTAGGTAAGTAGAAATTCCCATGGGAATTTAATTCCCCCATTGTCAACCAAACAATTTAACCAATTTCCCATGAATTTAATTAAGTAATTTATTTCCTATGAATTGCAATTTCATGGGAATTTTGACTTCCTATGTAAACCAAGCAACCACTATATATATATATATATATATATATATATATATATATATATATTCTTTTGTAGCAATTATCAAATAACATATAGTATTAAATTAAAAGAGTATTATATATCACGATCAAATCACATTAGCTTAACACTACCATGCCAACACTATTTTTTTTCCAAGTCATTGCACAAATGCTTGGGTGTAACACCACTTCTTTTGTAAAAAGAATTCAAATGACATGAAATAAATGACATGAGATTCATGTCATTATTTGTATAGTCCATGTCATTCTTGTTGGAGTTTATGTCATTATGCATGTTACACAATAAGTTATGGTGTAACATGTTACACCCAAGACACACTCAAGTTATTGTGAGTTAGTTTAATAAAAGAAGTTATTGTGACCTAATTAATAGTCTATATATATATATATCTAAAACCCAAAGCAAAAACATGCAATATTGCCACATGTACTCCCCCCTCCCCCACACAATCAAATGAGACATTAAACACTGAAAATGTGTGTTTAAGACTCGAAAAAGAGTATTATATATTACGATCAAATCACATTAGCTTAACACTACCTTGCCAACACTATTTTTTTTCCAAGTAATTGCAGAAATGCTTGGGGCGTATATAACACCACTTCTTTTGTAAAAAGAATTCAAATGACATGAAATAAATGACATGAGATTCATGTCATTATTTGTATACTCCATGTCATTATTTGTATAGTCCATGTCATTCTTGTTGGAGTTTATATCATTATGCATGTTACACAATAAGTTATGGTGTAACATGTTACACCCAAGACACACTTAAGTTATTGTGAGTTAGTTTAATAAAAGAAGTTATTGTGACCTAATAGTCTATATATATATCTAAAACCCAAAGCAAAAACATGCAATGTTGCCACATGTACTCCCCCTCCCCCACACAATCAAATGAGACATTAAACACTGAAAATGTGTGTTTTAAGACTCGAACCCAAGACCTCTTATTTGAGATATTAATGCACTAACCAACTACTCTACA
This sequence comes from Beta corolliflora, assembly GCA_947648045.1. Taxonomy (NCBI): domain Eukaryota; kingdom Viridiplantae; phylum Streptophyta; class Magnoliopsida; order Caryophyllales; family Amaranthaceae; genus Beta; species Beta corolliflora. The sequence goes on from CANSZD010003172.1 coordinate 1,541,257, forward strand.
ATCTCATGTTGGTCTTTGTGGGGGGAAAAATCATTTAAAGACAAGATAATAATTCTATTTTTAAAACAACTAAATACAAATGTGTATTATATTAATACTCATAAAGCTAATGTTAATAATAGCGTCTTCTACCTCTCAGTACTCTCATATATATTAAAAAAAGTTCTTCAAATTTTTATAACCTCCGTAGTTAACAATACTACACCATTGAATTGCATCGTTATATTCTTACACATTAACTTAAATTTCAAAAACAAAATTGCATTATATTATTTGTAAGTAATATATGTACTCTCTTGAAGTCGAGGGTTATATTGATGAATAATTCATATTATAATTTACTATGTAGAAAATTTAAAAGTAACTGGAAGTTAATTTCCTGAGCACAATCAATACCTACAACTCTTTTTTTCCACTTCTCTCAAGCTTTTAATTTAGGAAAAATTGTCAAAAATAATCCGAAGTTTAGAGCGTCTTCCACCATTAATTCCAAACTTCTTTTTTCCTAGAATAATCCCAAGTTTGTATGCCATCTTTCAATATTGGCCTTAGGTCAACGGTGACCTCTTCAGCAGGTAAAAAATATCGAGGGCCCAATAATTTTTAAATTTCTTTATTGTTTGGACCCCTGATCTGGTCCAACAGTATTGCGCAAAGCCCACCTAAAAGATCTGATCTGTATGCTCCTAAGGGTCCAATCAGCCTTTCTAGACAGAAAGCAACTTTGCCATAAAAGGGAGACAACTTTCCTACAGACATGGATGCTCTCCAATAGGGTTTCCTGTCTGGGGAATCCCCAACATTATAAAAGCAGCAAGTCCAATCAATGAACAGGGTATTGAATTCTCACCTAACAAAACCAGAGCATCTCTCTCTAGAACTGTTCACTTTCTCTCTCTACCTCAATCTCAATTGACTTGAGCGTCGGAGGGGCTTTCCCAGGAACACCCCCGGGCTAGGTTTCTTTGTTTTGCAGGACCTTGGTTGACAAGACTCGGGATTATACTCCAACTCGGGATTTTAACCTCTCTAAACACACTCAACTCTTTTGACTAGTTTCTAGGCAGAAACAGTTTGGCGCCGTCTGTGGGGACACTACATCTCAAAGCTACGTACCGAGAAACATGGCACCCCGAAGGAAAACAACCCGAGCTTCACATCAGCCCAACCAACCCCGATTCGGTCCCAGCAACACAATGTGCTGGTCGAATCACTAGCCATTGACGATGAGGGATCTACTCCCCGTAACGAGGAGCAAACCGGACCCCGGGAGCAGTACCAACCCGATCCACCTCCCATCACCATGGCAGATATAGAGGATAGCACAGCAATTGAATGCAAACATGCAACGCAGCTTGCAGGAACTCATAGCGGGGATCCCCCAACTAAACCAAGAGATACCCCGAGAGTTGACCCAGGGAGAGCCACGACCCAGGGGTGATCCAGACACTCACATCCCTAACCGGGATGGGCAACGAATGGGAGGAGAAAGGTCCCGATAGGTCAACTCTCATAGGGCACCAAACTCAGATGCCCGACGGATCATTGAAGAGAATCGTAGGCGTCGGATGGAGCAGGACGCTCAGAACTTACTTAATGACAAAAGGAGAGCCAATCAGGAGAAGACTCGCCAAGAGGAGCCAGCTCAATCCAGGACTCCGCGACGGAGGCAGGAAGGGTCCCCCCTCGGGTCCAAGAAGACCAGGACGGAAGGGGAAGGAGATTCGGGACCTCCACGAAACAAAACTCCCGTCTTGGTCAACAGGGGGATACTGAACTTCATGACGCCCTTCAGTCGGGAGATCATGGAAGTCCCTAACCCCAGCAAAGTTAAGGTCCCTCAGATTGAGCAGTACTCGGGAAATAGCTACCCCAACGATCACATGGCTGCCTATAAGGCCCAGATGAGTGTACAAACAGGGTGTGAAGCAGCGTGGTGCCGTTACTTCCCGATTACCCTCAAGGGCCTAGCACTCAGCTGGTTTTCGGGACTCTCCCCTGGCATTATCACGAACTTTTCCGTGTTGGAAGCGTTATTCCACCAACATTTCATTGCCAGGCGTCGGCACAGAAAGACAAGCATCCACTTAATGTCAATCAAGCAGCAGGAGCATGAAAGCCTGGCCGACTACATCAAACGCTTCAATGAGGAATCCCTCAAGATCTCTGACCTTCAAGACGGGGTAGCCTTCACCGCCTTGATGTTGGGACTCTGGCCGGGCAAGTTCAGATGGTCCTTGGCCGAGAATGAAGTCACCACGTTCACTGAGGCCATGAGTCGGGCCCAGAAATTCATTCAGGCCTCGGACATCTGCAAACCTGTTGTGGAGAAGTCAAAGAAAAGGAAGGAAGAAACCCCCTACCGGGAATCCAACAAAAGTAATAAAAGCAACCACCAACTCCTCCCGAGAACTACAGATAATGGGAACGACCTCCGCTTCAACAGAAATCGGCGTGAGATCTATTTAGATCTAAAACACAAGTCGGTATTGTCCATCCCTCCCCCTATAAGGACCTCAAAGGAAAGAAGGGATCAACGACTATGGTGTGAATATCACCGAGAATGTGGGCACACCACTAAAGACTGCCGAGAACTGAAGAAGGCCTTGGATCACTTGGCTGATCAAGGAAAGTTGAACAGATACATCAAGCATTCTCGGGAAGAGAAAGGAAAGGAGAAGGAAGAAAAAAATGACAGCGCCAACACCGACGGATATGTCGGGGTGATAGCCGGCGGGCATGCCTCGGGTGGACTAACCAGTCGAGCCCGCAAAACTCACCTGCACGCAATGAAGCAACATGTCTTGGAAATAGAGACCCCCAAGGCGGGATGCCCCATCATGACGTATGGGGAGCCTGATCGACACATACATACCCCCCATGACGACCCCCTCGTCATAGAAATGAAAATTGCCAACTCAAGGGTCAAGAGGATATTGGTCGACAGCGGTTCATCAGCGGACATCATCACGCTAGAATGCTTACGAAAGCTGAAATATACCGAGATGGACGTAAACCCGACCAGTCAGCCACTGATAGGCTTCGGGGGAGGATCCGTATACCCTCTCGGGTTCGTAAAGTTGGCTGTGAGACTCGGGGAAAGGGGTAAGGGAAGAAGCCTACCAGTCGACTTCCTGGTGGTCGACACCCCACTTCCTTATAACGCTATCATGGGCAGGCCCACTATGAACAAGATAAAGGCAGCCATCTCGGTATACCAACTACTCTTGCAATATGAAACAGACGAGGGTCAAGTCAAGAAGATATATGGAGATCAACAGACAGCCCGGGAGTGTTATACAAACAGTTTTAAAGCATCAACCTCAGAAGAAAACCCAAGAAAAAGAAAGAGGGAAGACCCCGGGGATACTCCCACTGGTCTCGGGGTCTACCTTTCAGAAAATCCAAAACTATATGAACGACCCCAGCCGGTCGAGGAGGACGAAGAAATAATGCTCGATGAAGGCCTCGGGCATGGGGTAAGGATTGGCAAAAATCTCAGCCCCGAGATCAAGGAAAAACTCGTCAAAACATTGCGGGAATACAAAGACGTGTTCGCGTATTCCGCCTCTGACATGCAGGGGCTGGATCCCAAGTTTGCATCCCATGAGTTGAATATCAAGGAGGGATTCCGCCCCATCAAACAGAAGCTCCGGCATCAGGGGCCCGAAAGAAACGCAGCAGCAGCCGAAGAGGTGAAGAAGTTATTAGAGGCGGGCATCATTGAAGAGTGCCAATACACGGAGTGGTTGGCCAATGTTGTTCTGGTCAAAAAAGCTAATGGAGCTTGGCGCATGTGCGTCGACTTCACTGATCTGAACAAGGCATGTCCTAAGGACAATCATCCGCTGCCAAAGATTGATAGGCTGGTTAATTCAACGGCCGGTCACGAGTTGCTCAGCTTCATGGATGCCAACGCGGGATATCACCAGATCCCGATGGCGGAAAAGGACCGCATACATACTGCATTCGTTACAGCCCAAGGCGTATAATGCTACAAGATGATGCCCTTTGGGCTAAAAAACGCAGGGGCTACCTATCAACTAACGATCAACAAAGTCTTTGAGGAGCAACTCGGGAGGAATATTGAGGTGTACGTAGACGATATGATCGTCAAGAGCAAAAAAGCAATTGATCACGTCGGCGATTTGGCAGAAACGCTGAGCACCCTACAACGCCATGGCATGAAGTTAAATCCCAAGAAGTGTGTATTCGGGGTAAAAGGGGGGAAATGCCTCGGGTTCTTGGTAGATGAAAGAGGAATTGAGGCTAACCCCGACAAGATCAACGCAGTGTTGAACATGTCCTCACCAAGGAATGTGAGAGAAGTTCAAAGGCTAACAGGGTGCCTAGTAGCGCTGGGCCGCTTCTTGTCCCGCTCGGCTGACAAGAGCTTGTTATTCTTCAGAGCGCTGAAAAGGAAGGAGTTTGATTGGGACAACGAGGCCGAATAGGCATTCCAACAGCTGAAACAACACCTGGCAACGTTGCCCAAACTCATATCACCCTTGCCGGGAGAAGCACTCTACATATACCTCTCGGTATCAAAGTACGCCCTTAGCACGGTACTCGTGGCAGAAAGAGAGGGAACTCAGCACCCCGTATACTTCATCAGCCATGCTTATAGAGGAGCGGAAGCAAGATACAGCCAGATCGAGAAGATGATTTTCGCGCTAGTCATGGCGAGTAGGAAATTGAAGCCATATTTTCAGGCGCACCCCATTATGGTCCTAACCGGACAACCCATCAGAAAAGTAATCGAAAGCAGAAATCATTCAACTCGGATGACCGAATGAGCCCCGAAGAGCAATCAAGGCACAAGCACTGGCGGATTTCATCAGTGAGTGCAGCTCCCGACCCCTTGACCTGGAAGAAAGGGAGTCGTGGGAGCTACAAGTGGATGGTTCTGCATCCAAAGTAGGTAGCGGAGCTGGGCTTGTGATCATTCCCTCGGTCGGGGACAAAATGGAGTACGCTGTGAAGTTCGACTTCCGGGCCTCAAACAACGAAGCTGAATACGAAGCTCTAATCCTAGGCCTCCAAATCTGCATTAACTCGGGAGCACAGGCAGTTACGGCTAAGTCGGATTCACAGCTAATAGTGGGACAGGTCTCGGGTGAGTATGAGGCTAAGGAAGATAACATGAGGATGTACCTCAACAAAACCCAGGAACTCATCAAGAAGTTATCCACCTTTAGAATACAACACCTCCCGAGGTCAGAGAACCAGCAGGCCGACGCCTTGGCCCGCATGGCAAGTTCAGCGGAGGGGCTGACTCCTCGAACCATCATCTGGGAGGTCTTAAATCAACCAAGTATCAACTCACTCCAGGTCCACACCTTGAACAGAACTGGTACGTGGATGGAGGAAATTATAAGCTTCCTTAGGGACGGAGCGTTGCCCTCGGGAGAGAAGGAGGCCGAAGCTGTTAAGAAAAAGTCGACTTGGTTTGTTTGGCATGAAGGGTTCCTCTACAAAAAATCCTACACGCATCCACTACTGAAGTGTGTTACACCCTTCGAAGGCAATTACATCCTTCGGGAAATTCATGAGGGCGCATGCAGTAGCCATCAAGGGGCAAGAACCATTGTCGGGAAAGCTCTGAGAGCCGGGTACTACTGGCCCACGCTAAAAGCTGATGCTCGGGAGTTGGTGAAGAAATGCCCCAACTGCCAGCTCCATGGAGATATCCCTCGGGCCCCTACGAATCCCCTGACAGCTATACAAGCAGTATTACCATTTAATAAGTGGGGGATGGACCTAATAGGTCCATTCCCAGCAGCTTCGGGGCAAAGAAGGTTCCTCCTAGTGGCCATCGACTACTTTACCAAATGGGTCGAGGCTGAACCACTAGCTTCAATAACAGACAAACAAGTGCAAAATTTCATCTGGAGGAACATCATCACCCGCTTCGGGATCCCAAGGACTCTTATTTCAGACAACGGGAGACAATTCAACAGCGGGCCAACCCGGGATTATTGTTCCAGGTTCGGGATTCAAACACGGTTTTCAGCAGTCTCCCGACCCCAGACCAACGGCCAAGCTGAGGCCGCAAACAAAGTGGTGCTGAATGGGATTAAGAAGTCGCTGGAAGGAGCAAAGGGGTCATGGGTCGACAATCTCCCGGGTGTGCTCTGGTCAGCAAGAACGACAGTGAAAGAAGCAACGGGCAACTCGCCCTTCAGCTTAGTCTATGGCAGCGATGCCGTCCTTCCAGTTGAAGTTGGGGTACCTTCTCCAAGGATGACCTTCTACGAATACGACAAGAATGAAGAAGAGAAGAAAGTCGAGCTAGACTTACTGCCTGAGTCTCGGGGAAATGCGTTGCTCAAGTCAATACGCAACAAGCAGCGGGTGACCAGGCAATTCAACCTTAGGGTGAAAGCTAGGCCAATACATGTAGGTGATTGGGTGGTCAGGAAGGTCGAGGCCACGGGGCTGGCACACCTGAAAGGCAAGCTAGGGCCCAAGTGGGATGGACCTTACAAGGTCACGGAAGAAGTCAAGCCGGGAACATACCGATTCGAATCACCCGGAGGCACCCCACTGGCCCGACCTTGGAATGCAGACAATCTGAAGAAATATTACATTTAATGAACCTTATTTTGTAAACCACAACTCGGGGCAACCATTTATACCCTATTAGAGTTTGCGGGATTTTGGGAACTTGGCCACACTTGAGCCTACAGTTCAATTGTGTTAAAGACAACTTGGGGCAGTAAGTTGTACCTCATAGTTAAGACAATCGAGAATATGAATGAAAACAATGGGTTCATAACAGTTGCATCTAACAAAATTGAACTCGGGAAATTGAAGATAGATTCGTATGTTATACTCGAAACTATATTATACTCAGAAAATTCAACTCAAGAAATGCTGCAAACATAAAGCAATCTCATTAATTAGGAAAATACAACCTAAAGGCCCCGAGAACATAACTCCCAAGAGCACCATAGATACAAGTACAGAACTAAATTGAAAACTAAGTAGCCAGAGCCTTGTCAGGGGAACTGTCGGTGCTGCCCGACTCATCTTCTTCAGAACTCTTGCCCGAGGTGGCGCCCTCGGGATCAACAACATCCATAGTCGGGGCCACAACAGCTGGCTGAGAGCTTGCCGAAACTTGTGTAACGGAAGGAGCCTGGGCTTTGGACACTTCTCCCACCTGCTCCTCGGCAATGCGACGATCGAACTCTGCTTCGACGTCATCCCAGTTTAAGGCAGAGTCGGGGCCAGCAAGGATTCCTTTAAGGCGTTCTTTTTCTCCCGAACCGCCATGCGGTAAGAGTTGGTAGCCATCTTCCCCAAGAAGGCCAACCCCTCGGGAGACCTCTTCCACTCCTGCAGAAATTCCGCCTGTACCTTCTCAAGCTTAGCCTTGGCTTTTTTCAGGCTATGCTTGGAGGACTTGGCTTTCTTCTGCGCCTCCACCAGCTGGAGCTTGACATCCTCCAGGCTCTTCTGAGCAGTGTTGCGCTCAATAATGGCGGCCTCAAGGGAAGCCTGGACTTGGTTTTTAGTCTCCTTCAAGGCTTCCATGTCAGCAATAGCCTTCTTAGCCTCCTCAAAGGTGGCCTTCTGACTGTCCAAGTCGGTGCTCAGCTTCAGGAGTTCCGCCTCCTGATCCTCGACTTTCTTCTTCAACACGTCCACCTCCATGGTCAGGGCCACCACGCCCTCCTCGAACTGAGCCCGGCGATTGATCACCGAGGTCATCCGGATAGTGGTCTGCATAAAATAAACAAGTTAGCTCACAGGGGAAGCAAGAAATACGAAAATGCTTAGTCGGGGTAGTGTACCTCAAGCCAAGATTCGAAGAAGGCGTTGACTTCCCCATGCCCAAGGGCCAGCAGTGCCTGGTCGTCAGCATCCGTATAGACGGCCTTGATGGCACCCTTGACGCGGGCCAACTTCTGAGGCCTGGTAAGAGCTGAGAAGGGAACGCTAGACCCCGCTGGATCGGATCGGGGTCGCTTGGACAATGGCTCTTCAAAAACCTCAAGGGGACCCCCCGATGCGTCCTCGGGCCCCCTCTTACTACCCGTTGAAACATTTGAAGAAGCCTTCTCAGAAGCCTTGGAGGCCGCTTTCTCCAAGGCCTGGGCCTTCTCGGTATCCCCCTTTAACTTGCGGGAGCGTACATGGGGCTTCTTGGCCCTCTTCGGGTCGGTATCCTGCAAATACGAAAAGTTAGCAAGGCGGGATACAAATCAAAGCACAGTGACAGACATAGTTTACCTTTGGAGGAGGCGGGATAGACATAGTCTCAGCGTCGAGCTCATCCAGGATCTTTGAAGCTAGAGCAGCACTGTCGACGAACCTCTCAGCCATCACAGGATCCAATCGTTGCCGGGCAACAGCTGAAATAAGAAAAATGTCAACTTTAGCATAAAAGCAAACACATACACTCGATCAAGGGAAATTACCCTTGTCACAGCTAGGACTCAAACCTGCCGCCGCCAAGAACTTTTCATTCCGCATCTCGTGGCGGGTCGGTAGCCAGTTCTGAGGCACGTAAGTGAGAGCTCCAGTCAACGTTTTCGGGGTGGTGGAATGATAAATCCCCGCCACCGCTTCTTCCCGGGACATCTCGGGAACTGTTTGATTGAGCCTAAAGCAAGGCCCCTCCTCGGGGGGAAAGATGGGGATCCCCCATTCACCACTTGTGTAAACGTGGTAGAACATCCTTCTAAACCCTTTCTGGTTGGAAGGGGGGTCACGAACAACCTTATAACCGGCCCTACATTGGAAGCCGAACCACCCCGGGCCATGAAGATCAGCGGGGCCCAACATCAGTGTGAAGACATTGCGCCACAAGCGCACACTCGGGGTAACACCGAGGAGTTCACAAACCGATATAAAGCTGTTTATGGTCAGCCAACTGTTAGGAAGAAAGTTGGTAAGCGTCAGCTGATAGGCATTCAAAAGGTCCTTGATGAAGGAGTGCAAGGGAAACCTAAGACCCATTTGCATACTCTGATGGCAGACTGATACGCATCCTAGTGGAGGAGTCAACACCGACTCAATATGCTTTGCTCGAACTACGAAGTAGGGATCCTGAATCCAAAATTTAGTCCCAACGTACTTAGCATTCCTCTCCATATAGGCCATAAAGGTGGGCTCGGGATAATAAGTGTGAGGACCACCTTCGGGGTCCAAGGGAGGGTACTCCTGACCTGACGTAGTCGGGACCTCATCCTCCGCCTCTTCGGAAACCGTAACTATACCGTCTGAAAGAAGTCTGTCAAGGTAGCTAGCACTGCAAGGCCTATGGGCCACGGAAACGTCAAAAGGTCCCGGAACCACCCCCTCGTCTTCTTCACTAAGCGAGTCAGAGGGACTGGGCAAGGGGATCGCCTCGGGAACCAAAGAGGGGTCCTCACAGGGGATACGGGTGCTTACTAGAAACCCATCGACCCCGCGTATTTCTTCCGATAGCCTATGAGGAGGGGAAGTGGGAACATTCGGATCGGACTCGGGATCCATCCTAGGGATCTCTAATTACCAAAACAATGAAATACAATTGTTACTGCAAAGGAAGAGCGTACCTTCTCGGGAATTCTCGGTCTCGGGAATGTAACAGGCACAGGCACTCGTGAACTCGGGACTGGATCAAGCTTGGGAGAAAGTTAGAGAGAGAGAGGAGAGAGATTGAGGAAATTGATAAATGATTAGAAGTACGGAAAAACAACTCCCTTCCCCCTCTATATACATCCATCTCCGTGCCCGCGCCACGACAACCTCTGCACCACTCTAAATGGGCTTCAAAAGATCGGGCCAACAATGAGAGAGGCCCATGGGTAAAGCTTTAAACCAAAAGCCCAACTTTCTACAGGAGTAAAGTCAGACAATCAACGGTCAACAGTCAACAGTCAACGGTCTATGACCAATTACTCAAACACCGACCAAAAATTAAGCCCATCTCCAAGATTCCCCGAGTCAAACACCAGCTTACTTCCTTGGCCTTGCCAGGAGTCCCCAGCACCAAGTTGAATTATGACGTACTCCTAGTACCCACCTCGGGGTTGCATCCATGGAAGGCGTACTAGCTTCCAAAGCATCTCAACACCCAACTCGGGATCCTCATAGGAAGGGCTCATTAGCCCCTGAGTTGGTGCACACCCGCCTCGGCCATGCCAGGGGGGCTCAGCATTTAGCCAAAAAATGGCCAAGTACCTCCATTACCAACTCGGGGTTCCCAAGGGAGGGCTCCTTAGCCCCCCGAGTTGGTGCATACCCACCTCGGCCATGCCAGGGGGGCTCAGCACTTAGCCAAAAAATGGCCAAGTACCTCCACTACCAACTCGGGGTTCCCAAGGGAGAGCTCATTAGCCCCCGAGTTGGTGCATACCCACCTCGGCCATGCCAGGGGGGGCTCAACACTTAGCCAAAAAATGACCAAGTACCTCCACTACCAACTCGGGGTTCCCAAGGGAGGGCTCCTTAGCCCCCGAGTTGGTGCATACCCACCTCGGCCATGCCAGGGGGGCTCAGCAATTAGCCAAAAAATGGCCAAGTACCTCCATTACCAACTCGGGGTTCCCAAGGGAAGGCTCCTTAGCCCCCGAGTTGGTGCATACCCACCTCGGCCATGCCAGGGGGGCTCAGCACCTAGCCAAAAAATGGCCAAGTACCTCCACTACCAACTCGGGGTTCCCAAGGGAGGGCTCCTTAGCCCCCGAGTTGGTGCATACCCACCTCGGCCATGCCAGGGGGCTCAGCACTTAGCCAAAAAATGGCCAAGTACCTCCACTACCAACTCGGGGTTCCCAAGGGAGGGCTCCTTAGCCCCCGAGTTGGTGCACACCCGCCTCGGCCTGGCAAAGATGCTCCCTACCTGGCCCAACAATGGCCAAGTGCATCAAGTCTAAGGCTCATTAGCCATTTTGATGAAACAGGCAAGCAAAGGAAAGATCATTAGTCGGGGCTCGTTTGGTGGAAGGTGAATGCCCTCGGGGTTCGTCTGAGACACCAAAGCAACGTTGAAGTACTCGGGATATGCACTACCCGGGTCGGGGGTCGCCTGGCAATTAGCTCATGGAGCTCACCATTCGTCGCACAGAACCGCGACGGGAGCAATAAGCCCTCCCGAGTCGGGGCTCATTTGAGGGAAGCTGAACGCACTCGGGGCCCAACGAGCCACCTAGGGGAAGCTGGGTCCTCCCCCCTCTCGAGATCACCAAGTGCCAAGCACCAGCGTCCCATCTCGGGATTAGTAAAGGAAGCCCCCTCATTCGAAGACCAACGCACCCCCACGGGGAAATAGGCCCCCCTCTCGGGGTCTCTCAGTCCCAAACCCCAGGGTGTCATCTCGGGGTCGCTCGAAATCAAGCCTTATAGCCCCCACATCACCTCTCGGGCTCGGGAATCTCCCCCCTCGGGATCTGCATACCTTGAAAAAGTTCGGGGGGCGTTGCCCCCTAACCCCCACCAGGGCGTTTCACCCGTGCTTGGTTAATCCTAGCGCCGCATGGCTAACTCAAGGCATCGTTCAAAGAATATCGGCAAAAAAACGTTATTGTTCCGCCAATCAACCGCACTGAAAATCGAGGATCTCACTCAGATTATTTGGCGTGGGGCTAATTGTTTGGACCCCTGATCTGGTCCAACAGTATTACGCAAAGTCCACCTAAAAGATCTGATCTGTATGCTCCTAAGGGTCCAATCAGCCTTTTTATACAGAAAGCAACTTTGCCATAAAAGGGAGACAACTTTCCTACAGACATGGATGCTCTCCAATAGGGTTTCCTGTCTGGGGAATCTCCAACATTATAAAAGCAGCAAGTCCAATCAATGAACAGGGTATTGAATTCTCACCTAACAAAACCAGAAGCATCTCTCTAGAACTCGTTCACTTTTCTCTCTACCTCAATCTCAACCGACGTCGGAGGGGGCTTTCCGGGAACACCCCCGGGCTAGGTTTCTTTGTTTTACAGGACCTCGGTTGACAAGACTCGGGATTATACGCCAACTCGGGATTTTAACCTCTCTAAACACACTCAACTCTTTTGACTAGTTTTTAGGCAGAAACATTTATTATTATTATACTTTTTTATCTTGTTAATATTAATTATTAATTATGCCTTACCATAATCACCATCATCATCATTGATTCATCATCCCACGGATGACTTGTTTAACGTTTTTAAGTTTGTTTTTTTCATCTAATGTTAATGCCTCAAAATAGCAGGTGGAACATCATCATTAACATCCATCATCAACCTCAATCTAATGTGGGACCCAGCATCATCAAAATAGCATCATCAATTTTTATACTGTATAATGTTTTTTTTTCACTATTAAATTCTACCATTAACAATCTTTGACCTGCTATTTTGATTATTCTCATCAGTTTTTAACTTAAATTCTCGCAACCAACCTCCATTGTTCACCATTGGAATCCATCTTCATCTCTCTTCAGCTTCCTTATCAAACCCCTATTTTATTAATTTGCACCAGTTCAATTCAAGTTTGGCGTTAATTATGGTCTTCAGTTGCCATGAACAAATTGACCAAAGAACAAATTAAAAAGAAACCACGTCGTTCTCGGTGCCACAACAACAAAAGTGCGTGGAGCGGTGGAGGGCCGCGAAAATCACCAACAGCAATGGGTAGAGGAGAGAGAGAGAGCGGGCGAGAAAACTAAGAGGCAAAATATGAGTGAGAAGATCTAACTTTTGGGGTGGTTTTCAGAGGGTATGAGGTCTGAGTTTGGTTTTCGGGGTTTCAGGTGGTGCAGTGGTGATTTTCAAGGGTGGGTCAATAAAAACTTAAATCAATAAAAAAAAGGACATCAATTATATTAAAAAAAGTTGGAGCCCGTGATTCCAACCAACTAAGCAGGTCATATTTGGGGTCAGACCAATATTGGAAAATGGCTTACAAACTTGGGATTATTCTGGACAAAACATAACTTCGGATTAATGATGGAAGATGCCCCAAACTTTGGAATATTTTTGACAATTTTTCCTTTGATTTAAAACTTCAAATGCACATTGGTAAATAAAAGAACTAGTTTAATCTCTATAACTCAAAATCTTAGTGCCCAACAGGGTCGTAAAGTGTAAACCTCAAGTTCAAGTTCTTGGTAATAAACGAGTGACTCTTCAGCATTAGCAAATTGACTATTTAAAATGACCAATACTAAGCTTAACTTTCAAAATGTTTCTTTGATAATACAAATCTAATGCTTACTGAAGAAGTAGATAACTCACCAACTACGCTTGTATCCTTTGGTCTAAGTCATCGTGATTTCGTGACTATTTTCTACATCTTTTCACCTAATTGATGTATTAGTTAGTGGTAATTAAATAACAATCTATTATTATTGTTAATATATGTGTGAAAAGCTCATGATGTTGGCCAAAGAGACCAATCTAATAGATAAGATGGTAGCTAGGCATTATTATATATATATAAAAAAGTTAGTAGTTACATTTTAGAGCTTCTTTTTCTTGCTAAACTTCTAGATGGTTATACAATTAGTCTCCAAATTTCACATAAAAATTATCATGACGTGACTAATATAGAGCGTTACAAGCGTAATGATGCACATGTATTTTAATCTTAATATATGGGTAATACACCAATATCCACATGACTTCACCATCTAAGCTAGCTAGTTAATATCCCCACACACATATATATTTTAATCTTAATATGGGTAATACACCAATATCCACATGACTTCACCATGTAAGCTAGCTAGTTAATATTCCCACACACATATATATAGAAGTATATATGAAGGATAGAGTATGCACAAAGTGCATATTTGCACTATGTATATTATTTCAAAAGCAGATTATTATTCATACAATGTTTCGATGGTGGAAAGCAGGAACACTAGAAAAGTCTTATATATTTTGTTTTATTAAATAGATATTGAATTATTGATATTCTAAATACTACCTAATATGGCAAGTCATCGTTACTTATTGTCAGGCTGATGATCCAGTTAACTTATACGTCATTCTTTTATAATAAATAGAGCTAACAAAAATTAACACAACATAATACGACACGAACACTACAAAAACAAATCTAATTAGACACGGATAAGTCCGTCTCTAAATGGTCACAATTCGTCTCGAATTGCAGTTAGAGTCTTAGAGATGGATTTGAGACGGAAATTGGGACGTCCCTATAAAAGGCGTCTCAAAATTTGTTGAGACAGGATTTTTGCAACTCCATCTCAAATTTGAGATGGATCATGTTTAGTCTCAAATTTGAGACGGAAACATGTTCTGTCTCAAATTCGAGATGAAAAAGACGTCTATAATAAGGTGTATTTGTCTCAAATTAGTGACGGAATCAAAGTTTCGTCTCTAAATTGAGATGAAACATATGAATCCATCTCTATTTTTGTTTAGAGATGATACATTAATAATTTGTCTCACAATTGAGATGTATTTCAAATTCATCTCTAAATCCGTCTCTATTTTTTATCATTTTTGTAGTGGAACCGGATACGAAAAAAATGGATCAGTGTTGGGAATATCCAACTCGACCGTTTAGTTAAACGGGTCAACAAGACACGAGTACACGACAAGCTTACTAAATGGGTTGGGTTAGTGTTGATGTTTCCAACACGATATAACACTCTTGAACCCGTTTAACACAATTGCAACACAAATATAGGATATTAATATAGAAAATTGGTTTATGATTACCTGAAAGTAGCTTAATACGACAACACAGCACGATCCGGATACGAAAATGGTGGGTTGTTTAATGTTAAGAAATGATAAACGTACGGACAAGATGGCTTGACGATGCGGGATAAACAAAATATTTCTTACCAAGAAGAAAAGAGAAATAAATGAGAAGAGAAGATATTTATTGAGATGAGGTTCTTTTTTATTTTATTTAACTGTTACATATAGAATTATTGTGAGAATCATGTGGGAGCCCAATGGTTGGAGCTCCCACCTCCCAACCTCATGGTCGGGAGTTCGACTCTCATTAACCCCAAATTTGGGGTGTTTGTGCCGAAATTTGCTTCTGGGTATAAATCCCTACTTTCCCGTCTCTGGAAGTTTACTTATGGGTTGGAATCCCCTTCTTACCCCATAACTCATGAGGGCTGAGCTTACTTGACCAGTTAATTATCGAATAAAAAAATATATATATAATGTTATTGTGAGTAGAATTTCCGTTTCGTAATTGTTGTAACACCTATGTTGATTACAGATAGTTGCTATAAGTTTTTTCTCTCTCAAACCCTAGCCTCCCCCCCTCTCTCTCTTTTCTCTCTCAAACCCTAGCCTCCCCTACCCTTTCTTCATCAGTTAGGGGCTGCTATGGATGTTTTCATCCATGGTAAGCCCCTTTTCCCCCACTACTACATAAATGAGCTAATGCAACCCCTCAAAACCGTTGCAATAGAGCCCAAAACCGTTGCAATAGAGCTATTGCAACGGTTAAACAACCGTTGCTGTTGCTGCCCTTGCATTAGGTCTAATGCAACGGTTTTTAGGCCTATTGCAACGACTACCCCATAACCGTTGCAATAGGTGTAAATAATCATTGCATTAGCTATAGAGCCTATTGCAACGCCTCTATACCTATTGCAACTCCATCCATTAGCTATTGCAACGCCCCTATTACTCATATTGTGTCCCATTTTGGCATCTAATGCAACACCTCCATATATATTGTAACGCCATCTTATAGCTATTGCAAGTTTGCAACGCCTCTATTACTAATATTATACCTCATTTTAGCACCTATTGCAACGACTACGTAGCTAATGCAACTCCAATACCGTAATAGTCTATTAGTAATACATTGATATATATAAAATTATATATTCATAAATTTATTTTGAAATTATATACACAGAAGAGGAATTATACATACAATATTCATGCGCCTAATAACAAAGTTACGAAATACATATTACAAAAGTCTATTAAGTAAAAAACTATATAAAATTTATGGTTTCTCAATTCTCTTCAGCATGTAAAATGCTCCAATAAATCACTCTACATCTAAAATGCTTCCATGCCATCCTATAAGCAACTAGTTTATCGAATGTGGCGTTCCATTTCTTCATTTATGACCACCTGCAAATTCAGACATATTTGATCAAATTAGTAAAATCAAACGTTTGTAATTAAGTTTCTTTAAACATAGTTGTCCTATAATATAACCAAAATAAAATTTTCAAGCAACAATAAAATATACGGTTTTTTCACCATATACCCCTGACAAATTTTTTTTTGCACCGTATACCCTTTCAACTTTCCAAATGCACCATATACCTCTCACGTTTGAAAAAATACATCGACATGCCCTTATGACTAACGGTGTTAGACTTCCGTTAGTCATTAGGCCCTAATCCTACCCTAACCCTAATTAACTAACCTAAATCAAAACCTAATCCTAACCTTAACCCCCTAATCTAATACCCTAACTCTAACCCTAACCCTAACCACCACCCCTCCTCCACTGCTTACCCCTAGCCACCCACCGCCCTACCACCCAGCCCCCCCCCCCCCACCCCCTTACCCCTAGCCACTCACCGCCCCACCACCCAGCCCCTCCACCCTCCACCGCCGCCCCCTCCCCTTCCCCGCCAATCGCGCCGCAACCCCTCCCCCCCCTTCTCCACCGGTCGCGTGCCCCCCTCCCCACAACCCTCGAAGTCCCCCTCCCCGCACCCCCGTAGCCCCCTCCCCGAAGCTTCGCAGCCCCCTCCTCCTCCCACGCATCCCCGCAGCCCCCTCCCACGCATCAACAACAAAAAAACACCACCATTTGAAGCTAGACAAAGCATCCACAAAATGAAACAACGATGAACAACGAAATCGAACAGCACTGAACTGCGAAATCGAACAAATTAAAATGAAACATCCACAAAATAACAAATCTAAACCCTAAATTACAAACGAAATTAGATCGGAAAAAAATTGCAATTTTAAAACCTAAAATAACTCAAAAGAAAGACGAGATTAAATCCTAAAAATAGAAAAATCAAATCAAATTTAGTCCCTTCTTCTCTTCATCATCTTCGTCTCGTCATGGCCCGGGAATTGGTTCGATCGTTCTTCTCTTCGTCATCCTCTGTTCGTCTTGCCGTGGCCCGGATCGTTGCTTCATCTTCATCACTTTGTTTTCTTCGTCGAGGAGAGAGGGAGGAGAGATGCAAGGGGATTCCGTGAGAGAGGAGAGAGAAGAGTGAAGAGTGGCGGGGAGCTTAGGGCGTTCGTGAGAGGAGAGAGAAGAGTGAGAGAGAGACGGGGCGAGGGAAGAGGGATGGGTAGAGAGAGAGAAAGGAGGAAATATCGCCGTCGATGGAAGGAGGCTGCGGGGATGTGGGGGAGGGGGAGGGGGCTTCGGGGGTGGTGAGGGGAGGGGATGGGGTGGGGTTGGGTGGTTAGGGTTAGGGTATTAGATTAAGGGTTAGGTTTAGGTTAGTTAATGGTTAGTTAAATTAGGGTTAGAGGGGGATTAAGGGTTAATGACTAACGGTGTTAGACTTCCGTTAGTCATAAGGGCATGTCGATGTATTTTTTCAAACGTGAGGGGTATATGGTGCATTTGGAAAGTTGAAAGGGTATACGGTGCAAAAAAAAATTTGTCAGGGGTATATGGTGAAAAAACCGTAAAATATAAGCATAACTATCAATGTAAAAGGAAAGGTTACCTTTATTCCAAGTAAGCAAGAGACTGGTTCCCGTCGACCCAATATGAGGTTTTAATCAGGGAGAAAGTCCCAAAGGAACTCCACCACTAGTAGAAGAAGCATCAAGTGCTTCGGTTAAAAACCATACAAATGCTCCGTACTTGACCCGTAGAGAGTAACTAGTATTGTTGCTTGTTATGTTAAAAATAGTGCTCAAATAACAGATGCACTCACACCCAACTACATGTAGGACTTCTTACAACATCTAATTATAGTCATAAAGTCTTGATTTCTACTTCCAGTCACTGTTGTATGACTAACAACATTTGAGCATGTATGACTTGTTACTATATGACAATCATTGCTATCACTCCACCATAGCTTGATATGCTATTTCATCATCCTCAACATCAACTTTTGATATTCGAAACATCTGTATTATAAGAGAATAAATCACACGAAAAATTGTATAACAACAACAGAAATAACGTATCTGCTAGACAATGAAGCACTATATAGAACATATTAAAATTTTCCATCCTATAGACAATTTGCCAAATTAGTTTTGACTTTTGAGGTAAGTTCCCCTTAAAAAATAATATTAAGTCAAAGATCAATAATGACAACAAATAATAACAAGTCAAACAATAGACATAGAACACTACTGCAGACCATTAGGCTGAGTCTACTAGAGTCCATTCCAACTGAAGGTTCATTAATGCATCTTTTGGTAATGGTTGCAACCTTGTATGACCTTTTAGCTACTGTTATGCAAGTAGATTGGGCCATTCTTTGTAAAATTTTAGTTGCCGTGGCGGGTTGATAATGGTGGGGCTGAAATAGTGGTGAGTTTTATAAAGGACAATGGGGGAAAGCTAGACTTCCCACTCATCAAAAAACAGAGCAATGGATCGGATAATGTATAATACATCTTTACAGAAAAACAAACTCAATAAACCAGAAAATCCTAGCAAGTTAAAAAAAAAAAAGGGGACTCCATAATTTCTTTTGTTGTAAATGTAGCAAAATTCATTGAGTCTAAGTGTAGGAAAAGAAGATACGAAATTAGCCAGAAACTGAATAACCACCACCCATTCTCACAAAGATACATAATCCACCATAAGGGAGGGAGGGACAAAGATTCTCCAGTGGCCCAAGCCAGCTTTACAATAGTCAAAAGACAACAAAAATACACACGCCAACCTTACAATAGTCAAAAGACAACTAGAATACCAAGTAAGATAAATTATAAGGGAAAAAAAACAAATTGTAAGCCATAGATTAAAAGGGTAAGAATGTGACGGGTTACAAATTGATAACTCTTGGAAAGGTAGAGATTCCTTACCCTTCCGACTGCTGAATCTACTCAGGTGTATGCCTATGGTAGATTTTACTCCGATGAGAATCACACCCTTCATTGTCCTCAGTGCACCCACTTATATCACCACTGCTACCACTACTCCGAATCTGAAATGCCATTATCGTTGTCGCATCAACCAACTGGCAAATTATTTTGGTACAAATTTGGCCTTCTTTTTTATGCCCTCTATAACTGCTAACGTGATATGCAACAAACTAAAGAATTATTCGAGACTTGATACACCCAATGAATCAGCCAAATGGGAATAAGATTACCTTGTCCAAACAAATTATCAATTTGCATTCTGTTTGATCTTTCATCTTATATAAAATAACATAGGCATATAAAGGGCCAAACAATCCGACTATATGTACCATAAAAATTTCTTTATATTAATATTTTCAATAAGGAAATACCAAAAGAAGAACCATTTGGACTATTACCATAGTCACCTCATCAGGAATAAGATTTCTGGACTTAAATCTCAATTACATGTATTTGTGATTGTAAATGCTGGCATATGGATATCAGTATTATTCTCAGTTAAAGAGTAGGTAACCATACAAACAAGTAAGAAACTGATCAAACGTAGTGGGCACTATCAAAATTTCTACTAGGTATTTCATCGAACAAGTAGTGGGCACTAGAGCTAACTTTCAAAAACAAATCCAACAATTTCAAATAATTCAATAAGTTCTTATATCAAACGGTATACTTATTCTTGTCAATTATTACTAACAAACAATGAACAAAATCCAATTACATCATCAATTCTCATTTGGCAAACAATTTGAATTAAACCCCTCATTATTTACAACTAATTATCAATTCTTTGTTCTTTTGGCAAGAACTAGTTATAAATAATTCTAAATTATTGACACATTATAATCACTTTTTTTAGAGATTGAAACTTGATAAATAGATTAAGGAGAACAAACTAACAACCAATTAAAAGAAATAACAACTCAACAATAAGCAATTAATATTAGGTTAAAATTCGATTACCTAAGTTCGAATTTCTAGAGATCGAGTGGTAGGACTCGGCGGAAAAAGGCTAAGCACTTGTGGCCGACGAGGTGACGGTGGCGACAGGCGGGGACGCGTACACTGGAGTGATGAGTCTGGTGAAAATCCTCGTTGCTCGCACAGAGGAAAACAAAGATAGACTTCGGCACCGGCGAACTGGTGGCCTTGTGCGGTACGGTGGTCCGACTTGCGAGAGAAAGATGGCGTGGTGCGGTGATTTGACTTGCGAGGGAAAGATGGCGTGGTATTGCCTGATATATGTTAGGGAGATGGCAGAGAAATGGAGGACACAAGGTTTTTTTTTTGTCTGGAGAAAAAGAAGGCTCTGGGTATTAGAATTTTCGAGAAAGTTGGATGCAATTGTGGAATTTAATCAAATATAATGGTGTATCATAACCGTTGCTATATCTAGTAAAGGTGTTGCATTTCATGGTGTAATGCAACGGTTCCTAAAAATCATTGCAATACCTATTGCATTAGAGCAAGCCGTTGCAAACAATCATTGCAATAGCTCATACCGTTGCAAAAGCCTGTTGCAATAGCTCATGCCATTGCAAATAGCCGTTGCAATAGCTCATTTATGTAGTAGTGCCCCTTTTATTTTCAGTTTTTAATTCATTTTCTAGTTTTATTGAATAAATTAGTCTCTCTTTATGAGATTTTTTCAAACCCTGTTATGAGGATTATTTTAGTCTCTGTTGTGGAGATCTCCATCTCCCCTATAGGAGTTGTGAGTATGGTTTTTTTGTCTTTAGGTATGAGAAATTGTTCTCATTGGTTGAAGTTTGAGACTCAACATGAAGGTATTGGAATCTCGGATGCGGTCAACATGGCTCGATCAAGAATGTTCTTCCCAAACTATGTCAGAATGATAGACTTCCTCATCAATAGCTGCTTGATTCAGCAAATACAAGAGGGCTGCGCTGTATTGCTTGATCTGGTTCATTGTAGTTTCTTCGAAGACGAATTTGATTTAACATTGTTTGATTGTATCTTGTTTTTCTTTAATACCTATTGTAGATGCCGTTTGACCTTTAATTAATGAAATTTCTCTTTCAAAAAAAAAAATGTTGATTACAGATTTAGTAGTCTTAGCTATAAATGTGTCATGCTTAAGAGTTTTTTTTTTTTAAATGAGCGACTAAGCGCAATGATGTAGACGGGGATTCGATCCCAGGTCTCGGGTACCACCTCCACAAGACTTTACCAATTAAGATAGATGACATCCACTCATGCTTAAGAGTTAAGAGTGACCATTATCATTTAGGTTTGTGGTTTATCTTTTTGGACAAACTTTCTTACTTCCTCCGTAACATAATAACTGCAACAAATGGGTATTATTTGTGAGATATAAAAATATTCCTTTATTGTAGTTGTTATGTTACGGAGGAAGTAGATGTTATAATGACTTATCTTGTAGGGTAAGTTAATTTCACGGATAGCATGAATATAGATAATTCTAGAAACTTCATCTAGGTCTGACTTAAGGGAATTTGTATCATAAATGCAAACCACATGCATGTGCCATGCTTTTTTTTTTTTTTTATATAAGTTGGGCTTATTTTATTAAGGGTAATAAAAGGCAACATAGCCAAAGATGGCAATACATCCTCAACACAGCAAGCTCACAGTAAAGGAAAATTTACCCGAACAAAATTTTTATGTCTTTTTTGGGAGAAACAATATTTTTTTTCACAATTTAAGATATTAAAAAGAAATTATTTGTGAAAAACGACCTTAGGATAATTTTATGCAACCATGTATTATTATTACAACTAGAAACAACCTTTCATATGATATGGCTTCTAATCTCATGTTATAACAACTAAAAAAAAATTTGTATTGTTATCGACCACTTCTCCAGAACCAAACCAAGGATGTCTTGGCCTAGTGGTTAAAGGGGTGTGCACAAACCGGTCCGGACCGGAATTTGGACCGGACCGGACCGGACCGGACCGGAGATTCCGGTCCGGTCCCCGGTCCGCCGAAAACCAGGATTCCGGTCCACCGGTCCGGTCCGGTCCAAACCCGGAAAATTCCGGTCCGGACCGGTTGGACCGGAATTTCAATTATTTTTGTAAAAAAAAAAAAATTTATATGTTAAAAAAAATTAAAAGGTAGAAAGTTAGAAACTTAAAAACCTACTATTTATTCTTTTAGGATTATTGACATTAAAATTATTAATTTTTAATGTATATAATTTATAAATATATTTAAATAAAATAAAAAAGATTTTTTTTTTAAAAAAAATAAATTCCGGTCCAAGAGGTCCAGGACCGGACCGGACCGGAAAAATTCTGGTCCGGTCCCGGTCCAGGAAAACCCCGGATTCCGGTCCACCGGTCCGGTCCGGTCCTGGACCGGTGCACACCCCTAGCTGTGAACGATAGGTCACAGGTTCGAATCCCCCCTCCCCTTCTTTGTAATTTGTACGGCCTTTGTGGCTCATATGGATAAAAAAAAAAACTTCTCCAGAACCAATATTTTGCCTTTATTGACTTATATTGACATTTAGCTACTGATTTTTAGCAAGGAAATGATGGATCTATGATATCAAAATCTGGCCTAATATTATCTTCAATTCCTTGATGTCAATATTAATATATATATATATATATATATATATATATATATATATATATATATATATATATATATATATATATATATATATATATATATATATATATATATATATATATAATGCTTCCTTCATTTTCTTTTACTTGCAACGATGTGACATTTTCACTATTTATATGCTTACTTTGACCGCGAATTGTGACTAATATATAAACAAACTTTAGCATGCGAGATGTTGTTGGATTCATCTCAGTATATGTTTACCAGATTTCAACTTTTTATAATGTTCACAAGTAGATTATTAGAGATATCAATGGTCAAATTCGTATATATATATATATATATATATATATATATATATATATATATATATATATATACATATTGAGACATATATATAGAAGTCTTGTGGAGGTGGTACCCGAGACCTGGGATCGAATCCCCGTCTACATCATTGCGCTTAGTCCACACTGAGACATATTATAAATTATGCCTGCCAAAACTTAAAATAGAAGAGGTGTAAGAGATAATTTGCACTCAAAGTCTCAAACTTTACTTATAAATTTGCTACTGTCAATGTGTTTTCAAACTACCAATGATAATGTATAAGAGTTCTTGCATGATATTCCTTATTAGGTGACAGCAAGTCCATTATATATTATGTGCAAGTCTTCTTTCTGCAACAAATAACACATGCCATCTAAATTCTTCATTTTCAAGCCGTGTAAAATTTCAAGGCATAATAAAAGTTCAACATAACTACACCATGAAGTGGGTAAAGCTACATAAAGAATTGAAAAAGGAGACAACGAGACAGAAAGGAAAGAATATTGAAGTGGATAATGGAGTTTTTATGGAAAAAACACATGATGTAATTGCCTGCAATCCAACAACATCACTCGCAGTAATTGCCTTCAATTTCTTTGATCGGGTTTTTGTGGTGGAGGAGATTTTTGAAGGTGGAAGAGGACAGAGTGGTGGTGTTAGGCTTTTACGACCGTGGCTGAAAGTAGTGGTAGGAAAGAGGAGATAGAAGCAGAGAAATGGGTCGACACCATATTTAGGGACTTTGATGGAAATTGATTTAGGAGATCTTGAGGGCAACAAGTATAGTATATGGGGAAATGATATGGGATGTCGCATGGAGGTAGTGGAAGGTGGTTGTTGTGATGGAGAAAGAGAGGGAGATAGAGAGAGGAGTATGATTTTTAGAGAGAGATCAGAGATGGGGTATTTGGGTTGAAGAAATTTAGCTATGGTTTGAGTACTAAGTTAAAAAAAAAGTTATTAATAGGAAGTTGAGTTATCTCTTGATATTGGATATTTGAGCTTCATTTAGAATTGGGCTTTGTTAGCTATCATGTTCTTCGTTGTTGATTCTAATTGATTACTCTATTACTTTTACCTTGATATGGACTTATAAAAAAATTTAATTTGGTGTTTCTAATTTGTTAGCTATCATTTTCGGGGATCTTGAGGGCCGTTGAGCGGGAGGAGAGATAGTGGTGGTGTTGGGAGATATAGGACGTGGAGTGGATGGAGAGGGAGTGTACGTGTTGGGAGGTGGTTGCTTTGGAGGTTGTTGTGGTGAGAGGAGAGAGACACAGAGGTTTTAGAGAGAGAAAATAAAGATGCTAAGGAGAGAGTGAGGAAGTTTTGGAAGCTAAGAAATGCGTTAGGATATCATACCAAATAGTAGTATTATAGTATGTTATAAAAATATAATAGAGATATTATAAGATATCATACCAAATATTATAGTATGTTACAAAAGGAAAATATAATAGACAAGTTACCAATTAGGCTATTACCTTAATAAATTGTATCAAATAGAAAACTCAGATGTTCAATTACATTCTTTGTTAGTTTATCGTTGCACATGAAGATGTTTTTATTTGACAAAACTTTGTAGATAATTTATCAAACAAATATTACTACATATAATTGTTGATCAGGTTTTATAAAACGCTAAATTATAGTTATTAGTTTAAGCTCTTATATTTTTTTTTTTTGAGGGGAAAAGTAAATTAGTATTACTCCAAAACCAAATTATCCATGAGTACATAAGGAGCCACCTCAAGGGGGTAGTGGTTCTCCCAAACTTGCTCAATACCAAACGGAATTAATCTAGCAAGATAATGAGCTACAAAATTACCCTCCCGCTTAACATGAGACCACACAAGAGAATTAAAACTAGCACACGGAGATAAAATATCAAAGAGAACTCCATCTAAATCAGAAAGAAAGATTGCATTCTTGGATAGGCGGTTGATCACTACTTGACAGTCGGATTCCAGTATCACATCTTTGAGTCCATGCATGAGTCCTAGTCGCACAGCCATGGCAATAGCTTTGGCCTCCGCTACTTCTGGCGTCCAGCAGGCTCGGACGTGACGCACTGCCGCAAACAAAGTGTCACCAGTCGAGCTGCGAGCTATTACCCCGAGACCTACCCAGCCTTCCACAGCAAGGCACGCATCCACGTTGATCTTTATAATGCCAGCAGGTGGAGCTATCCAGTAGCATGGGCTGGAAGGGATAATGCCCTTACGCATTGGGTAGATTTTCTCAGCATATTTACCTTGTTCATCCACATTTCTATCAACACGAGCCATCAGAATATGAGAAGGGGTAGATTTGTTTTTGAACACCATATAATTGCGTTCTCCCCATATGCACCATGCTAGAAAAACTCCTTTCACCTTCACCTTTGTATCCACATTCCTCCAACTGACCAGTAGATCACATATGGAGTCTACACCTTCCACGTCGCACAAAGCTGCACACCCACAGTCAACCCATAAGCTCGAGAACCTCGGACAGCCAAAGATGGCATGGTAAGTAGTCTCCGGTGCTCCACAGCCCCAAGGGCACGAGTCATCATCAATCAGATGACGATGTTTAAGCAGTCCGCGAACGGGAAGAGAGTTAGTACACAAGCGCCATAGAAAATGACGTACCTTTGGGCTAGCATCCAAACTCCATATATCAACCCATGCTTGATGGAAGTTATCTAAGTTACCGCCCTTGCCAAGCATATAAGCCGTCTTTACCGAGAAGCAACCATCCTTTGTAAATGCCCAAGTGAGTTCATCCTTCAAGGGGCCCTTGTTGAGAGGGGTGCCAAGTATACACTTGATGTCACGTTCATTGAAGAGAGTCTCAATAACATCCACCTTCCACTCCATATTCTCCAAGTCAATAATATCACAAACCATCGATAAATCTTCATGCGGCACACTAGTGAGGAAACGCCCATCTTCATCAACAACCCAAGGGTCAGCCCACAACTTGATGTTCACTCCATTGCCAACACGCCACACTAATCCTTCTTTGAGTAAGCTCTTAGAGCTCCAAATGCTCCTCCAAGAGTAACTACTCGAGTATCCAAGAGATGCATCCAAGAAATCACCATTTGGAAAGTATTTGGCCTTCATAACACGGCCAAAAAGAGTATTCGGGTAGCGGGTTAGACGCCAAGCTTGCCTGCATAGTAGAGAATCATTAAAGACATTGAGATCTTTAAATCCCATACCTCCAAGACACTTCAAAGTACTCATAGACTCCCAGCTCTTCCAGTGAGTTTTCCGGTTTGAATCCGAACTACCCCACCAAAATCTAGCCATAGCTGAATGAATCTTTTGAATAACTCCAACCGGCAACTTATAGACTCCCATCAAGTAAGTAGGAATAGCTTGGATGACTGACTTTAGCAAAATTTCTTTTCCGGCTCTAGATAAAAATTTCTCCTTCCAACCTTGGAGTTTCTTCCAAATTCTATCAAGGAGAGAAGCAAAAATAAGTTTCTTCGATCTTCCTGAAATAGAGGGGATACCAAGGTACTTCTCATGCTTGTCAACCTGCCGCATATTCAGAATGCCTATCAACTCTTCTTTTTGTTCAGTTCGAATTCCCCTACTGAACGAGACTTCCGACTTTTCATAGTTAATTTTCTGACCAGATGCTGCTTCATAACAGTTGAGAATATCAACAATAGTAATGCATTCCTGTCGGGTAGCTCGAGTAAAGAGTAAACTGTCATCTGCAAAAAGAAGATGAGATATTGCTGGACCTTTGCGGCTGGCTTTAGCACCATGAATCTGCTTCTCCTGAACTTTCCTCTGAATCATTTTAGAGAAGGCATCAGCAATCATAATAAAAAGATAAGGAGAAAGAGGGTCTCCCTGATGAAGACCCCGCTCTGGAGTGACAGAACCACAGACTCCTCCATTGATAATGAAGGAATAGTTGACAGACGTGACACAATCCATGATCAGATTCACCCATCTACCATCAAAACCCATGGTAAGTAAAAGTTTCCTCAGAAAACCCCACTCCACTCTGTCATAAGCTTTGCTCATGTCAAGTTTCATAGCAATTATACCCTTCCTGCTTCGATTCCTATGCTTCATAGTATGAAAAACTTCCATAGCTATCAAAGCATTATCCGTAATGAGTCGGCCAGGGACAAAAGCACTCTGGTTCTCAGTGACAATATCAGGGAGCAAATCTTTCAATCTGAGTACAATAGCTTTGGACACAATTTTATAAATCACATTACAAAGAGCAATGGGTCGAAATTCAGCAGCTTTTGTAGGTGATTTAATTTTTGGAATCAAAGCAATATTAGTCATATTAACACATTTCGGGGAGATTAGGCCATGCAAAATATTACTCACAAACTGAGTAACATCATCACCAACAATATGCCAGAAACGTTGGTAAAAGATAGCATGCATACCATCAGAGCCCGGAGCTTTGCAGGGATGCATTTGTTGTAGAGCAGCATAGATTTCATCCTTTGTAAAAGGTTTGAGAAGCATCTGATTACACTCATCCGAGACAACAGGATCAATGTGACGAAGAACTTCATGGAAAGCCGAATCAGTAGGAGTAATAGAAGTGAAGATTGACGTGAAATAGTTCGTGAAAATTCTTTCAATGTCATCTGCTTCTTCACACCAACTGCCATTATCATCAACAAGACCCTTCACATAATTTCTCTTTTTTCTTTGAGATGCTTTGTGATGGAAATATTTAGTATTTCTATCTCCATCACGAACCTCAGCAACTCTAGATCGAAGGTACCAATAAGCCTCATGCTTCCTATGCAAGTCATCAAGCTGCTTTTCCAATTCCGCACAAAGAGAGCAAGAAACATCATTGATATAAAGACAAGTTTTATTAAGATTTGTAATTATTGTTTATAAAAGTTCTAAACAACATTTTTATTTTTAGTTGTGATGAATTTAAAAATTTACCCTCAAGTTACTATAAAAAGAAAAAAAAACTGATCTTGTTTTTTCACTCTGTTACGTGTCATCCTAAACTACAAAGCAGCACTTAAACTTTGAGAACTCTCTTAGATTAAAAGCAGGGACATCCCACATCCCGTTTTCTATTTACTCTTTGAAAGGGGATTTTTTGGGGGAACTCTCTCACGTTCCTTCTGCTGGCGGCCTTTGGTCTGTCCTCTTCACCGGCTTCTGAGTTTTGTCTCCTCTTTGAGCCACCACCCGATGGTGTTTCTGGCGGCGATGGTTCCATGAACCTGCGGTACCGTGCCGGTAGCCGTGGCTTCGACATTGCCGCTGCTGCATGTGTTAATTTGTGTGGTCTATTCAGTGCTACATCTCTTTTTGGCAGTAGCATTCTCGATTGAATAAGGTACAAGCTATGTTTTCAACTCTCTTGTTTCAAGAACTTAAATTCTGATTTTAATGGGTTTTGTTGTTATGACTTTTGCTATGTAACATTTCAGCTCTGAATTCTGTTATGGGTTGCTAAATATCAGTTTGTGATTTCAATTTCAAAGGATATTACTTAAAATTCACCATGATTAAGAAAAGGTTGAAGCTTTTGTTTTAAAATTACAAAATCAGTTTCTTTGTACCTAGAATTATCTAGTTTTATCAACACTTAAGCTTAGTAGTTAAGAGTTGGAAAAATCTTCAGTTGTAGTATGATGTGTGGTTTCAGTTAGTAAACTAATAAGAGGAATTACATTGATAAGTGTTAATTAGTTTGCTTTTGTCGAATTAATAAGGAGTATTTATTGATTATTGTTGGTGTCATTGTTGCAATTGATGTGAACTCACAAGAGGTGATTATGGAGCTTAAGCAAAGTGTGATGACGAATATTGTGAGCATTGTTGGAGATAGATTTCCTAGTTGGAACGATATTTGGGGTTTTGGAAAAGGTACACATTGTCCCTCCACCTCTGCAAGTTGTATGAATTTTATGATTTTATCAAAAGAAATTAGAGTTATGACTTGAACTTATTATGAATTTATGATCATAAAGTTCAGCTTGTTTGAAGGTGTGATTCTTAAATACTATGTTTTCAGATTTTTCAGAGCATATGATTTAATGCCAAGTGTTTGAGTATATAAAGTTTAGCATTGATTTCCTAATTTTGAATTGAGATATATTTTTGTAAGTCTTGGCTATGGAAGATAGTTTTATTCGAAAATTTGAAGTAAAGGTTATCCAAGGATACCAAGTTCTACTACATGAAGTCAATCTTGTTTCGTATTGAAGAATATTCTAATTTCTGAGATCTAATAGTATAAGTTAATCGATAACCCACATTTTAAGATATTATATGAAAGTTATAGATAACTGATTATAAGTATTCAAGTAAGAATTGTCGATATAATTCCCAATGTCTTTATAAGTATAATAATGTGGGGGAATTCGTATGCTTTACAACAAGGGATAGACTTAAGTCAATGGGATAATAAGCTTATGGAACCTAATTGGGTTTTCAATGAAATTGGTCTATATATAGTTCTATGGTGTATAAATGTACCAAAAGTTTAATCTATAGCATGGTATTGAGTGACCGAGTATATAATAACGGTCAAATGCTTTCTGATTCAAGCTCGTTATACAAATTCTCAAATATGTTCACGATACAAAGATTTTTAATATATTAGTTATCAACATCGAGGAATGTGGACTTGAATTCTGAAGGATATGAGTTTGAAAGTCTGATGTCTTATTATGACTTTTGCGTGCTTGGGATTATTTGGATCATGAAAAATTCGTGGATAAAGATTTCAAAAGTAAACTACTGTTTGGGGATGTTAGGTGTAGTACAATGTATGACTTGTGGAAGATTTAGCTATATGTTTGGATATATGATAATTACTAGAGTTAGACATAAATCTTTGGGATATTAGGTGGAGTGTAAATTGGTGAAGTTATAAAGTAAGCTTTCTGATTCTGTTTTTTTATAAAGGAAAGAAGTTTATATCAAAAGTTAAATTATATATATTATTTGGAGATATCCTCAAAGAATATTTGGAATTGGGTTTTATAAGATAGAAAATCTATGTTGGTATGGTTGTAGGATAAGTTGTTTGTTGAAGAGTTCTACTTTAGAATGTAAGTTGTTATCTGAAAAAGTGAAGTTAGACAATTAAGGTTGTAATTTGGAAATGATTTTCAGAGTGTAAATATCGTTTAATATATTAAAGGAATTTGCTACAGGAACTTCATGGGTCCGTAAAGCATGCCAAGTAAAGTAGTTGAAAATTTTGGGATAACATAAATCAAGTATGGAGAAGTAAATTGGATATGTGAGGTGTATATTAGTAATATAATAGTTCACGAGATGAGTTATGGATTGAAGGAGCAGAAAAGTAGTATAATAAGTCGTAGTACCTAAGTTGTGAAAAACTATATTAGAATTCCTACTATGAATATGGAGCGGGGACAAATAACAAGATTTAGAGACGTCTTCCTCTAATTGAAAGAGTAAGGTTAAGAATGGAAAGTTGGGGAAATATAAATCATGTATAATGGAACGCTGGGGAGCTAGTGAGATAATTTGATAATGGAATAAACATGGAGTTAACATTAATATGAACATTGAGTTGAATATCGAGAGGTACTGTTTTGAGTTATAGATTTGAGATTAAAGTGGACTATGAGTTAAGTATCTAAAGTTAGTATAAATTTCAAACAGATAGCTGGATCATGGTAATATAAGAGTTCAATATTTGGTTGTTGAAGGAGTATCAGATAGTAATTCGATATTGTATTGCTTAAATCACGGGAGTTGTAAATTTCATCTTGAGGTTGTAATATTATTTAAATTACGAATCTTATAATATGAGTATCTAACTAGGATATACAATAGAGGTTAGACATTTCACTTTCTAATTAGAGGAATAAGGTTTAAGAAAAGGGAAATATTGTAAAATTAGTGATACGATTTGATAATGAAGAGAATACATATATAAGATTAATATGGATCTAAGTTTAATCAATTGGGATTACTAAGTTCAAACAAGTAACTAAGTTAGGAAAAAGGAATAAACTTGGGAGTTCATATAACATTTGTGTGATATTGAATTTGAGGTAATAAAATTGTTTCTAGTTGGGTTATTAGAAGATCAGAAGTTCAAGTATGAGGGGTTGAAATCATTAAGATTTAGGATTAACCATCAAATCACGTTAGAGGAAATATTAACTATACTTATAGAATATAAGTCTTAATTTTACAAGCTACAAGCTTGACCTAAATTACCGAAACGGGTTATAAGATGTTTTACACCATAAGCTTCGGGTATATATGATACGAACCTTGAAATCTATGGAAGGGAGTAATGTACAATTTACTACTATTATTACATTTTGACAATTCGAGAAAGTATTCAAAAAGAATAATAGAAGTTCTACTTGGGATATGACAAGAGTATTATATTTATTGTGGTTAACATAAGTATAAACATCGAGATCTGTTGAGGTTATAAGCTTTATAGATTGTTAAGTAAGATAAAATAGAAAGATAATTGTTGTAAAGAACTTTTGTAATTAATGTATAAAACATACAAGCCTTACATTCTAATTTGAGATCCTGATTGGTAAGTTATGTTTGAACTCTTATGATATACTTATAAAATTGGATTATGTTTTCCTTAAAGTTCGTTTTGCATAGTTGTATCGAACGGATTTTATGAAAGATCATTTATACTAAGATATTGAAAACTCGAGCATATTGTGTTATCAACAAGTTGAGTTTGTATATGAAATACTCGAATGCGATTATGTTATGAGATTTGATATATTTGACTCGAGAACTATAAATTTGAATTTCAGGAAATATTGAATTATGAATTATGTATTGTGATTCTGTTTTTGTGTGGGGGAAGAAGCTGCTAGAGCAGTGATGAATAACATTCTGTATTCTGTATGTTATGTATTCTGGGGACATGTCCTGAAAAGTCTTGCAAGCAGTACATAACGGAAGAGGTCCCTTGTAAAAGCTTAGAGACTTCGCCTGGATGGCAACTTTATACGTGTTCTCTTCCCCAATATAATATGATTTCTGAAAGAAAATAGAATATGTATTTGAATATGCAAATGGTTTCGTGGAAAGTTATTTCAAACTTTATTTTTGAAGTAATGTTTTACTCTCCCAAGTATATGGAGATCATGTGCTGAATATGGGAATGATTTACTAAGAAACTCATTAGGAATATATGAAAAGAGTTAGCTATGCTACATATATTTGGATTAAAGGTTATTATAAATAAAATTCAAAAGCAGGAGATATTACTATATCTTAGAGTATGTCATAATTAGAGTTGATTATGGGAGATCATATTAGATTCTATGGAATTTTGTTGATTCCTCCAATCGAAAGTATAAATTACTTATTATGTGAGACATTCATATTATTATTTTTAAACAAGTAAAATTATAAATTGTGTGCATGTATTTGTTATATATTCTGCCATTACACATTCTCTATATCTTGATTTCAAATACCTCGTAAGAGAAGTTTAACCATGTAAAAACATTTTAAGCCACCAAAAAGATTTTCTGGTTGGACAGTGTGTACACAGTTTCACTGATTTTGTTCTTGGAACCTGTCCTGGTGGGGGCAGAGTTCATTGCTAGTAAGTTTGCAGATAAATGCGCTCCATAGGGGATTAACAATCAGAAGTTGTGATATGAGAGATGTTTAGTTCAACCTAAGATGGAGATTATATAGTTGTTGAGAAATATTCTTATGATGTATTATTGTATCTATTTGAAGATCGTATTAGTTCAGTTCATGAAGTTGTATATACTATTTTGGGTTGCTGTATTGTGGACCATAAAAGAACCACGATCACATTTTGAATTATGTTCCGTTGCAGGTGATTATCTAATTGAGGTTAATTAATGATGTTAATTAAGTGTTGATTGTGATTATTGAATCTTAAGTGTGATTAGTTAGCAGCTCGGAAGTGCGGGCTTTTACAATAATTATGTAATTTTTTGAGGGGAATATATACTTATGCAAGTAATTTAACTTCAATAATGATTTCGCACGCATAGCTTGCATATAAGGCTAGTATTAATTATCCTAACTCCACGCCACGTCATTCATCATCGTCAAATCACGTCTAATTTCCTCACCTCATACTACTCCCTAATACTAATACCCGTTGGCCTCATATTTTCCTAACCCCAAATGCCTACAGCTCCGCTACCTACTAATTCTCCCTAAAACTCCACTCACCTTCTATTCTCTCATATCTCATATATACTAATACTCATCATCATCCTATGCTGATCTATCATCATTAATATTTATAAAAGCATAGCAAATCACATATCATCCTTGTTTCAAGCTCAAATGAGGTTCTATACGAAAACCAATTGACAATAGTAGGAGTTACTCCTTTAGCTTATAATGTGGTACTTTCTTTAATGTGAAATAACTCACATGTGCACAACAAGCAAGGGGTTTAACACTCCCCCTCACATGTTAGTGTCTTTAGAATTAGAGCACACTGGTAAGGTACACATTAATAATTCTCATTGGGAATGAACGTCCAATAGAGGCCCTTACCCAGTTGCTTGACAATGCCCAATATGAAAAGCCCAACAACCTGGGCTCTGATACCATGATAAATTTGATAGAACTGAATATAGGCTTGGGAAAATCAATAAGGAGGAGGAGAGTTCAGAGGTTCTATACTAAAACCAATTGGTAATAGTAGGAGTAGCTCCTTTACCTTATAATGTGGTACTTTCTCTCCTTTTTCTCTAATGTGGGACAACTCACATGTACACAACAAACAAGGGGTTTTAAAACTCACACAATATGAAAAAGCTAAACATCAAAAGCAATCGAACCTTCAAACCATATTTTCGATGCAACATATTAATTTCAAAGGCTTACTCAATTTTCAATCTAACATTTCTACAGATAAACGACCCAGACGGAGGTAAAAGTTTCTGAGGGTCCTTTAAATATTCAACTCTTTCTTAATGTTTTTATTTAGATATTTAACGTGTTCCTGTGATTGTAAATATCTGTGTATTATAATTAACTCTCTGCACATATTTCTTCATTTGTATTTCTTTTTCATGTATAATTAATTTTCATGATTGCAATTAAATTTCCACCTTGTATATTATTGCTAAACAAAAGAGCTAAATAAATGTTCACAGATTAATATCATATTACATGGACAACTTACTAGGTACTTAGTAATTTGATTGTTAATAAACATATCACCAAAAAATTAGTATTTTGCTTGTTTAATGAACCGACCTAGGTTAATCTTTTTAGGGTGTTGAAATCAATTCCGTGTTTAGTTATTTAATTGTATTAAACTAGTCTATGAATCGTGTTAAGTAGAGGCCAGCAATGGGCGAATATAATTTCAAATTATGTTCGTACCCTTACCCCCGAATTCAATTTTAAGACAATTCTATTTGGTTGTATCAAGAGTTACAAGTAAAAAGGGTTTGAAAATTTTAATCTATGATAAAGATCGTGGCAACTCCACTGTTACCACTAATGTAGTCTATAAGTAGAGGTGTCAAACTGGGTCATTGAGTGGGTTTGGGTTGACCCAACCTGGGTCGGAATAATCTGGGTGAGAGTGTGCCATGGGTCGGAATTGGGTGGGTCTGGGTGGACTTGGGTCGGGTCCAACTGGGTGAGGGAGCTCTCAGAACTGGGTTGGGTCAAACTGGGTCGGCTGGTGGCTGGGTTGGGTGAATTTGGGTCGGAATGGAATAGGGTGAAGTCGGCCCAACTCGGCTCTCGACTGGACTTGAGTCGGAATAAATCGGCTCTCGGAATGACTTGGGTCGGAACAAATCGGCTCTCGGAATGACTTGGGTCGAAAAAAATCGGTCTTGGAATGACTTGGGTCGGAATAAATCGGCTCTCGAAAGGACTTGGGTCGGCTCAAACCGACGCCGTATTGACTTGGGTCGGAACAAATCGGCTCTCGGAGCAAATCGGGTCAAAATAAATCGGCTCTCGGAACAAGGCAGCATCGGATGCGATTGGGTCGGCTTAAGCTGGCTTTCGGAATAACTTGGGTCAGAAAAAATCGGCATCAGGTGGAGTTTGCTTGGCTCGAGCCGTCTTTCGGGTGGACTTGGACTCTTAGAGACTCTAATTTTTACAATTATCGTTTTGGCGTTTTCATATATATTAAGATACGAAGTCGGAAGTTATAACAATTAACATGTGATTGGTCATTGACTCATTGTGATAATACATTGATATTTATATAGCTAATTTAAAAAGTAACTAAGCTAAGACTTATATTATTAGCTATTGCCTATTGGGTTATTGCATATTTGCATTATTACATTGTACATGCACGTTAAAGATTTAAAGTTATTAAATTTAATCATTAAAGTATAATGATCAATCACCAAATCATCACATGAATACATGATCAAGACTTGGAGTTGGTACTACTAGTTTGAAGTTTGAACATTCGATAATCGACACTTAATACTTAGGTTCTTCACTTCTTTGTGACAACTAACATGTAACAACCATAAGTCCATATCGATTATTAATTAGAGTCAATAAACTTAGACATTTAGTTAGTTAGTGACTTACTCACTCTCACTGAGTCACTATATAACAACAAAAAGAGTTAAAAGATGAGTTGAATTAAATAATTAGAAATTAAAAAATGAATATATGAGATTAGAATATTAGATATAAATTACTTATTAACGAATAATTGATAAAGTGATAACATATTAGTGAATATTGATTAATAATTGATACATTAACGATCAAAACACACATAGGTCGAATAACTCAAATCAACTTGTTCGGTTTCAGTTCTTGCTATAATTCTAATTTGTTACTTTGTTAATCACTATTCACTAACTTCACAAACTTGTTACTTTGTTAGTTGTTAATTGGTAGTTTATACTAAGTAATAGCTAGTAATTATAAAAATACTGAAATACAAATACTTATTAACGAATAACTGATAAAATGATAACATATTAGTCATAATACAAAGATAACACAATAAGTTTGTAATTTTTATTAATAACTGATAAAGTGATAACATATTAGTCATACTTATTAACGAATAACATGTTGAACACTACGCTTAAAATTAAAATTATCTTTACATCATTCATAATCACCTTTACATGAATCTTCCAACTTGTTTAAAATTAATAATACTAATTAAACTTCTAAAGTTTATAATTTTTATTAATTTCTAACAATAATATTAGTTTAGGAAGTTAAGAAGATTACTAAGCAAATCAATACTAGAATTACAAATTTAGAATACTTAAGGCCATTGATTTGAGAAAGATCAAAATTGAACCATTGATATTTTTCAATCCATGTGCTAGGTCACTCTCAATGCTCATTGGTCCAAAAAAATAGTCATGGATCATGAATTGAGACCATTGATTAGAGAAGAGCAAATCTGATCCCTTCATTTCTCTACTCTCTGTCACTAACCTTAAATCTGATCTGAGCCCTTCAATCTTTTCATCCAGTGACCCTAAATCCCATAAAAACCCTAACCTAAAAACCCCCTCATTTTCGGATTTTGCCCTCATTTTCCCTCTTTTCGAATCTGAACCCTAATCTCATCCCCCTCTCTCTCAGTCTCTCTCTCTCTCAAAGTCTCTTACTCACCCCTCATCGGATTCCTAAGCTTTTACTCTCATCGGATTTTCCCCTCATTTTCCCTCTTTTCAAATCAGAAACCTAATCTCAGCACTTGTGTTCTCTCACTCTCCCTCGTCGGAAATCAAGGCATTCTCACTCACCCCTCGTCGGAAGCCTAGAAACTCGCTCGTGTTGTCATGCGCCCCGCTGTGAGGATTTGAAGAAAAAAGCAAAAAAAGGTAACAAATTCTTGTGCGAGGAAAGTATTGTGCAAGGATGTGAAGAAAAAAGGTAACAAATTGAAGATTAGTAGAAACGACTTGAATTCGTAGGCGTCGTACAATTGGTAAGAGACCACCTTTTAAACATATTGACAATTAGACATAGTATTAGTAGATTGTTGGGTTGTGGCCCAAATTCTTTAAGTATGGCCCATTTATCAAAATGCCCATAATATATTATCCTAATACACCACTAAGTTGCATTTGTAGAGATCATCTCATGATTTGTCTAGAACAATCATCAAGTTCATGAAATCTCTACAATGTCGGCAAAACATTCCATCATTTGGTGATGGAATTCTCTAGACCATTGTTGAACTTTGTAGAGCTCATACTGCCGACATATTTCACCTCCAATCACCAACTATAAATATGGATGATGGGCATCATGTTGGGCAATAACTAAAAATCATCAACCATCTCCACATACACAAGAAGCCACATACTACATTAGCCTTCCTAAATTTCCTCCTTGTATTATCAATCCACTATAACCTTTTACATTACTCCTTTTGTGAGTTTCATACTATAGTGAGAGTTTTATTGTATACTTACCCTAATAATATTTAGGGTTCTTGTACTCTCCTATTTTCATATAGTGGATTTTGGGTACTCGTCGTTCGTGGGTTTTTTGCCTCTATTTGAGGATTTTTCCCACGTTAAATTGTGTGTCCATCTCTTACCACTTTTCTTGCCACATATTTTCAACTCTATTATTTTGCTCAATCTCTACATCTTTAATTTGCTTCCGCTACGCAATCACAACCCTAACAAGTGGTATCAGAGCCAAAGGTTGTTTAGAGTGTTTTTATATTAAAGATGTCTTCGGTAACGAAGTTCGAGATTGAGAAATTCGATGGCAAGATCAGTTTCAGCATCTGGAAAGTCCAGATGAAGGTCGTTCTCACTCAGAGCGGATTAAAGAGGGCACTTGATGGCAAACAGAAAAAGCCATCTACTATGACTGACGAGCAATGGCAAGAGTTGGATGAAAAAGCATTATCTACGATCCAACTATGCTTAACTAAGGAAGTACTAGGCGAGGTTATTCACGAGGAGACCGCTGCAGGGCTATGGTTGAAGCTCGAGTCCCTCTACATGACTAAAAGTCTCGCTAATAAACTCCGTCTCAAGGAAAGGCTTTACACTATTCGGATGGCCAAAGGTACTTCTATCCAATCTCATCTCAATGAATTTAATTCAATTCTTATTGATCTTTAAAATTTGGATGTCAAGATTGAAGATGAGGATAAAGGCGTGTTATTAATTGTCTCCTTACCTCCTTCGTACAAGCACTTCAAGGAAATCATGTTATATGGTAACAATGACACTTTATCTTTTGAAGATGTTAAATCACATTTACTTTCAAAAGAGAACTTTGACCTTCAAGTGCATTCTAATGATAATGCCGAAGGATTAAATGTAGGAGGGAGATCACACGGAAAAATAAGTACCAAAAATAGGGCCATATCTAATATGCATAAATCTAAGAATTTATGCAAATATTGTAAGAAGCATGGGCACGATGTTTCTGATTGCTTAAAATTAAAGAAAAAACTCGAAAAAGAAGAAAATGAGAAAAAAGCAACGGAAACTGCACAAGCCGATTTTGGTGAAATGGAATCCGATGATGTTCTTTTGGCTACTTCTCCTGGAAGAAGTAGAACTCCTAATTGGGTGCTTGATTCCGGTTGCACCTACATGTGTGTTCTCAAAAGGATCACTTTATCGATTATAAATCAGTGAAGAATAGATCCGTCTCTATGGGCAACGGTTCCCGTTGCAATGTTCATGGTATTGGCTCAGTTCGGATCAAGACATATGATGGTAAGATCAGGACTATGTCTAATGTTCAATATGTTCCTGATCTGAAGCAGAACATCATTTCTTTGGGCACTCTAGATTCTAAAGGGTGCAAAATTTTTGCTCAAGGTGGAGTACTTAAAGTCTCCAGAGGTGCTCATGAACTCCTGAAGGCCGTCAGACATAGAAATCTATATGTATTACAAGGGTCTTCTATTATGGCTTCTTCCTTCACAACCCCGGTTCGGCATCAATGTCGTCATAAAACGGGTTCCAGCATGTCACATTTTTCTAAGCCCAATTTACAAATGGGTCACGGTGGGATATCTACATAACACCCTTCGGGGTTCATACGACGAGTACATATAGAATTTGGTCCAAGGTGGAGATTGTTGGGTTGTGGCCCAAATTCTTTAAGTATGACCCATTTATCAAAATGCCCATAATATATTATCCTAATACACCACTAAGTTGCATTTGTAGAGATCATCTCATGATTTGTCTAGAACAATCATCAAGTTCATGAAATCTCTACAATGTCGGCAAAACATTCCATCATTTGGTGATGGAATTCTCTAGACCATTGTTGAACTTTGTAGAGCTCATACTGCCGACATATTTCACCTCCAATCACCAACTATAAATATGGATGATGGGCATCATGTTAGGCAATAACTAAAAGTCATCAACCAACCTCCACATACACAAGAAGCCACATACTACATTAGGCTTCCTAAATTTCCTCCTTGTATTATCAATCCACTATTACCTTTTGCATTACTCCTTTTGTGAGTTTCATACTATAGTGAGAGTTTTATTGTATACTTACCCTAATAATATTTAGGGTTCTTGTACTCTCCTATTTTCATATAGTGGATTTTAGGTACTCGTCGTTCGTGGGTTTTTTGCCTCTATTTGAGGATTTTTCCCACGTTAAATTGTGTGTCCACCTCTTACCACTTTTCTTACCACATATTTTCAACTCTATTATTTTGCTCAATCTCTACATCTTTAATTTGCTTCCGCTACGC
This sequence comes from Beta corolliflora, assembly GCA_947648045.1. Lineage (NCBI taxonomy): Eukaryota > Viridiplantae > Streptophyta > Magnoliopsida > Caryophyllales > Amaranthaceae > Beta > Beta corolliflora. The sequence continues at coordinate 1,580,874 of CANSZD010003172.1, forward strand.
ACTCACAACCCTAACAAGTAGAGGTTAACATAGCCTTTTTTTTTTCTACTTACCTGGATAATAAATCGTCTTTGTGTTGATTTGTTGCACCTTGCTCTCTCGAGTAAGTGTAGGCTTCGAATGTTTCGTCATGATGATATGATATGAATCTGGTTGTGGACCTGAGGTACTGATATGATGAGATTATTTTTTGATTGACTGCATGGCCATCTTTTCTTGAGAGGAGCTACATGAGTCCAACTATGATAATCAATTCTCTTCTAAATGCAGGTAATGTAAAATCTGCATTAGATATAACTGAGGAGGAATGGGATAATACTCTTAAAACTAATTTGACGGGAGCATGGTTGGTTTCAAAGTCTGTATTTTACTTCATTGTCTCCTTCTTCAATTTTATTGATTTACCCATTACATGAGTTTAATCCACTGATACAATATCTCTCTTCAGTTTTTATTGAATAATGCGGGGCATCAGAAATTTGATGTATGAGTGACCCACAATCTCTATTAGGCTTGATTTTTCTTTTGAATTTCTTCAATTTTCAGTTGAGTTCCAACTATTTTTTGTTAGAGAATCATAGATGCCAGTTAGATATTAGGTAAACTTTCTTCCCCTAAATTTGCCCTTTAGTTTAAATTTGATTTGGTTTGGTTTTGTGTGGTTTCTTTTTGTAATTATCTCGAAATGCAACTTCAAGATCCATGAAAGGTTGTTTTACTCTGTTTGGGTTTAAGTATGTGTTTTCCTTTAAAATATTTTACAGATTAACATTGACATGTTTTTTTGTTTAGCTAGCAAAAACTCACTCCCAAATCTTAATTAAGCCTTTGAACAGTAACTTATTAACCATTGGTAGAAATTGTTATGATTCCACTAACCATATTGGAGGAGGTAAGCCTTTGACTCTGGTGATGTATTGTTTTCTAGAGTGGAGTAGAGTTGTTCTTTTGTTTTCTTTTCAGTTTATTTTCGTTGCTTTGTTTGATTAGTTTATTTTATTTTTATTGCTTAATTTCTCTTGTTTATGTGTTTCTTTTAGGTTTGTTCTGTAAACTTTCCCTTATGTGGGTTTTGTTTGTTCTTAGAGGCTGTGCCCCTTAATGGTGTAGCCCTACTGCGCTTAGAGACCTGATAATCGGACCCCTAGGAGAAGGAGAGGATGAGAAAACCCTAGCCCAAAAATCTCTCAACGGCACCGTCTGTTTGGATGAATCGACCCAGGACCTACCTATTGAAGTCAAGAACCAAATCCTTTCTATTTCTCTTCAAGACAACCCAGACTTCATGTTTTCCATATGGTCTAATGACGGCAAGTTTGACAATAAAACAGCCTTGCAGCACATTCAACTCCAGCGATTAAACAAAGTCAAGTCACAAATCAACTCTAACACACTCGACTGGAACATCATTTGGAATGCTCCAGGTCACCCAAAAATAAAGCTTTTTCTATGGCAAACTTGGTGGGAACGAAACCCTACAAATGAAAACTTATTTAAAAGAAATTGTGCAACTTCGCCTGAATGTAGGCTATGTTTTCATCCGGTTGAAAATATGATTCATATTCTTAGGGACTGCCCTAGAGCTAATCCAGTTTGGGAAAAGCTTAACAAACCAAATTGGCCTCTAAATCTTGGCTTACACTTGTGGCTAAAGGATAACTTAGAGAACACAGAGTTAAGGTTTGGTAGTATTCCCTGGAACGTGTTATTCACCTTCACAGTGTGGGCTTTATGGAAACGAAGGAATGATTGGATTTTCAAAAAAAAGAATGAAAATTTTGATTTTTTCTTAAAAAATGTAACATGGTTTGCACAAGAGTGGTACTTTGCCCAACCAAACAAAAAACCTAAACAAACCAAAAGCCTAGAAGACCACAACTGGAACCCCCCACCCCCGGGTATGCTTAAAATTAATGTCGATGCTTCGTATATACATTCATCCCATGAATCAGGCTTGGGAGGGTTATGTAGAGAGGCGAACGGGAGATGGGTTAAAGGCTTTGGCAAGAAATGTTTTTGCAGGGATCCAAAGGAAGCGGAAATAAATGCAATCATTACAGGCTTACAATGGGCGCAAGAGGAAGATTGGAAAAATTTCATTATCGCATCGGACTGTAAAAAAATGGTTTTGGAGATAAACTCAGGTGAGGAAAGTAGAAGCTATCTAACCAGGAAAATCACCCATTGCAGGACACTCCTAGAGCAGGCGCGAGGAACTCTCGTGTTTGAGAAGAGGGAGGCAAACGCTCCAGCAGACGAGCTAGCAAAACAAGCAAGAAAAGATACTCGGAGTAGTTTTTTTCTTCAATGTATTTTGACCCCTCCCCCGGTCTGTATTAAGCTTATTAGAGTCGACAATGATTTGGAGCCGATTTTCCAAAACTTCAATGGCCCAAATTGCGAACTTGTAACTTTGGTTGGGGATATGCCCATAACTTAATCTATCATTCGCCGTTTTAGTCAAAAAAAGAGGCTGTGCCCCTTTCTCTCACAAAAAAAATAGTTTCATGTGAGTTGCAGCGATAGGCTTAGTTGTAGGGTTGTAATTTAGTACTGATCCAGACTTCAACCTAGTCAGCAGATTATAACTATCAAGTATTCATTGGAAACATTATGTTTTTGGCTTTGCTTGAATAAACCTTGAGCTCTTTAGATTTCTCTTTATTTAACTTTTGCACTCCAAATCCATTAGCATTTCTTCACAAGCAAAGTATGAGACTTGACTTATTTTCGTCTAATTAAAACAAGTTTTGATCTCACAGGTGGTACAAAACTATAGTTATCAAACAAGGTTGAAACAAGTGGTGCAAGTCAACACTAATCAACATACCTTATGGTTAATATGTCATTTGCTTGAAGTTATGTAAGTGAAAGTATATCTTAGCAACCACAACTAATAACCTAACATTAACTATTGATTTATTTTTTTCAGATATGCTTGGGAAGGACTTGGACTGGAGTATCAAGGTGGATTGAGATTCATTAAAACCCTAAAATACGAGATAATGTAGTTTGTCGAGATAATGAGCAATGCAGTAGATAATGTTGTGGTTTAGAATTTTCTTAATTTAAACGTTTTGGGCAGTATGTACTCCTTGAGTTAACTTTGTGTCATACACAATTTCTTTTGAAATATACATTACTCTGTATATACTTAACATTAAGCAAAGCACAATAAATTTTATAATTTATTTGTATGTGTATTGTCCTTTTATTATTAGGTGGAGATTAATATATTGTTAATTACTACTGTTTTATTCAATATTGTAAATTTTTTGTCTCCTTTACATTATATAACTTCTCACTTGATTTAGTACATATTTTCATTCAGTTTATTAAATTGTAAACAAATACATAAGTAAATAAGAGAGTATTTGAGATTATATTAACCATACAACATATATTAAAAAAACAATACAAAAACAATTGTATTCTTAAAATTTCCTAAAACAAGTACATGATATTCAAAGTTTAACCCTTAAATTGAGAATGTAATATAAATTTTTATTTATTATTGAAAATAAGTAATTTGTTAACTTTAGATTGTTGGGTTATTAAATATAAGAAATTTTATAAAATGATCAACTGAATTTGATCTGATGTGGGTTGTTGATAGTTGGGATATTGAGGAGTGAGATCTAATTTTTGGTGAAAAAAGTGTAATTATAGTATTATACAATATAAAAATATAACATGTTATGGTTGGATCGGGTAAAGTTGGGTCGGAATGGTTTTTGGTTGGGTTGTATTGGGTCGGAATTGTTTTGGGTTGGGTTGTATTGGGTCGGGTAGAAACTGGGTCGGGTGGTAGCTGGGTCGGGTTGTAACTGGGTGGGTTTAACTGGGTCATTGGGTCGGAAACAAGTTTGGTCTGGTCGTTCTTCACGGGTCCAACTGGGCACGGGTCCAACCTGGGTCGGTCCAGTTCGGTTTGGGTTTCTAATTCCACGGGTCCAGCTGGACACGGGTAAACGCTGGGTCAGAATGGGTCGGCTTTTCAACCTTACACTCTCGGCTCGGAACAGGTTGGGTCTAGGTCGGATGCGGGTTCACCCGTGGGTCGGCCCAGTTTTTAACACCTCTACTGTAAGTAAATATTTCATAATGTGTAATTAGTATTCCGAATACTATTTTAGCTTACTATTGTTTTTAAATTTTGCTAAATTGCCATTCATAATTTTTTTGCGTCTAGTGTGTTGTATATTGAATGTAAATTGCGTCTTTCTAATCATATGTGAATTGTTCTTTCATTTATATGAATTTCATCATTTCAATATTTTCATAATATCTCTTATTTCGTGATAAAGAATTTATCAAATCATATTTATGGGTTTAAATCTAGTTTTACATATAAACTCATTAGAGTTACTGCCATTTACTACAGCTATCAAACAGACTGTAGTGCTGTACTAGTTTTTTTGTTTTTTTTTTTTTTGAGAAGAGTGATGTACTAGTTTTTTAGCCGTTTGCATTCCGTGTCGAAATATCATGAGTTTGAATCTCGGGTCTAGCTTTACTCTGTTCTGTGGATGGTAAAAGCCAGTAAATGTTTTTCAACCAAAAGATTGTAGAATAGATTTTTTCATAAGTTGATATCACATAAAGCAAAGACACTTGGTGAGAGCAAAACTAGTACTTGATATTGGACTTCCAACACCCTCTAAAAGCTGCTTAAGAGTACAACAATCTAATATGAATCTCGCTAAAGCAAGATTTGAAGAGTATAATCTTAATAAGTCGTTTTTCAATGACGCAAATGACGAATTGCAACTTGGAGTGTTGGTACTATATCGATCCCTTTAAAGTTTCATTTCAGTGATAGCTCTTTCTCCTCTTGGATAGTATTGGAAATATACACTACGATAATCCTTGATCTTCTTGTATAATTGTGGCCTTTCCTTGTCAATTAGCTCACTCAATGGTCCAATTTCTTTGTCAAAATGTGGAGAACATTGCATAGCCACTGACATCCTTTCTTTCTCTTTATCTATCACCACCTTGTGCACTACACTCTTCAATATCCCGTTACTCATTATCTGCATGAACGCAACTATAATTCATAAGTTGTCGAGGCTAGCTTCTACTTTTTACTAGACTTGCAGGTTTTTTTACATGTTGGAACTAAAAGAACATAGAGAGATCAGAGAATTGATAGAAAGACCATAATGCATGCTGTTATTTTTATAAAAGAAAATTATTATGCTGGAAAAGCACGCAAGTGCAACGAGAAGAACATGCAAGTATATATGATATTTGTGAGAAACCACCTTATATAATTATGCTGGAAAAGCACGCGTTTTTTATGTCACCTTATATGATATATTGAACATGGAGGTGCAGTGAAGAGATAGAATACTCATAGCACGAATCTAAATCGCAACGGAATTACCTCTAACTGGTCACCAATATTGATGAATAGGGCATCAGAAACAACGGGAACTTTAAACCACTCGTTATCTTTTAAAACTTGAAGACCTTCAACTTGTTTGTCTTGCATAAGAATGGTAATTGCTGTAGCATCAGAATGTGGTTTAAGACCTAAAACATGATCTGGAGATGAACACGGAGGATAATAGTTGAATCTTGTAAACATCTTGCATTCCTTGCTTCCACATTCTTTTAAGAATATGTTTTCATCTAAGTTGAGTGATCTTGCGATAACTTTCAGGATCATATCTAGTACTTCCCTCACTTTGATGGTGTACGCCTCCAATGTTTCTCTACAAAATTCACAAATTTATCAGTTTTGTTATTGTTTATCTTAATTTTTAAACATATAACGACTTTGACCGTAAATATATTTGATTATTTATTAGTAAAAATTAATACAAAGAAACAAATTCAATAGCATCTTACAGATTTACACATACAATAATGTCAAATTGGGGGATCTGAATATTTTGCAAAAATAAAACTGGAACTTTTATAGAACAAAGGGAACATAGTCTTGAGGAGTATCATATAGTTTATGAATGTATGCATTATCACCTGAAATTTGGCAAATAATCAGGCCAAAGTTTGAAATTCCGCTGTTCAAAAGGATGAACTATGAGCTGCAGTCTATCATTCCAATTATGACTTTGATTTTCAGAAACTGTATCACCTCCATACCCTTCAAAGCAATCTAATGTTCTGCAGTGCTTCTGCTTCACTTCTAGAGGCAGATCAAAAAATTCCTTCCCAACTTCACGAATTTGGTTAAGTAACGAGCTCGATAATCCATGATTTATAAGCTAAAATAACATTAACCAAATCACAAAATAAATTAAACTTCAAAGCTATTGACTTATTTGAACTTAATTATTAAAAAAATTATCTTTGTAACTTATGAAACCACTTACTTAACTAGACTTACTTTTTCAAATACTACCTCCGTTTTTTTTTTACACTTTGACATTTTACATTATTCACAAATTTTACTTTGACTATCGTTTATGATTCATACGTGAATAAAAAAATAGTCATGTGGGATCTTGTTAGATTCTTCTTAATATGTATTTTATTAGTATGTATTATTTTAATAATTTTTAGGATTTTTTGTCAGAAAGTACCTAATAAAATGCAAGTTTTGTAGGGAAGGACCTAATAAAAAAATTATGTCTAAAAAAGACCTATTAAAATACTTCCGGTTGTTAATAACAACCAGTTTAACAATAGAGCTTGCCACTTTAGTGCTACTCCTAAAAGTAAATTCATTATGTGGTTGTCTTTACAGAATAGGCTTGCCACTTTAGACAGAATTAGTAAGTGGAATAGAACTTGTGACCCTGTTTGTAAGATGTGTAATGAGCATGATGAGTCTATCCATCACCTGTTTTTCTCATGTTCTTACAGTAGAGAAGTGTGGAGCAAGGTTCTACAATTTATTGATTATCTGCCTCAGAGGAGCCTTGAGCTTGAGCTTGAAACAACTATCAGGAAAGCCAGATGCAAGAAGGGGAAGTCCAAGCTTTTTGTTATGATGTACACTGAGAGTGTTTACTCCATTTAGTTACAGAGAAATGCCAAAAATTTTAGGAACTCTCTTGTTAGTCCTAATCAGTTGGTGAAAGATATTATTTTTAGAATAGCTTGTAACTGCAAGGAAAATGAAAGAACTAGTCTTCTTCTACATTAATTGGGTAGGAGGCTTGATGTAGGCTTGTGTTAGTACTATGAGTAGTCTGTTACTCTAGTACTTTATTTTGTAACCCATTTTTTTTGGTTATCAATAATATCTTTGAATTGCCAAAAAAAAAAAAAACCAGTTTATGAATTTCAGGCCAAAACACCAAATTCCGGCGTTGACTGTAGATGAGCTTAGAGCAGTGAGTTGTAAGACACAAAGAAAGAATTGAAACAGTCAATTTGAGTTAAAAAAAAAAGTCAACGCCGAAATTTGGTGTTTTAGCCTGAAATTCATAAAATGGTTTTTATCAACAACAGGAAGTATTTTAATAGGATTTTTTAGACAAAAAAAATTTATTAGGTCCTTCCCTACAAAACTTGTGTTTTATTAGGTACTTTCTGACAAAAAAACCCTAATTTTTACATATACAAAACTAGAGATATTAGTCCTCAAAGTTTTGCATTGGCATGCGCAAAAAGTGTAAGTACGTAACAATTATTTGTACATGGAGGGAGTAAGTCGGACCCAATATATATGTTATAATGGAAGGAACAAAAGGGGGGAAAAAATCAACAAAGAACACGCAGATTTTACGTGGTTCACTAGTAATATGTTATCAACATCCACTAGGTAGATGAGACGGTTTAATTGATTTGAAGAAGTTCAAAATGCAGATTTTACATGGTGCACTCACAATGGCTTGAGTTACTACAAGCGCCAGGTTCAAGGAATTGCAACTACCTTAATTTTATGATCTTAAATAAGACAAGACGTAACCCAGAAAATATAGATGATCATGGTGTCTAAAATGTGTAGGAGTGATGACAAAAACAAACCTGAAAACAACCCCAGGAACTAAGAGTTGTTTGAAGTTTACGCAGCTCTTTTTGAAGTTGGTGTGATGATGAAGAAGCTGATGAGAGAAGGCTAAGATCAATAATTGGACTTTCCATATATTTAATCTCAGAATGCTCAGCTGATGATTTTTCAGGAAGTTGGTAAATAATATATTTTTCTGGGACTTGGTTTTTTGCAGTTTTGAGTAGTTCTTGAACTGGCTTTGATGGTAACTCCAGCTTCACAGGAGTAATAAAGGATGCAGCCATCTTACTTGGTGATGGTGCTTCCACTTAATTAAATGATTGAGGTGAAAGGCTAACTGAAGAAAGTTGCAATCTTTCTTCACTGTGTTCTCACTCACAAACACAATGTGGTGTTGGAAAAAATGTTTTGCGCCTTAATCTTTACACCCTCTCTTAGGGATCCTAACCTAAAAGCTGCTATTTATATTCATCAGTAAAAACAAGAGGACAAAAAAGAAACATGTGCATGCTATTGAGCTTACAAAATGAGAGATTACAACTAACAAATAAAAAAAAAAATACACTATGCACAGACACATAGTGTTACAGTGTTCAGCATCTAGAATGTAGCATTTAGTTCTACAATCAGCTTTCCATTATACTTTCTCTTCAAGTTACTCTCAAAAATTATATCTAAAAAAACACCCAACAATAATAAAGTACTTTAATGAGCTCTCTATTCATTTTTCACTATGTAATGGTCCCCATATCAATTAATAAAAACTCATTCTTTTCTGCCATGTGTCACCAATTGAATGTTTGGGGGCAATGGAGAGCTATTTCCCATTTCTCCCAAATGGTATCTCCTCTAAAAGACACTTTTCGAAATGTCTACATGGAGATACACTCAAAACACAACTAAGAGACCCACCCATTGTACATTCTCTAATGGTCCCCATGTCAATTAATGAAACTCATTCCTTTGTGCCATGTGTCACCAATTGATTGGTCGTGGTCTATGGAGAGTCATTTCTCATCAAATGGTATCTCCTCCAAGAGACACTTTTCAAAATGTCTTCTTGGAGATACACTTAAGACACACTTAAGAACCCCATTGTTAGATAAGAAGTAGATCTCCGTTTTCTCTCTCCTTGGAGAGCTAGTAGAGAGCCCTTCCAAGATCCCCATTGTACATGCTCTTACATAATGAAAAATGAATGGAGAGTATTTTAAAGAGCTTTATTGTTGTTAGGTGTTTTTTCGATATAGTTTTTGAGAGTAGCTTGAAGAGAGAAAATAGTGAATAGTTCATCGGAGAGCTATTATCATTGTACATGCTCTTACCATCGTATATGCTCTTAGGAGTGTACTTTCTTCACTAACAACCAGTCACATGTTAATCCTCTTCCTTTCTTTGATTTTATGCGTTGTACTCCTTTTCGTCCCAGAATTGTTTTCTCAATTATATTGATGTTTTTACAGTTTTACGACACATCTTTGACCATAATACACATTGAACTAGATCACGTATAATAAGAGCTAAAGTACCCCGAAACAAAGGGGGTATTTGATAAGATAATTCTTTTTTGAATTAAACACAGTAAGATACTTTTGTTAAGGAGATATTAGTATTAATACTTTGGGGAAAAGAACACATACATAAAAACATTACTCTAAATGAATACTAGTATCTAGGAATGGCAACGGGTCGGACTTGGACCGGATTATACATAATCCGACTCCGACCCTACAAGAAGTCGGATTTTAAATCTGACTCCGACTCCGACATCCGACTCCGATAATCCGAATCTGATCCGACTTAAAATCCAAACATCCGACTCCGACATCCGACTCCGATAATCCGAATCCGATCCGACTTAAAATCCGAATATCCGACTCCGATAATCCGAACATCCGATTTTTTTTTTTGCAAGATTTTATATTAAAAAAAAACTTGTATAATACGAAAAATCTAATAAAAACTGTTTTTTAACAATCATATATCTATATGACAATAATTTAAGTTTAACTAAAATACATGATTAAAAACAAAGGTCCATAAAACATAAAGTTCTCAACTTCATCATAATCAACCTAAGGTTCATACAACAATAACAATCTTCTTCGCATGGAAACTAATCAATTAATGCCATTAACTTTTCTTCAACTTTTCATTGAAATTAAACACCTTCATCCAAGTCTTCAACCCTCAACTTTAGTCAACCATGACCAACTCCAACCTATACAATAAAGCCATTGTAAGTGTCACTATAATTAAAATTAACTAAATACACAAAACATAAACATAAAATTCACCTTTTTCATCTCTTTCATAAAGAATTGATCATATTCAACGAAGATCCAATGAACTTTTCTAAGAATTATGAGTGACTTTCAGATGATTTCTGAAATCTGGCGTGAACACAACTGAAAAATATAAAACTGAAATCTTGAAATATAAAACACGAACACAACAGAAAAATATAAAACTGAAATCTTGAAATATAAAACATGAACACAACAGAAAAATATAAAACTGAAATCTTGAAATATAAAACATGAACACAACAGAAAAATGATAACTCAAATATCAAAGTTAAGGAACAAATTCGTTACTTAAGCAGACAAACGAAAACTTATCGACTTGCGTGAATGCGAAGCTGATTCGCTGAAGACAAATCTTGGCTTGCGTTGAGTCTGGCGGGCCGGCGACGTTTCTGAGCGGGGGCCGGTGGTTTTCAGAGTGAGAGTGAGGGAGACTGGGAGAGTGAGAGTGAGAGTGAGAGTGAGAGTGAGGGAGGTGGTGGGCGGGTGAGAATGAGAGTTAAACTTTGTTGCTTAGGGTTTGTAAAAGTTGCCCGACTTTCCTGTTCCAAAAATCGCACTTCATTTATTTTCTTTCTTTTTCTTTTTTTTTTTGAGTTTAAAGGAAAGAAATTTAATTATTGAACATTTTTCTATCCTTTCTTATTTATTAAAAAAGTTTAACTTTATGAAAAAGAAATTCAAAATCACAACTTCATTTCTTTTCTCCGTTTTTCTTTTTTGTCTTTGAAGGAAACAAATTTAATTATTCAACATTTTTCTATCCTTTCTTATCTATTAAAAAAGTTTAACTTTAATTTTAAAAAGAAAGCATAAGAAATAAACATTTAAGTAATGAATATGACATCATAAAAACGAGTAGTACAAAATATGGTATAACAAATAGGACGGATCATCTAATTCTTAATCGCACAAGTTGGCTAAGGTAGTCGTTATGAATTATGATGTATAGCATCGTAAAATGAGTAGTACAAAGTATTCGTTGTTAGTTTTTCATAGTTTGATCTTTTGAGTATGAGTTATAAAAACTTAACAAGGTCAGTAAAAAGTTATGATGTATCATGTATAACACTAACGAATAACGATGATCATGAACATACTAAGGATATCATAATCATATTGGATCAAGATATAGAAATGTCATTATTGTGTTGCATTTCCTTAATGTTGATTCATAGTAATCAAATGTGTAATAACGTATCTTTTTGTCATATTATGAGTTATACGTTTGTATTTTATGTAGGAAAAATTAATTCGAATCATCAAGCCTTTGGTTAAAAGTTGGGATTCTTAAGAATGAAAGGTTTAATAACAAGGGCGGATTGAGTATATATAGATTAGATCTTGTCTAATAAAAGTATACAATTATTGTAGTACACACATAACTACACTAGATAATATATTAGAGTTTTATACTAGATTTAGCTATTTACATAGGTCATAAGGTTTATAGGGTATTAGACTATTAGGGTGGCCCATCATCGAATTGAGTATATATAGGTTAGATCTTGTCTAATAAAAGTATACAATATTTTTAAATGATATCATAATTTATAAGCATATGTATTATAAGTTTGATAAGAGTGTCAACTGTCACGTGACACATACATACTACATTGGAGAGTGTCGTGTCATGTGGCACCGACGCATCTTTCCTTTGATAGGAACACCTTTAAATATAAACTAAGACCAATTGCCTTGAAAGTTAAAATCAAAGTTAGAGTATACATACGTAATACATTAATATAAAAAAAAATAAGACTAATTGCCTCAAAGTCGGAGTCGGAGTCGGATGTCGAGTCGGATTATGTAGGAGTCGGACATCCGTCAGAGTCGGATCGGAGGTGTCGGATTTTTTATGAGATCCGACTCCGACCCTACTCCGACTCGGAGTCGGATGCGGATTTTTTTTTTCTCGGAGCCGGCTCGAATTTTTTGCCTCGGTGCGGGTCGGACTAGGGTCGAATCCGAACTGGATTGTCATCCTTACTAGTATCCCACCTTGCCACTAAGTAAGCAACTGTATTTAATTCATACCTCAACCTGTCTAACATGAGAAATATTGAAGGATATAAAAAGTAAGCTATTTTCTAATATCATCATACACCCAATGGTCAATGGATCAGGGAAAGATCAACTCTTGCGTTTTTCATAGCATTGACTACATTGATAGCATCACTCCATGTGAATCCGATAATACCCAAGACGAGAGCCAATTGTATACAATAGCGCGGACCGCCAAAGCTTCAGCAATTTCCGGTGAAATAGCACGACTCTTTCTCTTTGCAGCCACCATCATTGAACCATCAACGTTGCGAACAACACCACCAAGCCCACGTGGGGTCCTGGATGGCACAGGCCCCACCATTTTTTTTTGGAAAAAAAAAATTCAATTTTAAAGAAAAATCGGGGAAAAAAAAGCGTAGAGAGCGGAACCACAAATAACAAAACCGTATCAGTATATGTTAAGAAAACTAACTCCACAGTTTTCTTTATCATCTTCTCCTGAAACTTGGTTTTGAAGCATCTTGGGTCCAGCTGATTATTAACTGTGTCTCTTCGGTGAGTTACTCTTTTGTGGTGAATGGGAATGTGTGTGGTTCTGTGGTTCCCACAAGGGGCTTGCGTCAGGGTGATCCTATATCCCCCTACTTGTTTATCCTAGTTGCTGATGCTCTTTCTCCGATGCTGAGTAAAGCCACTAGTCTTATACAACTCCATGGGGTTAGAGCAAGTCGAAATGACCCTGAAATTTCTCACCTTTTGTTTGCTGATGACAGTTTGCTTTTTGCTAGAGCTACCCGACAGGAATGCGCGATGATAGTTGATATTCTCAACAAATATGAAGCTGCTTCCGGGCAAAAAAATAAATATTGAAATGTCGGAGGTATCTTATAGGAAAGGAGTGTGTGATGTGCAGAAACAGGAGTTGACTGATTTTTTGGCCATGAGACATGTTGAGCGTCACTCTAAATATTTGGGGGTCCCTACTCTTGCAGGGAGATTGAAGAAGGTTCTTTTTTCGGAGATGAAAGATAGGATATGGAAGAAACTCCAGGGTTGGAAAGAGAAGCTCCTCTCTAAAGCTGGCAAAGAAGTTCTGTTGAAGGCGGTGGTTCAGGCCATCCCCACTTATCTGATGGGAGTTTACAAGATTCCAGTGCGTGTGATTCAGACTGTTCATGCGGCTATGGCCCGTTTCTGGTGGGGTCAAAAAGGTTCTGAGCGGAAAATTTACTGGAAGAGTTGGGATGCGTTGTGTAAACCCAAGTGCTTCGGTGGTCTAGGCTTCCGTGATTTGAATGTTTTTAATGAAGCTCTTCTGGGAAGACAAGCTTGGCGTTTGATTCAGTTTCCTCACTCTCTCCTCTCTCGTGTTATGCAAGCTAAGTACTACCTTACCTCCTCTTTTTGGACTCTTTCTTGGGTCCTGTGGGTAGTTACGCTTGGCGTAGTATTTGGGGGGTGAAATCTCTTGTAAAAGAAGGTATCTTGTGGAGGGTTGGTGATGGAAAGAGTATAAAGGTGTGGAGTGATCCTTGGGTGTGTAATGGTGAGAGCAGGTTTATTTTGAGGGATCCTATTCCGAGAATTAATGTGGCGAGTGATTTGATTGATGCAGAGAGGTGCGAGTGGAAGTCTGAGCTTATTTTGGGGGCTTTTGAGGAAGAGGAGGCTAGAGCGATCTTAGCCATCCCCATTAGTGAGCGTCTGCCGGAAGATTCTCTTTGTTGGGCTTTTTCCAAGGATGGGAGGTATTCTGTGAAGACGACATACATGATAGGTAAAGGTGGCAATCTTGACGAGTTTCATCAAGTTTGGGTCCGGATTTGGGGCTTGAACGTTTCTCCAAAAGTGCATCATTTTTTATGGAGGCTATGCTCTTCTACTCTCCCGGTAAGTTCTCTCCTCAAATTTCGCCATTTAATTGATGATGATAGTTGCCCGCTTTGTCATGCTGAATCGGAATCCCCTAGGCATGCTCTCTTCTTGTGTGCGCATTAGGGGTGAAAGTTATTCGGATAAAATCCAAAATCCAATCCAATCCAATCCGAATTAGTAATTCGGATCGGATTCAAACGGTGTTCGGATTGGATTCAGATTGAGATTTTTTGAAAAAATAGATTTTCGGATCGGATTGGATTGAGGGTAATTGGATCCAAAAATCCAATATAACCGAATAGTAATATGCCTTGTATTACGTATAAGGATTGAGCTTAAGTGCTTAACTGATTTTTTTTAAAATGCCTAGTCCATAGCCCAATAGGCGTAGCACTTCAATCCTTTCCCTAAAACCCTAACATCACTTAATTCCTCATTTCCTAAATCTGTTAGGCTGCTGTTGTGCTTAATTTATTTCATCGAAAAACTAGAGTTTTAAAAAACCGGATTTTCGGATCGGATCCAATCTAGAGTATGAAAATTCGGATTGAATTGGATCGGATTCAAACTCTAATTGGTTTGGATTCGGATTGGAAAATTAAAATCCAAATTTTGTTCGGATCAGATTGGATTAGGCCCTAATCCAAACCGTACACCGAACTTTCACCCCTAGTGCCCATGTGAGGGAGGTGTGGGATATCGCTGGGCTAAGTGCGGTGCTGCCGGTGTTTGATGGAGAAGGATGGCTTGAAATTTTCGAGGCTTGGGGAAACATTAGTGATGAGAAACTTGCTGCTATAGGTGTTACGGCTTGGATGATTTGGTTTCGACGAAACCAAGTTGTTTTTGGGTGTGAGGGAATGTCGAACCTGCTCTTGGTGGACAAGGCCCGCAAGGCTCTTGTGGATTACGTGAGCTACGCCCAACGTATATATGGGTCGACGGGATCAAGTGCTGGCAGCAACTCTGGTTCGTGGGTGGCCCCGGTTGAGGGTGTGGTCAAGGTGAACTTGGATGCTTCCGTGGGTGATGATGGTTGGATTGGGTTGGGGGTTGTGGCATGGAACGAAGAAGGGAGGGTATTATGGGCTGCGAGTAGGCGTGTTCGTGCATGGTGGCCAGTAGAAGTGGCGGAGGGGAAAGCTTTGTGCATGGCAGTTAAGTTGGCTCGTTCTCATTCTCATCCTAATGTTATTTTCGAGACGGATTGTAAGTCTCTTGTCTCGAGGCTTTCGAAAGGTGCTGTTTTCTTTTCCGACCTTGATTCTATTCTGGAGGATATCTTATCTTTATGTAGGTTTTTTGAAGTTGTTAAATGGTCTCATGTGCGTAGGGAGGGTAATTTTGTTGCCCATCACCTCGCTAGACTTGTGCCTTTTGGTGTTGAACAAAGATGGGAGAACCATGTTCCCTCTGAGATTGCTCCGTATGTACTGATGGACTTTATGTCCCTATCTTAATGCATTTTTTCGATCTTTCCCCTCAAAAAAAAAAAGAAAACTAACTCCACAATTCCATATTCCAAAAAGTAATAGTCTGACAAAGAGAAAAAGTGAAAAAAGCTATGTTGAAAGCGACATGCCTCATGACATTTCAGAGATTGCAGCATGTATTGTTGGCTGTATCTGCACTTCAACACCAGATCCGGCCCACTTGGCAACCGCCATATGGTGCAAGTCCTGCTGTATCCACTCCCGAGTTGGCACGTGTAGGCCTATGTCTACGGACTCAACCCCAAGGTCAGTCTATTTAATCTTTTATTGTTGTTTAATTGATGTTTTATAGTACACCCTCTATTTCTTTTTGTTCTTGTTTTGACTTTTACGCTTGCCAATGCACGTCTTTGACCTTAAATATCTTTCATTGTGTATTAGTAAAAATTATAATAGTTAAATATTAATAAAGTACTCTTTGAGACGAATCAAACAAGACCCCACATGACTATATTTTTTTTATCATATGTTGAAAATAATTTAGAAGATTCTCTCCTATTGTGAATAGTGTCAAGATTCTAAACAGGAAGAACAAAAAGAAACGGAGGGAGTAGAAGATTTTATGGTAATTGTTCATCTATATCATATCATATCATATCATATAACAAATATATAAAGCAGAGTACAAAAGCAAGCTCACGAGGTCGCGACATTTGGCGTCCCTAATTGGTCGCCATTTGTCGCACTCATTAAGTGCCATGTCATATTTATTTTAAATATAAATAGAGTTCTAAATTGATTAAAATACAAATAGAGTTGGGTTCACAACGAAATACTTAAATATAGTATATTGATTATAACATTTAATATATAGTTCGTAATATTATAATTTTTGTACCATTGGAAAGTGTTTAAAAAGTACTTTAAAATAAGATCCATTTATATTATATTTAAAATTTTATATTAAAGTAACATATAAAAGGAAATATTGACTATACTAACGTATTAAAGTAACCTACTGCAATTGGAATTAGCGATTCAATTATAATTAGGGTTAAAGAATTAAAGTAACCTACTGCAATTGGAATTAAGGATTCAATTAGAATTAGGGTTGTTATAAGAGATTCCATTAGAATTAGGGTTGTTCTACAAAACCTATTCATGTTAGAATTAAAATATTCAAAGTTATATATACTAGATTATCAACGGTCAACTTTGCACATTGAGTTTTCTTCTCTATATTTTATTTCTACTTAAGCTAATTACGTGAACTACATATTAGTCATATTTTCTTTTCCTTTGATAAGAAACAAATGTTGCATCCTTCGTCTCCTCCAAACATGAATGTTGGATAAGATGGGACATGGTCAACATATTAGAAAGAGGGTTGATATTGTTAATCATGTTGGTCTATTGAGTCTTGAAGGGCACCGTAGCAACATATCTTAGCAACATACCATAGCAATATTACCAATCCTTCAAAATTTAACAAATTATTTCATATTTATATGACAAGTGCTTTTATTTGATTTGTAAACACAATGAGTACTAAAGAAAGTGGGATTTTTTTAAAAAAAGTACCTCTATTTCCATTTACCAAGTTCTTATCTTCAATTAGAGGTCAAACCTCTGTACTAAAGCAAACAAAATAAAATAGAAAGCATGTAAGCATCTCGCATCTACAATTATTAAAACACTTAAATGGATCTGGTGCACACTAATGTTGGAAATTCATATTAATTAAATTCATATAGTGAAGTGAGTTATATATATATATATATATATATATATATATATATATATATATATATATATATATATATATATATATATATATATATATATATATATATATATATATATATATATATATATTAGGCCTGGCAAAAGCTGACCCAACCCGACAACCCGACCCGAACCCAACCTGAAATTAGCGGGTTTGGGTTGAGGTTTTCAACCCGATTAGTTAAATGGGTCGACCTGAACCCGACCTGAAAGTTAAATGGGTCAGGTTCAGGTCGAAATTTCTGACCTGAAAATGACCCACCTGACCTGATTTGTAAATGGGTCAAAATCAGGTCGGGTCAACCCGTATAACCTGACCCGAATAATTGAACTAAGAAAAAAAAATATTGGTTTTGACGTTTGCCCAGCCCAAAAACAAAATCATAAATCAGGTGATTCAGCCTAAAAGATAACTAACCCTAAATCCTTCACTCACCTCTTCCCTCCTGCCAGCTTCGCCCCCTCCTCCTTCGAACTCCTACTCCTATCATCGTCTCCCACCTCCCTCTCTCATACTCTCGCCACCACTCTCTCCCTCTGTTCGTCTCCCTCTAGATCTATTCGTCTCCCTCTTCCGCGGTACTTCAATGACTTCGCTGACCAGATGTCATCAACAAGCGAAGTGAAGAAACCCAAATCAATCGGAGAAGCAGCCCTCATCAACCGGCGAAACAACGACATAGTTCCCACCCTCATCAATCGGTCGAGGTTTTCAGCCATAAATTTAGGATTTCAGGTTTTAATTTTTATTTTGATTAATCTTTGGATCTAGATTGCAATTTTTTTCGTTTTCGTTTTCAAGCAATTTTTTTCGTTTTTGCAGTCTTTGGATCTGATTGTGTATATTTTCCTTTTTTTTCGTTTTCAAGTATGAACTTGTTTAAAGGTGCAGTAACTTTTATTTATTTTGGATAAAAAAATCAGGTTATGTGGGTCGGGTCAACCCAAAAATGACCTGATTTGACCTGAAATTTTATGCCAAACAAAAGTTTCAGGTCATTTTCGGGTTGACCCAAACCCGAAATTATCAGGTTCAGGTTGTGTTTTTCAACCCGAAAACTTAAATGGGTCAGGTTCGGGTTGGGGGGTGGCTGACCCGAAATTAGATGACCCGAACACGAACCTGACCCGACCTGATCTGTTTGACACCCCTAATATATATATATATATATAGTGAACTTCTATACAATATACTGGATTTTATTAACGAAAAACATATAGAGAAATAATATGCAATATAGTGGAGGTTTTATTTTTAATGTTTTAATATACAGGAAGATGTAGGTTGTGTAGTATATCGTGACATACTGACATGTGCTTTAACATATAAAAATATGTAGTTTCTACATGATAGAGTGAATGTCTGAATCATTTAGTGAGTTTCTGCATGATATAGTGAGTGTATAAATGATATAGTGGATAGTTCTGAAATGATGTAGTTTCCGCATGATATAGTATGTTTCTGAATGATATAGTGAGTTTTTTCATGACATATAAATTAAAAACCAACGTCAAAGATAATGACAAAATCATATTATAAATTTTAGTTGTTCTATGTCAGACAAAAATAACGGCAAAAAATAGGGGTATAAATATTTAAAAACTCTACCTCTTCTCTACGAAAAAGCTCGGGCATTTGCCCGGGTCCCAATACTAGTAACTAATATATAAAGCAGAGTACAAAAGGGAGATCGCGAGGCCGCGACATTTGGCAAAAGCCATATCACGATGCTGCGACATTTGGCAAAAGCCAGATCACGAGGTCGCGACATTTGGCGTCCTCATTGGTGGACGCCATTTGTCGCACTCATTAAGTGTCATGTCATATTTTTTTTAAATATAAATAGAGTTTTAAATTGATTAAAATACAAATAGAGTTTAGGATAAGAATAAATAGAGTTGGGTTCACAATGAAAAACTAAAATATAGTAAATTGATTATAACTTTTAATATATAGTTCGTAACATTATAATTTTTGTACCATTAAAAAGTGTTTAAAAAGTACTTTAAAATAAGATCCATTTATACTATATTTAAAATTTTATATTAAAGTAACATATAAAACGAAATATTGACTATACTAACGTATTGAAGTAACCTACTAGAATTGGAATTAGCGATTCAATTAGAATTTCGCGACATTTGGCGTCCTCATTGGACGCCGTTTGTCGCGCTCATTAAGTGTCATGTCACATATTTTTTTGAATATAAATAGAGTTCTAAATTGATTAAAATACAAATAGAGTTTAGGATAAGAATAAATAGAGTTAGGTTCACAATGAAAACTTAAATATAGTAAATTGATTATAACTTTTAATATATAGTTCATAAATTTATAA
This sequence comes from Beta corolliflora, assembly GCA_947648045.1. NCBI lineage: Eukaryota > Viridiplantae > Streptophyta > Magnoliopsida > Caryophyllales > Amaranthaceae > Beta > Beta corolliflora. The sequence continues at coordinate 1,600,549 of CANSZD010003172.1, forward strand.
TTTTTGTACCATTGAAAAGTGTTTAAAAAGTACTTTAAATTAAGATCTATTTATAATATATTTAAAATTTTATATTAAAGTAACATATAAAAGGAAATATTAACGTATTAAAGTAACCTACTACAATTGGAATTAGCGATTCAATTAGAATTAGGGTTAAATTAATAAAGTAACCTACTGCAATTAGAATTAGGGATTCAATTAGAATTAGGGTTGTTATAAGAGATTCAATTAGAATTAGGGTTGTTCTACAAAACCTGTTCGTGTTAGAATTAGAATATTCGAAGTTATAGATACTAGATTGTCAGCGGTCAACTTTGCACATTGCTAATGAATTAAGGATTAGGGTTTTATTTTTAAGTGAGTTTCTTCATGACATATAAATTAGAAACCAACGTCAAAGATAATGATAAAATCATATTATAACTTTAACGACCAAAAATAGGGGTGTAAATATTTAAAAACTCTACCTCTTCTTCGCGAAAACGCATTAGGCATTTGTCCGGGTCCCAATACTAGTATAACTAATATATAAAGCAGAGTACAAAAGCCAGCTCACGAGGTCGCGACATTTGGCGTCTTCATTGGACCCCATTTGTCGCGCTCATTAAGTGTCATGTCATATTTTTTAAAATATAAATAGAGCTCTAAATTGATTAAAATACAAATAGAGTTTATGATAAGAACAAATAGAGTTGGGTTCACAATGAAAAACTTAAATATATTAACCTGATTATAATCTTTATTATATAATTCGTAAAATTATAATTTTTTACCATTAGAAAGTGCTTAAAAAGTACTTTAAAATAAGATCCATTTATACTATATTTAAAATTTTATATTAAAGTAACGTATCAGGTCGCGACATTTGGCGTCGTCATTGGATGTCATTTGTCGCGCTCATTAAGTGTCATGTCATTTTTTTTACTCCCTCCGTTTCTTTTTGTTCTTCCTGTTTAGAATCTTGACACTATTCACAATAGGAGAGAATCTTCTAAATTATTTCAACATATGATAAAAAATATAGTCCTGTGGGGTCTTGTTTGATTCGTCTCAACGAGTACTTTATTAATATTTAATCATTATCATTTTTACTAATACACAATGAAAGATATTTAAGGTCAAAGATGTGCATTGGCAAGCGTAAAAGTCAAAATAGGAAGAACAAAAGAAACAGAGGGAATAATATAAATAGAGTTCTAAATTGATTAAAATATAAATAGAGTTTAGGATAAGAATAAATAGAATTGGGTTCACAATGAAAAACTTAAATATAGTAAATTGATTATAATATATAGTCCATAAAATTATAATTTTTGTACCATTAGAAAGTGTTTAAAAAGTACTTTAAAATAAGATCCATTTATACTATATTTAAAATTTTATATTAAAGTAACGTGTAAAGGAACTATAATTACGTGAACTACATATTATAGAAATTTAGCGGTCAGCTTTGCACATAGAGTTTTTCCCCAAGGTACGGTTTCTAATAAATATACTCTGCATATTTTCTTTTCCTTTGATAAGAAACAAATGATGCATCATTCGTCTCCTCCAAACATGAATGTTGGATAAGATGGGACATGGTCAACATATTAGAAAGAGAGTTAATATTGTTAATCATGTTGGTCTATTGAGGCTTGAAGGGTACCGCAGCAACATACCGTAGCAACATACTTTAGCAACGTACCGTAGCAATATTACCAATCCTTCATAATTTAACAAATTGTTTCATATTTACATGACAGGTGCTTTAATTTGATTTGTAAACACAATGAGTACTAAAGAAAGGTAAGTTTTATCTTGAACTTTCTCCATTAACTTTTCATTGGTCTAGAACATATACTGATGACTTAAGCATTGGAACAAAAAAAATAAACTTATGTGCTATGCTATTGTAAATAAAAAGGTAAAGGATATCAATTGAACCAATCAGGTACAATCTGATCAAGGATTTGAGCAAAGAAAGGCAAGATTGGACTCTGAAAGTTAGGGTCACCAGAATGTGGGATGCAATAAACCCGAAAATCAACAATTTTATTGGTGTTGAAACAATACTTGCAGATGAGGAAGTAAGCCCCACTATACAATTAACACATTATCTATTTTTGTTTTATTTTGATCTAACCTTGCAAACTAAATGGCCTGCTAAAATAGGGAGATCACATTCAAGGTCTATAAGAAAGATGATGCATCAGACTACAAACGCACGCTCAAGGAGGGGAACATCTATATAATTAGAAACTTTAATGTGACAGCCAACAAAGAAGAGTATAAAACTGTCACAAATAAGCACATGATATATTTCAACTTTTCAACCTCTGTTCAACTCTTGATGAAGAAGAAACCAAAATTCCTAGACACAAGTTTGAGTTGGGAGACTATGAGTTGATTTAAAAACGATGTGACTCAATTGTGCAACCAGGCCCGTCCCTGGGGCTGGGCCGGAGGGGCGCCTGCCCAGGGCCCAAGGAAAGGAAGCCCAAATTTATTAAAAGCTTCTATTTTAATTGTTTGTTTGGAAACATTCAGTTGAGAGAACATACGCATATCTTCTTCAAACTTTAATCACAAATCCCCCCATTCAATTCAATTCTCCTCAAATCTTTCAAAAGCATTCCATATTCATCAACTACCGAATTAAATGTTGGAAAGTTTCCAAGATTAAATTAAATTCTTGAACTCAATTCCTTATTTTTTTTCCATATTCTCAAAATCTCAACCTTTTTAATATCTCGTTCCTAGCTAATTTCCATCCTCAGTCTCCTCGCGAAGTTGTAATCGTTGGCAGATAAAGATCAAAGGTGTGAAAAGGAAAGAATCATCTGAAATTCTGAGTACTTCAGCTTCAGCGATTTGGGTAATTTTTTGTGTTCTAGCTAATTTTCTTGTTTTTAGGCGAATTTCATCTAAGATAAATGAGACTTGTTTGTGTAATATTTGCTATTTCTGTAAACCTGCAAATGAGTTAGTGAGAATTGTTTCTTTGTAGTTAGTAGTATGTATAAATTGTTAATTTAGTAACAGAGATGATTGATTACTTGGATTTGTTGAATATTTTCGAAATAATTTGTTTATTTACCTGGCTTTGTTTAGATGATGATTTTTTAGGATGTTAAAAGTTCGAAATGACTTCAGAATGTTGATACATCTCATTTGTTGGTGTGAAATCCCACTATAATTATTGAAAAGTTGGAACAAAGAAATATTTCTAGAATGTGATGTAAATGTAATATTTTTGTTCTCTCATTAATGTTTTGTACTAATCCGGCTCAAAGAGAAGGGGGGGGGAACTTATTTATTTTAGCAATATGTCACTTTCTATTTTTCTGATTTTTCATCATAAAATGCTCGAAGATTCCGCTTTTTATTATTTTCGGTAAAAGGTAATTTTTTTAGAACTTAATGTATTAAGTTGTGTACTCTGTGTTATGTTGAATAATAATTTTTATTATTGAAATATATTCACATCATAAAAAATGATACGGGGCTTATTTTTTAAGTTTCGCCCAGGGCCCATATAATGTCAAGGACGGGGCTGTGTGCAACTCACAGGTACTCCTATTTCTTCATTATATAACCTTTATATTTAATACATGTTACAACTTATCTTTTGTAATTATTATTATTATTATATGTACTTTATATATATTATTATATCCCTCATGCAGATATAATAGGACAAGTACGGACCATTGGTAGACTGACACATCGAGCAAGAATTCTACTAAGGGAAATCACATTGGAGCATACAAGATTAATGTTCTTTATTTCATAAAGAATACTGTTATTATTCGTAGTTTGATATAAATATTATTCTAGGTCCTAAAATTATTAATTATCTTGTTGTGGACAAAACTTTGTCGTAACACTGTGGGGAGAAATTGGTAAAACATTCAGCAATCATCTCAGGTTAGATGACTCAGTACCAATTGTTCGTGTGAACATTTAGATTTAAAGTAGGTTGTGTAGTATATCATGACATGTGCTTTGACATATAAAAATATGTAGTTTCTGCATGATAGAGTGAATGTTTGAATCATATATTGAGTTTCTGCATAATTAGTGAGTGTCTAAATGATATAGTGGATTGTTCAGAAATGATGTAGTTTCTGCATGATATAGTATATGTTTCCAAATGATATAGTAAGTTTCATCATGACAAATAAATTAGAAACCAACGTACAAGATAATGACAAAATCATATTAATTATAACGTTTTGTTGTTCAATGTAAGACAAAAAGAACGGCAAAAAACTCTACCTCTTCTTCACGGAAAAGCCCGGGCATTTGCCCGGGTCCCAATACTAGTAACTGATAAAAAAAGCAGAGTACAAAAGACAGCTTATGAGGTCGCGACATTTGGCGTCCTCATTGGACGCCATTTGTCGCGCTCATTAAGTGCCATGTCATTTTTTAAAAATATAAATAGAGTTTTAAATTGATTAAAATACAAATAGAGTTTAGGATAAGAATAAATAGAGTTGGGTTCACAATGAAAATCCTAAATATAGTAAATTGATTATAACTTTTAATATATCTAGTTCGTAAAATTATAATTTTTGTATTATTGGAAAGTGTTTAAAAAGTAATTTAAAATAAGTTCCATTTATACTATATTTAAAATTTTATATTAAAGTAACGTATAAAAGGAAATATTGACTATACTAACGTATTAAGGTAACCTACTGCAATTGGAATTAGCGATTCAATTAGAATTAAGGTTAGACTAATATATAAAGCAGAGTACAAAAGTCAGCTTACGAGGTCGCGACATTTGGCGTCCTCATTGGACGCCATTTGTCGCGCTCATTAAGTGTCATGTCATTTTTTAAAATATAAATAGAGTTCTAAATTGATTAAAATGCAAAAAGAGTTTTGGATAAGAATAAATAGAGTTGGGTTCACAATGAAAATCTTAAATATAGTAAATTGATTATAACTTTTAATACATAGTTCGTAAAATTATAATTTTTGTATCATTGAAAAGTGTTTAAAAAGTACTTTAAAATAATATCCATTTATACTATATTTAAAATTTTATATTAAAGTAACGTATAAAAGGAAATATTGACTATACTAATGTATGAAAGTAACCTAATGCAATTGGAATTAGCGATTCAATTAGAATTAAGGTTAGACTAATATATAAAGTAGAGTACAAAAGCCAGCTTACGAGGTCGCGACATTTGACATTCTCATTGAACGCCATTTATCGCGCTCATTAAGAGTTCTAAATTGATTAAAATACAAATAGAGTTTAGGATAAGAATAAATAGAGTTGAGTTCACAATGAAAATCTTAAATATAGTAAATTGATTATAACTTTTAATATATAGTTCGTAAAATTATAATTTTTGTACCATTGGAAAGTGTTTAAAAAGTACTTTAAAATATGGAGGTTTTATTTTTAATGTTTTAATATGCAGGAAGATGTAGGTTGTGTAGTATATCGTGACATGTGCTTTAACATATAAAAATATGTAGGTTCTGCCTGATAGAGTGAATGTCTGAATATATAGTGAGTTTTTGCATGATATAGTGCGTGTCTAAATGATATAGTGGATTGTTCACAAATGATGTAGTTTCTGCATGATATTGTATGTTTCTGAATGATACAGTGAGTTTCTTCATGACATATAAATTAGAAATCAACGTCAAAGATAATGCCAAAAATAGGGGTATAAATATTTAAAAACTCAACCTCTTCTTCACGAAAAAGCTCGGGCATTTGCCCGGGTCCCAATACTAGTATACTAATAAACCTTGCATTATAAATCCTACGTGTCACCTTGAAAATTCCTCTCACGAATTCTCCCTCAAATTCGAGCCTCTCACCTCATTAATCCTACATGGCAGTTTTTTCAATGAAAACATTATCCAACTAGGATAAATCACCACGTGTCGTTCATTTCTCTATTGTAATGGCCGAAATTTTTAAATCCCCCTAATCATTCGAAATTCAATTAATTACAATCTTCAATCATGTGCAAGTTGATCACCTAAATCTCAATCATTCCTCAATTACAAAACTTGATTTTAGGGATTGATTCAATCAATCTTTAATCTTTAATATATAGAAATAAATTATGTTTAGCGTTAATCATATTGTGCATGTCATCAAATGATTTCACCGTAGAATTACGCGGATGACGATTAGGGAAAATTGATAGCTTTTTTTTTGAAATTAAAAATTAATTCATTGATTCAAAGTCATACGACATCTACAATAGAAGTTAAAACTAAACAAATACATATCAAAATGAAATAAATACAATTCTAATATGACAAAATCACGATCGTTGAGTAGATCTAACACTTTTGAAAACCCTCGTCTTTCACATCGTTGTCTGATGCAGCCTTCTGCAAGGGGGTCTATCGATCTTTTGTAGTTTTGAAGTAGAACTGGATTCAATTCAAGTGATTGTAAACGAAGTACTGACATCTGTTGCAATCCCGCACAAATTTCAATCAACAAACCAACCTCTTGAATTACACAAAAACCCAAAAATAAAGTCTCCAAACTCTCACATGGAGAGAGATAAAACCCAATATATGGGTAGATATAACCCAATAAATGGGTAGAAAAACTCTCCATTAGAGAGAGACTGAAGTCTATTAGAAACATTAATATAAAAAACTAGTAATAAAAGGAGAAAAGGGGCTTACCACCGCCCAAAAGGGTGGCGGTAGCCCCTAGGTTGAAATTAGGGTTTTGTTGGAGAGGAGAGAGAAGAGAGAAAAATAGGGAGAGGAGGCGTTGGATAGGGAAAAATTGATAGCTGATTGACAATAGTTTAAGGAAAGCATTCACAGTGATTTGGATCTGCATTCCACAAAATAATATTCTTACCTCATTCAAATAACAACGACTTCGGCATTCCCTTCAATGGCTAATACATGATGATTTGCAATTAGAATATTGATATCAAAATGGTGGCTTTTCAAAACCATTCGTTTTGTTTGTCACTACAATTGCTAGCTCCATTCACAAATTTAATTTGGCAGTGAAGGATGAGTTCATCGCCAAAAAATGATGGAATTTCAGTACTTGCAGAACTACCACAACTAGTGACTGCTGACCACGAAAACTACCACAGCGACACCGATTAGAAACAACTACTTTATGAATTTTATACTAGATTCTTTCATTTTGACAAATTAGGTTAGGTTTAATGATTTGTGTTAATTACTAATGCTGAAATTACAGCTTATATACATACTTATGAGGCCTTGGCCCATGATAATACAAAGGCTATACAAAACAAACAATTAGCTATACAATATAAACCCAATACCCCCCCTCAAGTTGGAGCATGCGAATCACAAATGCCCAACTTGCGAAGGAGATACAAAAACTGTTTCTTGCCAAGGGCCTTAGTGAAGATATCAGCAAGCTTCTCAACTGTAGAAACATGTGAAGGGGTGATAAGTCTAGACTGAATCGCATCACGAACGTAGTGACAATCAACCTCAATGTGTTTCGTACGCTCATGAAACACGGGATTTTGAGCAATGTAGAGAGCAGACTTGCTATCACAAAACAAGCGCATGGCTTTGGGTTGGTGAACACCTAGCCCATCAAGTAAAGCTTTGAGCCACTTGAGCTCAGAGGTAACATCAGCTAGAGAGCGATACTCGGCCTCAGCGGAAGAACGAGAAACAGTATGTTGCTTCTTGGTCTTCCAGGAGATAGGAGAAGCACCAAGATATACAAGCCAGCCAGTGAGAGAACGCCGAGTAAGAGGGCAACTAGCCCAATCTGAGTCACACCAACCAGAGAGAGAAAGATCACAGTCTGCACTGAGAAGAATACCCTGACCAGGACTACCCTTCAACTAACGAACAACACGAAGGACCGCATCCCAATGATCAAGCCGAGGATGCTGCATGAATTGTGCTAGTATGTGCACGACATATGCCAAATCAGGACGGGTGAAAGAGAGATAAATGAGACGGCCCACTAGACACCGATATGGTTCTGGATCAGGAAGTAATTCACTGGAAGCAAGAGCAAGAGTATGATTCTGCTCAATAGGAAAAGTAGTAGGTTTAGCCCCCAGGAGGCCAGTCTCGGTGATAATATCCAATGTATATTTCCGTTGACACAGAAAAATGCCTTCGGAACTACGAGCAACCTCGATGCCAAGAAAATACTTAAGCACCCCCAAATCTTTCATATGAAAACAGGAGCTCAAATAGGCTTTAAAAGTGGTGATAGCAACAGAGTCATTACCCGAGATAATCAAGTCATCGACATAGACAAGCACAGAAAGCTGCACAGAACCACTGGTCAAGGTGAAGAGCGAATAATCCGAGTAAGACTGAGAGAAGCCATAGGACAGTAAGGAAGTGGCAAGCTTCGAAAACCAACACCTAGGGGCCTGACGCAGACCATAGAGAGACTTTTTTCAACCGACAAACGAAGCCAGGGCGAGGAGGAACAAAACCTGGGGGAGGATGCATAAAAACTTCCTCATCCAAATCACCATGAAGAAAGGCGTTGTGGACATCCATTTGATGAAGCTCCCAATTCTTAGCTGCAGCAATAGCTAAGAAGGCACGAACAGTGACCATTTTGGCAACAGGAGCAAATGTTTCAGAGTAATCAATACCTTCGACCTGATGGTTGCCAAAAATGACAAGGCGAGCTTTGAGACGTTCAACTGTCCCATCAGAATGATGTTTAATTTTGTAAACCCATTTGCAACCAAGAGCCTCTTTCCCGGGGGGAAGAGGTTCCATAACCCAGGTGTCGTTGTCCTCAAGAGCACTAATCTCCTGTTGCATAGCGGCGCGCCAACCAGAAGTTTTCATAGCTTCCGTAAAATTGCGGGGTTCAACTGCCTCAGAAACAGCTGCAAGAAAAATACGGTGGCGCATAGAAAATTTATCACAAGACACGAAATGTGCTAGAGGGTAAATAGTACCTGGGGAGCCAGTGGAGGAAGGGGATTACGGTGATGGACTCAAATTCCGGACCGAGTTCGTGACAAAATCGCGAAGGAGAGTAGAGGGACACTTGGCCAGTTGTCCACGACCAAGAGTAGCCAGAGGCCCAGAAGAAGGGGCAAGGGAGTCGCTGGACTCTAAAGACCCAGTAATGGCCCGCTGGGCTCAGGAGGATCGGTAGCAGTGCTGGGCCCATCTGAAGGGAGTGTAGAACTGGGCTCAGGAGGAGATGGTGTAGAGCTGGGCTCAGTACCCAGCGCGCGGGCAAGAGGAGCAGCGGGCTCTAGCGCGCGGCCCACAACAGAAGAGCCATGAGGGGAGTTGGGCGCGGGCAGAGCGAGAGAAGTGGGCTCTGGCACGGGCCCCCCTGCAACGTCCAAAATGGACTCTAAATCGTCCAAAAAATCTGTATCCACCCCAAATGGTTGAGCAGGAGCATCAGAACTCATGGGAGCAATAAAAGCAAATGGAAATTCATTTTTATGAAAACGCACATCCCGAGACACAAAAAAACACCTTGCTCCAAATCATACAACTTCCACCCCTTCTTACTAGTAGAATAGCCCATAAACACACAACGACGACTACGATGAGCAAATTTATTTCCCTTAGCTTTTTGGTTATGAGCAAAACACAAGCAACCAAAAATACATAATGCATCAAAATCAGGTTCAACACCGTATAAGACCTCATAGGGAGTGCGATTTTGTAATAAGCCAGATGGAGTGCGATTAATCAAGTGAACAGCAGTGAGAACACATTCACCCCAAAAAGTAACCGGAAGATGAGCTTGAAACATCAAGGCACGAGCAACATTTAGAATGTGTCGATGCTTACGCTCAACACGACCATTTTGTTGGGGAGTACCGACACAAGAGGTTTTCATAAAATGCCACAAGAGACAAAATAATCAAGCATACAATGGAACTCAGTGCCGTTGTCACTACGCACAATTTTCACAAGTTTATCAAATTGACGCTCAACCATAGCGAAAAAATTGCGGAACACTTGATAAACTTTAGTTTTATTTCTTAGCAAATACACCCAAAAAGCTCTAGAATAATCATCCACCAAAGTCAAAAAATAAATTGCATCACAAGAAGAAGGCGTAGAATAGGGCCCCCATAAGTCACAGTGAATTAATTCAAAGATACGACTAGCATTATGATCACTAATAGGAAAACTATTCCTAGTTTGTTTATCTTGAGGACAAGTAACACAAGCTTTATTCAACTTTTTCGGACTAGTACTAGAACGAATTGCAGGAACAAACTTGACAACACGATCGGAAGGATGACCCAATCTGCGATGCCATAACTCAAACTCTGTCAATCTCGGACCAGTCACTGCATTAACGGTCGGAATGCTGCGGAAATAATAGAGTCCATCACAACGTTCACCTGCTCCAATCAGGGTCCCCGAACGTTGGTCCTGAATAACACATAATGAGTCAGTGAAACGAACAATACAATGAGATTCATCAATGAGTTGCGAAACCGGTATTAAATTGCAGGTAAGCTGAGGTACATAAAGAACATGATGAAGAATAATATCCCCAGGAAGAGAGACACATCCCGCAAGAGTGGCAACAGCACGTGAGCCATTAGGAAGGCCCACGGGACATCCAGTGATAGTTTGCATATGAGAGAGACAAGAAGCATCACCGGTGACATGATGAGAGGCTCCGGAATCAATAATCCAAAGCATACAAGAAGACTTACCCGCCATACGGTCACTAGAGACCTTGTCATTATTAAGCATATTCAAAAGGAGGTGAACCTGCTCTTGAGTGAGAGAAGCCGAAACAGGTGCAGCAGCCCCCACGGCTTGGGCAGGAGGTTCGGTGATGGCGTGAGCCTTCACAGTGGCAGCAGCCTCGGCAGGACGAGTGTGGGTGACGCTAGCAGCAGCGTTGGTGGCCCCTGGGACAGCAGTAGAAGACGTAGAACCCGAGCCACCATATTTCTCAAGCCACCAAGCAGGGGCTCCGTTGAGTTTAAAACAAGACTCATGATCGTGGCCGCGACGCTTGCAATATGTGCAGGTAATGTTGCGTTTGTCCTGACGAGGAAGCTTACGAGAATTAGCCTGAAGAGCAAAGGCATAAGTCTCGGTGTGGGCAGCCTTGCCACGAGCAATCTCACGAGAACGCTCCTCTTGGAGGAGAGCTTGGTAGGCGCGAGTGAGATTCGCCGGAGGAGCTTGGGACAGCAAGTTCGTACGAACAGTACCATAGGCATCATCATCAAGTCCAATTAAAAACTGATGAAGAATTTCTTCATCTCGATCTGCGGCAAGTTTTGCGGCAACATCACAGTCACACTTGCCACAAGAACAAGAACACAAAGGTTTAAGGCGATGTAGTTCATCATATAATCCAGTCAAGTGATTAAAATAATCCTCAATTGTCATTGTTTTGAACTGTTTACAGTTGACTATGGTGGCCCGAAGTTGCTGCAGGCGAGGTTCATTCGGGACGTAAAAACGCTGTTCAAGGTATGTCCATAAACTCTTAGCATCATCGTAAAACGGGATAGAGGAGGCAAGTTTAGGATCTAAGCTTCGCAAGATCCAAGAGACCACCATAGAATTCACGGTCTCCCAATCAATAAGTTTCTTGACAGCCATAGGTTTTGAAATAGTTTCGTCGACGAATTCGTATTTTCGTCGAGCCTTAAGGGACAAGATCATGGCTCTTGTCCAAGCCACGTAATTATCACCTTTGAGGGTGACATGAGAGATAAGGTTACCGGGTTGATCACCGGAACCTAAGTAATATGGTGAATGAATATCAAGTTTCCCGTCTTCCGTCATCGTGCGGCAACAAGCGAACAACCACGCTGGTGGTGCTGGGCAAAGCAGACGACAGTAGGGAAGAGAAAAAAAACGAGAGGCTTAGGTGTGTGCCTCCGATACCATGACCAATTAGGTTAGGTTTAATGATTTGTGTTAATTACTAATGCTGAAATTACAGCTTATATACATACTTATGAGGCTTTGGCCCATGATAATACAAAGGCTATACAAAACAAACGATTAGCTATACAATATAAACCCAATACATTTCCTCTTTATGTTCTCTTACTGAAAGATTCATTTTTTTTATCAGTCTTACTCTTAAATTTCTTAAAAATTTCAAGTGAATGGAGAGAGATGGAAATTATTTTACAAACAAAGGGGCTTTTTTTAGCTACCTATAAACCCCAAATTAAGGGATTTTCATTTGTACACACCTTAAGAAATTTACCAATTTTGTGACGCTGAATTGCAGTAGCAACCAGCCCCAGGAGGGAGAAAAACGAGCCGATGGAAAGTGCGGGTGATTTGGTGCCGAAGTTGATGCGAAGGAGGAGGAGGAGTGAGGAGAGCGAGAAAGAGAAGGATGAAGAATTGTTTGTTGTTTTATTCCCCAAATAATTTATATGTTGATGATTTGGTAATTGGTTTCTAATCGATATGGTATTGTTGTCTACGTATTGGGAAAAAAATTGTTCATGTATCAATTTCTTATGTAGATTTTTTATTTGTATTAGATTTTTAAGTATAGATGCAAAATAATCTATATCATATAATAATTAGTAAAAACTATAACCATAATCGATCAAAAAGATTATATTTTATGGCCATATTTTAATACGTTTTTTCACAATAAAAAAATGTATTTCATAGAGTTTTTATATATATCATTTCAAATTATTAATTACACCGGTATACATATCCTCAATTAACCAAAATATATTGTTAAATAGCATAATAAAAAAAATATGTTATATATAAATTGATGCTTATTACTCTTTTTTTTAGCTATAGTAGGATTTGTAAATAATATTCCTCCATTTTTAAAATCGTTTGATTACATTTTTGCCTACATGTCACAAACTCACGATGGATGAAGATTTCAATTCGGATAATTGGTATATGTTGGAGTATGTTTTTTCTACAATCAAGTATTCTAGAATTTATATTGATCTAGAATATATGACACTACACTTTATTCATTGCAAGCCTCACCGAGCTCATAAATTATGCCGAATTCCATTTGAAGAAATCAACATGAACGAGGGAGATGTTATACCACCTACAAAAAGAGTTTTGTTGCGTTATTTAGCTAACGATTCGTATTAGTTTTTTTAAATATTATTGTTTAATTATGCAATATTGGTGATTTAAATGTCATTCAAATAATAATACTACATTTTTCGTTTTAGTTTGGAAGTCGAATTTTGTCATTATATTTCTCTTTTTTTTTTCATATTAAGTTGGATGGCCGTTTTGTTATTATATTTATCTTTTTTTTATATATTTTTTTCATAAATTATTGTTTACATAAAAGGTCAACTATGAAATTTATAATGCCAAGCCAATTAAATGCATTGATAGCAATGTACTAAAATCGGTTAAATGCTTTGACATAATTGAGTGATAGTAATCTTTCACATCAGGAAAGATTTGATAGTAATCTTTCCATATAAATAGATATTATAACCGGCTGTTTGTTCTTAAAATGAAACAAAGAATATTAGTGTGGAATTACATATTAACCCATATAAGTGAGATGTAAATCAATCACCATGTTATTGCCGTACAAGATTCATTTCACTATCCACTCTATAAATACAAACTCTTCATTCCACGCTAATGAATATGAACTCTACATTTCAATAATTTTCTTTGTCAAAAATATTAGTTAGTGCACGCATGTTTTCAATATAATTTATTGGGTGTGTTTCAACTTTTGTTTTGGGATATTGTTTGTGATGGCACTATAATTATTTACTCTGCACTACTCGATAAGAATAACAAGTCATTATTTGTTTTTTGATTGGGTCGTTTGCGTATCAAGGCTTCAACTCACAGAATATTTTTCAAGACAATAATGATGTTAAGCTTGCGGAATTGGGCAATATCATCATCCATGGTAATATAACTTTTCCAGAAATTGATGAAGATTATCCTACAAAATCTAATGTAATTGTTTAGCGTTTTATTATGCAGAGTACTTTTTAATTTTCAGTATCGGTTTATGTAATTTATGATTCAGAGTAAATAAATATTGCCCAAAAGAGTTGTTTGTAAAAAAAATGTACAAATTTTTTTGGTTAAAAAAATTGTGTATTTTTTTTGAAAGAGTTGTTTGTATTTTTTATTTTTTTTTTTGTATTTTTTTTTTTTGTGTGTTGTAAAAAAATTGTGTATTGTTTGCTCTTCTTAGACAACATGTGAAAAACAACCCAATTTTTTTTTTATTGTACAATTAGGTGTAAAGTTAGCCCCAAAAAGTTGGACGAGATTTTCTTTGTAAGAAACCCAAAAAATATATCTCACCTCATATTTGTAATTCTTCATGCTATCTCATGACACCTTGGTTGAAGTTTAATCTAGGTAATCCTTTGAATGAAATTCTTCAAGATACTACCTTATTTTGTTCTTCTTATATATACTAAATCAACATGACCAACTTATAGTATATGATTGTAATAAGCGACAAATGACTTTTATTTAACTAAAACACCCCTTCCCTATTCCTTCAAAGAAGCTTATAGTATATGACTGATAGTTGTAATTTCAAGATACAATTTCTAGCTGCTAAAAAAAAAAAATCCAATTTTATGATACAACATTTGTGTTATAAAGTCCAAAAAACCAAAGCCTGAAAATAAACATTAATATTAAACGAGTCCTAAGTTAATTAATAGTAGCATATTGACTTGATTGATCATAACCTCTACCAACTGCAGTAATTGTAACACGTTGATGTAACTAGAGACCAGGGAAGAGTACCATGTTATACTCAGTCATATTTACGTTTTTTCACAAAGTTTATTGAAGAAGGATGAGAACACCAAAGTTGAAAAAAAGTATAGCTTCCATATGAATACACAACGTAGGGATTAAAGTATCTAGAATAACTCTTGAATATTATTTTAGACACACCTAAAATTATTGGAATAAAATGATACATCCAATAATTTGGTTGTCTACTTATACCGAGTATAAGACAAAGACTGAATTTGTTGTACTAAACTCATTACTTATATAAACTGTAGCAAGTTGCTAATATTCAAATAGAAGAACACCCGTGAAGTTTCACTCAACCTCTATCTGATTCTTGGTAAGATTGTACATTAAATCTCTATTATCAGTTTAACCTGCTCTAATTTTATTGATTCACCCATGTGTTTCATCCACTTATAATATTTCAATATCTCCCTTCGGCTGTCATTGATGATGAAGGATTTCAGATTTTTGATGTATGAGTGACCCACAATCTCTATTAGTAGTACAGGTATAATTTTTCTTCTGAATTTCTTCAATTTTCAGTTGAGTTCAACCTCTATTTTTTTCATAGAGACTCGTGGATCAAGTTGACTATTAGGTAAGATTTTCTTTCCCTGAATTTACCCTTTAATTTCATTTTAATTTAGTTATGTATGTTTTTCTCTAATATGTCTCAAAATGCAATTTCAAGAGCTATGTAGTGTTCTTTTACTCTGTTTTTTCACCTTCATCTAGAATTAATAAGTATGTGTTTTACTATAAATTTCACTTACTAATTTACCATCGACGTGGTATGTTATTCAGATTGCAAAATCTTTCGCACCCTAATCTCAATTAAGTATATGAACAGTAGCTTAGAATTGTCGAAACTGGTGTAGTCAACCTATATATCTTCCCTATTATGATATTCAGGATCCACATTCTGTATAATTCTGTAAACACTACGGGGGTGTTTGGCAATTGGAGTTTTGGAGCAAAAAGAGAGTTTTGGACCACTTTTAGAATTTTGACTAGTCAAAAACTCTAAAAGGGGTGTTTGGTAAAAGTGAGTTTTAGAGAGAGTTTTGGAATAAAAACTCTCAAAATGAAAAAGCTCCTAATAGGAGGAGCTTTTTCTTTAGAGGATTAAGTAAAAATATATTCGATGACTTTTTTGACTCTATTAATAAATACTACACATATGTATTAAAATGTCTATAAATGTCATTTCACACAAACAAATAGCCATAAGCTTTTAACAATCAGTTAATTGTTACCAAACACATTTATAAAAAAAAAGTTGTCAATTCAGCAGTCAAATCTGCTGAACAAAAAGTTAAAACTCTAACAATAAACTTTAAACTCTAACAGCTAAACTCTGAACTCTATTTGCCAAACAGGGCCTACATATTAGAAGGAAGGTAAAATAAAAAGGGTTTTTAATTTATTTTTTTTAAAAAAAGCAATTGCCTTTGCCGTAAGGTAGAAGAAAAGGTCAGAGTCTTCATTCTACGATATACCTGTGAAGTTGCAATGATTTTTTTGTAGAATCATCATGTCATACTTTAATTTGCTTTCTTAGGATACACTATCTCATCTATGGGTAAGAAGTTTCGCAGCACCTGCCTAAATTTTTTATATTGATTAGTATTTGCAGATATGCTTTTAGAGCAACGGAGTATCATCAAGGGATTCAGATTCATCCAAAAATCTAAAATAGGACTCGATGTAGTTGGTTTAGATGATGAGCAATGCTGTAGATATTGTAGTTGAAATTTCTCTTATTTGAAGAGTTTGGCTTCTAATGAGACCCCTCTTATAGTGAGAACCACTCAAAATAAGCAAAAACTTCCTAAAATGAGCAAAAAAAAAGTAAAAAAAATGAGCAAAATCATAAAATGATTAGAAAACATAAAATAAGCAAAAACGTCAGATGAACAAAAATGTAAAATGAGAAAAAGGTCAAATAAGCATAAAGAAGTTAGATGAGAAAAAACGTAAAATGAGCAAAACTTAAAATGAGAAAAAACGTTGCGAAATGAGCAAAAAAATGTTAAATGAGAAAAAACATAAAATAAGCAAAATATAAAATGAGGAAATATGTTGTGAAATAAGCAAAATCTTCTTAAAATGAGTGGTTCTCATGGTTTTCACCAAACGGGTGGTTCTCATATGAACTTAAACCTATATATATAAAGCTGAGTCCATTTTGCCTACATGTCAGTCCAGTATTAGTTCGTCCACATGTCGTCTCCAAATTCATCTTACACATATGAACTTAAACCTATATATATAAAGCTGAGTCCATTTTGCCGACATATCTTTCCAGTATTAGTTCGTCCACATGTCGTCTCCAAATTCATAGCATTTGTGCTGGTGGTGATATTGAAAGTATTAATTGCCAAATTAAATCAATGAAGGTTTGAGATGGGCAATGGTTTATTCAAGATAGTACCTTTTTTCTTTTTTTAGAAGATTCAAGATAGTACCTATTGCAATGTGCTATGAGTTTAGCTCTTTATTCCTTGTTAAGACTTTTTGATTTAAGATTTACAAATATACGGTGTTTGTATATGCTTGCATGCACAAGCTCATAACCAGGAATCACTAAGTTTTTAGTGTTTATATAATAGAATGATTAACATTTTTTGTTACCCATTCAAAATTAAAATCATGAATATGCATGCCTAGACAAATCTCTCTCTCTCTCTCATAGATTGAATTATAGTCATATTTATAAAATTTTACACTATGATTTTAGGAAAAGTATCATAAAATTCTAATTTTATAAAACAAAAGTTTTGTGTGCAATTTACACGGGTATAAAATCTAAAATATTTTTATCCTTACCATCCCATCTAAAAGGCTTTTTAAATTTTAGTATTTTAGTTATAATATAGTAGATGCCTTTGAATGATGAATTAAAAAAAGTTTAAAAAACAGGGACAATACAAAGGATAAACAAAATTATTAATAAGACATCGTAGAGCTTATAGTTACTTTAACCTTTTTTAGATGCTTGAGACAAATGTATGGAAAATTAAGAGTAACGTGGAATAACTGAATATAATGCACGGTGCTATGTCAATGTAAATTAGTGATTCTAATTTTAATCAATTTATGTCCAACAAATATAACCAAACTTTGTGATTACCTCAATATCCCTTTTTTAAATTTCACAAGCAAAATTTGTCAACGACAACAACTTTGTACTTATATAACCAATTTAAAGGGATGATAAGAAAAAGACATTCATACAACAATGGGTGTAGACTATATATTAGCGTGTGAAAAGATAAAATCTTTTATACTCGAAAAGCACAACCGAGACCAAGATCACAAGGTACACGCATTTATATAGTGATAACCTATACTTTGACCATTCTAGAAAAAACCAATAGTAGAAAATTATATTTTTATTCTTTTGGATAAGAGAAAGTGAAATTGATATCGATACAAAAATAACACTAATAGTCCATCCTGAAATAAGTATATTTTAGAAATGACAGTAATTGTATAATATTGAGTGGTCCTCATACACTTCAATTCTCTGTAAATAAAATGGTGGTATATTCATCTGAAAAAGAATTGCTAAATAAAGTTCTAGGTGATTTGAATCTGTGTTTGAAAAACTATGAGGAAAAAGAACGAAGATGAAATGTTTAGAGTCGGAGCTAGCGTGTATACAACATACTAATTCTATTAATACCCCGATCTTTAGTGATGTTTTCTTAACTTAACCTCCCAATAATCATTGTGTCACTCCAAACACTTTATTAAATAAAACTACCAATAATTATATATATATATATATATATATATATATATATATATATATATATATATATATATATATATATATATATATATATATATATATATATATATATATATATATATATATATATATATATATATATATATATATATATATATATATATATATATATATATATATATATATATATATATATATATATATATATATATATATATATATATATATATATATATATACCGCTCGACAAAGTTGATATGTGTTGCTCTAAGAAAACGAATTGAATTAGTTAATATATTTAAAGGAAGTAAATATGGAGCTGCTCAAAAATTTATTTGAATTACAACAACATCTGCTTTCATGTATATATTATTTATATGTACACTACTTTTTTTTTTGTTTTCAATTGAATTAGTGAATATATTTAAAGGGAGTACATATGGAGCTGCTTAAAAAATTATTTGAATTACAATAAATTATGCTTTCATATGTATATATTATTTATATGTACACTACTTTTTTGTTTTCAATTATACATGGATGATAATAATAATTAAAGTTTCATGAATATAATTACTTACTTAGCAAAAATAAAAAAAAGATAATGATTATTTTCAAATTATCGATAAAAGTTGAGTCGTACAAGGCCCTATTTTGTTCACCTCAATTTTATTCCATATAGGATTGGTGATTTTAGATAAGGTCCAATAATACTACCATCATATGCATGACAACACAAATATATTACACTTATAAATAATTTTATCATGTAAAAAACAAAATTAGAAATATTTTCTTTTTGAAAAAAGCTAGAATGAGAGTCAAATTCTTGGTTTGCCGTAACAAACATTATGCTCTTAATTTATGAGAAGAAGAAGATTTTAATATGAGAAATTTTGTTAGTCAAAATATAACACAAAAGGACGAAAATCTATACATTTTCTTTTTTGTGCTAAACCTATGAGATTTGTATGGTAGTGCGGATGGCTAATATATTCACATGCATGTTCAATTATTGATTCAAATCAAAACTCAAAAGGTTATTTAGATATGAATGATAGAAATCAGATTAGAAGAGTTACAAATCAAAAGGAGGCACAACGAAAAGGTGATCATAGTAGAACTACTAGATTATCAAAAAACAAATCAATTAGCACACATCAAGGACAAAATTATAGACAAGGAGTTATGCACATCATTGATTCAAACTTGCAGCTACAATTATTTAAGCAAATTTGTCACGACGCTTTTTTTTTATATAAAATATCCGATGTAAATCGTTATTCATAGAATGTGAATTTACATGAAAATTCAAAAATAGAAAAATATACAAACAAAATCAAGTGACGACATAAGAGAGAGAATCAATGTAGCCAAACAAAGGAAATTAATTGATTAGGTTCTGAATATTCATAGATTGTGAATTTACTTGAAAAAATTTCAATAGAAAAATATAGAAAAAAAAACAAGTGACGACATAAAAGAGAGAACAATCAAGGAAATTTTATAGATTAGTTTGTGAATATCAAATATGTCTTACTACTTTAACAAACAATATAATGTTAGTCTATCAAGATTAGTGAAATTTTAACAACTTTTAAGATGTATATGTTACGTGTACGATTGATTCACGTGTGGGAGAAGCCCAATTTTAATAATTCTCGCGAAACAGATAGTCTTGAAATGTTACTCATGGATGAAGATGTAATATTTCCTATTGGACGAATTTTTTTATATTATTGTTCAAACAAAATATTTATTACATATCAATGTTATTGTCTTCACGAAATATGATTATATTTGTTTAAGCAAGTTGTATAGTTGCCTACTTGCCTTTGTCCCGATGATTACATAAGGGAGACTAAGAGAAATATCAAAGTTATTGGTTACATCTAACATTGGTTTAGAAGAAGCTGTTTGTCATGAGTTTAAAATATCTATGAATTACTTATCTAAGATGCAAAGGTGTGAAGGATTATGACTTCTTCAATATGGGTTCAATGAGACGAATAAACAAGATCGTACACGATCATGTTTTTTCTTATATATTGGAGAAAATTCAGAAGAATTTGATTACGTATTAATAGTGTCAAAATTAGAAACGAAGAGATATTTGGGGATATGAGGGAGTAACAGTTAAAAGAAAAGTTTTTATAATCCTATCACTTTTTATGTTTGTGAAATGTTCTTAAAGAAGTTTAATTTGTCTTTTTTCCCTTTATTATTATTTTGTTAGTTTTATAATTGGTAGGCGTTTGCCGTGTACACCTAACCAAAGATAAATTTCTCCTACTCTCATGCACACTAAGCAAGTATAATGGAAGTAGGGATCGTATCCACAGGGAAACAGGGACGAGCTTTATATTTAGCGTGAATCAGTACTTAGATTAAGCTAAGGGCCGAGAAACCTAATAACAAGGGGGGTTTCAAATAGATTTACGAACAAACTACAACTAACTAGCATATAAATAAAATGAGAAATCAATATGGGAAGATCTTGAATCCGATTAACATCCACTTCAATTCATTATCGATCACTGAACCTCAACTCTAATTATTTCCATAATTATCTATTGTTGAGAATTAATCTCGTATTTTCCTTATTCTTAGTTGAATAGCACAATCAGCGTGACTATAAAACCCTAACTAAAGGATAACCTAGTCCGATCAGCGTCTAAGTTCAATCCAATAGCAGCAATAAACACAGAGAACCAATAGACCTGCTAATGTCATACACGCGATAAACATTCAACAGTTGATTCAATTTCCCTAACAAATAACCAAGACGATCTGCATCTAAATTATTCCCTAGTTTGCTGCCAATTGATAAAAGAATAAAACAATCCGATTCTATTCTTAAATCTAGCATTAGATTAATTACACAATCAAACTAGTAACGTTCCTAACATAATTATGCAATAATCATAAAGTATAATCATAGAAATTGAACCATAATCAAAGAAACTATATAGAGAGGAAAGATCTCACAATAATGCTTGAAGCTTCATGTTAATCTTCTTTAAGAATAGTTCAAGCTACAATCGGCATAGCAATAGCCAATCCCATAGTTGAAATCTCTAAAAACTAAACTAGAAAATGAAAACTAAAACTAGGAAATGAAAAACAAAGAGCAATGAAGAAACTGAAAAACAAAGAGGAATGAAGAAGGAAAGATCAAGAGAGGAGTATCCTCTCTCTCCTCAAGTCTGCTGCTCCACCTCCTACATTTCGGCTCTCCTCTTCGTCCTCCTCCGTCTTCTCTAGAAAATAGGTTTTGGAAGGCTTTTAAACCCCACACAAAACGTGGTCGCCGAACCGACTAAAACGTCGCAAGTCGCGACACTGATCGCGAGCCGCGACGAGCTCACTGTCATCCGCACATCTTGGCTGGGCAAAGGAGCGTCGCGAGACACGATGCAGCTCGCGAGGTGCGACGAGCAGGGGTCGCGAGTCGCGAGGAGCTTCGCGGGTCGCGAGTTGCTGTGCTGGCTGCTGTGCTTTGCCTCGCTGCTGGGCTTGCGATGCTGCTTCACTGCTGGTTTCGAGCGTGGCATTGTTGTGCGCTGACCATAGCTGATGGGGGTTGAAGGCTTGATGCTTAGAGCTTTCGATGATTTCCCATTATGTTACGATGCCAAATTTCCCAAGCTCTCCAAAGACAACTTCAATCAAACATCATTCAAATCCATTTCATCTTGAAGGCTTGGAATACATGACATTAACACTAATTATCTCGCAAAACTCCGAACTTCCGCTAAGGATGATTTATATGCAAACCTTAACAATTACGAACAAATCCCTTAGCAAAGTGCACCTAAATTACCATAAAAACATCGTATAACTTGAGTGTATCAAATACCCCCACACTTGAACTTTACTCGACCTCGAGTAAACTCAAAAGTGAGAATCACCAAATAAATCATCACTCAAGCTATCGACACCAAACTATACTCTCCATCAACTACATCATCATCATCACATTTTAACAACATCCGCTCAAAACCTAAACGTAAGGGACAATGACTCCCCCACACTTAGCTTCGAGCTCACCTGAAAAATACAAAGACGCGACAATAATAATAACCAGCAACACCAACAAGAATCAAAATGTCAGCTCACGACACACTAAACTATCAGCTCTCCCAAACCTCAAAAGATGACCTACTACTACTACAGCTAACTTAGAATAGCAAGCCATGGAACAAAGACAAACAAGGATAAATTCCATGCTTACTCCCAAAAACAAACAATCAACCAATAGAATGTGAAAGCCAAAACAAATCTTCACAAAATCAAGGATGGATTCACCAACCTTACCCGAAAACACTTTCCACCTTATGACACCTACTCTGGCAAATGAGTTTTCAAAATACAAAATTCTCTCTTAATCTCTCATTTTGCCTAGGAGCCCATTCGGGTTTTCATCCTAGCTTCTCACATTTCTTTTTTCATCTCACCATCTTACCCGCTCAATATAAGCCACTTTTTTTGCATAGGTTGCCCTTTCGGGTTTTCAACCTATCCGAGCCCCCAACTTTGCCCGAGTCGCCCGCCCTTGCGGGTTTTCAACTCAGCGGGTTTCATTTCATCACTTTTTTTTTTATATTTCTTTTTTCATTTTTTTTTCAAATTGAAAGTAATAAATACAACATAGATACATGAGAATAAGAATACCTTCCCCCCTACTTAAACTACACATTGTCCTCAATGTGACGACAATTAGAAGAAAAAGTAAACTGAAAATGGGGGGAAAATCGAAAATCGGGTAAATCGAAGATCGAATGCTCAAAACTCATGACAAACAATCTGTCAAACTCAAATTTCTTAATAACACCAACGCAAATTTCATAACTCAACTCACAACTCAACTCACAACCCTCTCCCTCGAATCACTCAAACAAATGACAAATTCAAATTTTGTTTAAATTTTTGAGATTTGCACCTAGCTTAAGAGATCGAAAAGATACATTAACAATCTCAACCCTCTAGTGTTACCAACTCCTAGCAATTGAACTCCTCCCAACGGGTTTTCTTTTGTGGATTTTGGCTCCAAGTGGATTAAGATTGGTTGTGGTTCTTTTTAGTGGGTGGGCGGTGGTTGAAAGAAAATTTGTTGTGGTGGTGGAAATTTGATGAGAAAATAAAGGAAAAGAAAGAAAATAAAAGGGGTCTCGGGTTGCCTCTCGAGAAGCACTGTTGTTTAAAGTCGTTAGCTCGACTTAGTACCTTAAGCTTAATCATTGGGCTTGTGCTCCATGTGTGACAATGGTGGTTCCATGTCAATCTCCACTTCAAGTACCTGCAAAATTGATTGAGAAGAACTCTTGCAATGCATTGTTAGTGCTATGAGTGTCAACCAAAAACAAAGAGCACAAGCAATACCATCCAAAAATCACGCTAAATACAAACAAGTAACACCGTTTCCCCGACAACGGCGCCAAAATTTGGTAGGCGTTTGCCGTGTACACCTAACCAAAGATAAATTTCTCCTACTCTCATGCACACTAAGCAA
The DNA here is from genome assembly GCA_947648045.1 of Beta corolliflora. NCBI lineage: Eukaryota > Viridiplantae > Streptophyta > Magnoliopsida > Caryophyllales > Amaranthaceae > Beta > Beta corolliflora. Next base: position 1,624,548 of record CANSZD010003172.1, read on the forward strand.
GTATAATGGAAGTAGGGATCGTATCCACAGGGAAACAGGGACGAGCTTTATATTTAGCGTGAATCAGTACTTAGATTAAGCTAAGGGCCGAGAAACCTAATAACAAGGGGGGTTTCAAATAGATTTACGAACAAACTACAACTAACTAGCATATAAATAAAATGAGAAATCAATATGGGAAGATCTTGAATCCGATTAACATCCACTTCAATTCATTATCGATCACTGAACCTCAACTCTAATTATTTCCATAATTATCTATTGTTGAGAATTAATCTCGTATTCTCCTTATTCCTAGTTGAATAGCACGATCAGCGTGACTATAAAACCCTAACTAAAGGATAACCTAGTCCGATCAGCGTCTAAGTTCAATCCAATAGCAGCAATAAACACAGAGAACCAATAGACCTGCTAATGTCATACACACGATAAACATTAATTCAACAGTTGATTCAATTTCCCTAACAAATAACCAAGACGATCTGCATCTAAGTTATTCCCTAGTTTGCTACCAATTGATAAAAGAATAAAACAATCCGATTCTATTCTTAAATCTAGCATTAGATTAATTACACAATCAAACTAGTAACGTTCCTAGCATAAGTATGCAATAATCATAAAGTATAATCATAGAAATTGAACCATAATCAAAGAAACTATATAGAGAGGAAAGATCTCACAATAATGCTTGAAGCTTCATGTTAATCTTCTTCAAGAATAGTTTAAGCAACAATCGGCATAGCAATAGCCAATCCCATAGTTGAAATCTCTAAAAACTAAACTAGAAAATGAAAACTAAAACTAGGAAATGAAAAAGAAAGAGGAATGAAGAAACTGGAAAACAAAGAGGAATGAAGAAGGAAAGATGAAGAGAGGAGTATCCTCTCTCTCCTCAAGTCTGCTGCTCCAACTCCTACATTTCGGCTCTCCTCTTCGTCCTCCTCCGTCTTCTCTAGAAAATAGGTTTTGGAAGGCTTTTAAACCCCGCACAAAACGTGGTCGCTGAACCGACTAAAACGTCGCGAGTCGCGACACCGATCGCGAGCCGCGACGAGCTCACTGTCATCCGCACATCTTGGCTGGGCAAAGGAGCGTCGCGAGACACGAAGCAGCTCGCGAGGCGCGACGAGCAGGGGTCGCGAGGAGATTCGCGGGTCGCGAGCTGCTGTGCTTGCGATGCTGCTTCACTGCTGGTTTCGAGCGTGGCATTGTTGTGCGCTGACCATAGCTGATGGGGGTTGAAGTTACTCGCAGGCTTGGTGCTTAGAGCTTCCGATGATTGCCCATTATGCTACGATGCCAAAATTCCCAAGCTCTCCAAAGACAACTTCAATCAAACATCATTCAAATCCATTTCATCTTGAAGGCTTGGAATACATGACATTAACACTAATTATCTCGCAAAACTCCGAACTTCAACTAAGGATGATTTATATGCAAACCTTAACAATTACGAACAAATCCCTTAGCAAAGTGCACCTAAATTACCATAAAAACATCGTATAACTTGAGTGTATCAAATATTATTAATTTTTTCATTAGATTTAGACTTAATTTTGTTTCTTTATTAATATGCCACTTAACTTTTAAACTGGACGAAATCTTACCTAATAATAAGATACATTGGAAATTACATATTTGATCCACGTAATGTCAAAATAAGTTAATAGTAGTCATAAATTTAGGAAGTAATAAATTAAGTTTACAAAATAAAGGGTATATAGGTTATAAAAGGGATTTGATAAATATTTATATGTTAGATATTAGGCATGATTTCAGGAATTATATCAACATAAAAAGGGAAATAGTACTTAAATACGGGGAACATAATAAATATACAAAAACAAAAAAATATTATACACTCAAAACTAAATAACGTGTGATAATAGGTGTTTTAATAGACTTGATTATTGCCTAATATTACACAATCAAATATATAGCGCAAATCAGTAATTAACATATTAGTCTATGATTAGCTTGCATATAAGGAGCTCAATGCACGATTCTTTATCCAGCATATTAAAAGGGAACAAAGGTTAGCTTTTATGATCAGAACGTCAGACTTCCATCCAAGGAGTCATACAAATTTTCTTTAAGGAACTTTTCATATTATATTGGACTAACTTTTGGACCGTGCATGTTGTACGTGAGATTTGTATTATATCTATTTAAGAACTTATGATAATTTTCTTAAATCGTAGTGTAAATATTCATAGATAATTAATGTAATATCAAAGACATGAAAGTAAAACACATATTATAAGGTACACCTTGGAGTATATAGAACTATGTACTCCCAATTCATTTAATTTAAGTAGCCCCACTCAGAAAAAATGAAAAATATATTGAGATTGTTTCTTGGGATTACATAGCTCTATGTACTCCTAAGGTGTACCATATATGTTATTCGTAAAGGTAATGACATATTAATTTAGCTTATGTACTAAATATAAATAAAGTAAAGTATACATAAGTTCAAATAAGATGAGATAAGACAAGTTTAAATAAGATAATATAAGTTCATATATATAAGATATGATAAGTTCAGTAATAAGCTAAGTTCAGATAAGATAAGATAAGTTATGTCAATCAAAATTTAGTAGTATGACTAACTTCCTTGCAAATTGGCCAATGATTAGCTATAATTTTCTAATTATGTTGGTCAAAGTTCAGTACTATAACTTACTTCCTTGCAAATTAACTAAAACCCATCAACGAATTACAAAATCAACAGAAACAAAATCCATAGTGAAAGAAAAAAGGGTACATGTAGATTGGAGGTTGCAGTATAGCAGACACTCAGTGGTGGCTGGTGGATGTTGGTCAGGTGCAGTGCAGTGCAGCAGTAGTGCAAGATAGAAAGAGAGAAAGGGTTAGAAGACAAAAATCATAACTGTACAACGTACGGGTCATAAATCCGTTCTATTTATTCTCAAATCAAGATCATAACATCTAAATCACAAGCTATTAGTTTTGAAATTTAATAGAATTATTCTCATGGAGTTCTCAAAGTCTAAAAGCACTGACTAGTCAATGACATTGATGGTTATATGTAAAAAGTGTTTCATATTGCCAATTTAAAAGTACTGAACAAAATTTTTATATATCAAATCCAATTTATGAAAATCATAGTTGTACAACATATGGGTCATAAGCCAGTTTTAATTACTCTCAATACAAGATCATAAAATATAAATCACAAGTTATTAGTTTTGAAATGTAGATAGAGTTGTTCTCATGGAGTTCTCAAAGTCTAAAAGCATTGACTATAGTCATTGACATTGATGGTAATATGGAAAAAGTATTTCTTCCTTTTCTAGAATATCCATTTACTTTCATTTCAAGGTCCAAACTTTGAAAATTTTAGTATAATTTTATCTTAATACTCCGTATGTGTAATGTTGTATGAGATGTGCATGAATCCATTTAATTTGTTAGGTATATTATAAAACATTGATGAACAAATGTGTGCATTTAAGACTTTGAACAAGCAAAGCTAACAACATTAAAGATAAGAGTGCGTCAATAAGTGAATAATCATGAATTCAACCATTGATTAGCTATATCAAATAACCTATGCTTTAGAAAACTAACCTATATATCCGTTCAAAAAATAAACTTGTATGTGGTTAATAGCAAATTAATATTTAGCTTTTCCGAAATTTTATGTATATATTTATTTTTTATATTCTTAACTTTAATATTGTCACTTTTATAGATTAACGGGTAAAATATTTCCACCCTGATTTTAGGGGAAATAACATAAAATCTTAAATTTATAAAACAAAAAACCTTCCGTGCAACTTGCACGAGTCTAAAATTAAAATCATGGCTAAGTAAGCAGTGGCTAGTGGGTGGCCAAGTATGGTGCAGCGGTGGTGCAAGAAGAGAAGAGAGAGGATGAACGGGAGAAGTGGGAGCATAAGAGGGTATATGGCTGAGTGTCAGTGGTGGTGCAGATTGTGATTTTATCTGAGACTCTAAGGGAAAGCAGTAGACAGAGAAAAGACTATTTCAATCAACTCTTTTTGAAAAAATGGTGGGTCACGTGATCCGCCATGACATTAACTACATCAACCACTAAACACACGGGTCAGAAGTCAGTTTTTAAATAATCTCAATACATGATTATAAAATTTTAGATCACAAGTTAATGTTCATCACCATGATTTTAGGAGAAACTTATTAGAATCTTCAATTTGTTAAACAAAAAACTACCCTTGCATTTCGCTGGTGATTTAAGACAGACATTGCCTGTCGTTCCCAAAGGAACCACACAAGATACTGTCTTCTCAGCAATCAACAGTTCTTACTTATGGGATTTTTATCTGTGCTAAGATTAATGCAAAATATGCGCCTAAGAACAGGTTCCGGTAACTCGAATGTTTATGAAATTCGGGAGTTTTCAGTGTGGATTTTGAACATTGAAGATGACAAAGTTGGTGAACCAAATTACGGTGAAGCCGTTGTAGAAATTCCTCAGGAGACATTGATATGTGGAAGAGATGACCCTATTTCTGCAATAGTCGAGAGTACATATCCTGACCTAGAGGATCACATATGAGAAACAAAATATTTTCAGGAAAGAGATATTCTTGGTCCAACTAATGAAATTGCTGACATGGTTAATGAACACGTATTGTCTCGCTTGCCAGGTGAAGATTAAACATATCTGAGTTCAGATGCAATTTCAGTCGAGGAAGATAATTTTGGAGTTCATGTGATGTACTATACTGAATTTCTAAGTACGATCAAGTGCGGGGAATTGCCAAATCATAATATAAGATTGAAGGTATGGGAACCGGTGATGTTCCTAAGGAATATCGACCATACTTCTGGGCTATGTAATGGTACCAGGTTAGTCGTCAAGCATCTTGCCAATCGCATTATTGAGGCTGTTGTTGTATCTGACAGTAATGTGGGGGACAAAGTTTTCATTTACAGGATGACACTTACACCATCAGCCGCAACAAAGTTCCCGATCAAATTCTAGAGAAGGCAGTTTTCATTGGTTGTATGTTTTGCAATGACGATAAATAAAAGCCAAGGACAATCTCTAGCTTACATAGGATTATATCTCCCTCGGCCAGTATTCAGCCACATACAATTCTATGTTGTTGTATCAAGAGTTACAAGCAAAAAGGGTTTAAAGATTTTAATATGTGATAAAGAGCGTGGGAACTCAAATGTTACTACAAATGTATTGTATAATGAAGTATTTCAGAATGTGTAATAAGTATTATGAAAACTTTTAATTTGTGTGCTTAGTTTTTCTTTCAATGTGTTCACATAGTCACTCACAATTGTTTTATAGTCCACTTCGTTGCATATTAGACGATAACTACGTTTTTTATAATTATATGTTAATTTTTTTTTGTTTTATATATGTCACATTCATACTATTTTAACTTTTTGTTTAAATGAACTCAAACAATTAGCATCCTGTGCATTTTTGCACGGATTTTAAACTAGTTGTTGTATAGACTCTACTCCCTCCATCTCTTAAACGATCTCGCTTCTAATCTTGGCACTATTTATAAGTAAAAAAAATTCTTCTAAATTCTTTCCAAATATAAGAAAGAAATTAAAAACATAACCAAGTCATGTGGACTCTTCAAAATATTGGGTCATGTTTTATTCGTTGCATTGAAAAAATCAAACTTTTATATTTTTTTAGTAATACGTACACTAGTAGAAAAACGTTGATTTGCGTCAGTCTATGTGCGTCGCACGTTAGGAGCACTGACGCAAATGCTCAGGAAGAGCCTATTTGCATCGCACAATAGAGAACGTGCGACGCAAAAAATGACAGCAGATGGGTAGTAGGGTCATTTGCGTCGAACGGGATTGAGAACGCGACGCAGATGACGAACATGATTTGCGTCGGACATGCCCAAAGGTGCGACGCAAATACCAATTGCGTCGGACAATTATGAAGGTGCGACGCAGATAGGATTTAAAGCTGAAAGCAGTTTTGGGCCTGATTCGCGTCGGATGGGCCACTAGGGCGACGCAAATGAGTAAAGCCCATATAAAACTCTCACAACACTTATTTCCCCCAAACCCTAAAAATATCCTAGCCGCTCTCATTCTCTCTCTCTCTTCTTTCTTCTTCAACAACGTGACTTCTCCCACCTAACATTCCACCTCCTTTACAGTCAAACAATGGCGATTCATCTCTTCTTATTCTCTCTTCGTCAACCATTTCAATCTTATCACAAATTCATCTCCTCCATTTTTCGCTCCTATTCATCTCTCTCTATCTAAGTTTCTCTCTCCATGCAAGATTATCCGCCATGGAAACACGAGTGAAGCAAGAAATGGAAGAACTTTTCCACGAAACACGAGAAAAGCGCGCGAAGAATTCCTCGGGAATTCCATCAACGGCGGTCGTGCGCCGGCGAAGTTAACGAGTCTTCTTCTTCGGTTTCGCCTGGTTTTCTGGATCCTATTCGGCCGTTACGAGAATCGCGTCTTTTAGTGTCGCCGGTGTCGTCGGCGTCGGCGAGTACTCAGTCGGCTTGTAAGCAGTTTTGGAAGGCTGTTGATTATGAAGGTGCTCCTTATGGAAACTGGGACAACAATACAGGTTAATTTTGGAAATTGGGTTTTATGGGTTTTTTTGTTAGTTTTGGGTTTTACATGAGATTTTTCGGGCATTGGAGTTGGTCTTTAATAATAATTGTATAAAGCTTGAAATTAATGTAAATCTGATAAGAATTAGTGGCAGTTGATTGGTCAATTTTGTGAGTTTAGTCGGAAGGGAAAGAACAGTTGTTTTCGTGTTTTTGTCATCTGTTGTACTCCTTTTGTTAGTAAATGATCGTCACATTGTTCCAAACCTTTATGGTTATGGCTACGACACTAGTTTTGCTGAAAGAGATTTGAAAATAATTTGGATAGACACATACTCGCTTTTACGCAATTCAAGTACGTGCATCCTGAGCAATTCAAACATAAACATGGTGCTTAAATGATGGTTTTTATTGGTCGAGTATGCCTTGTATGGTTTTTGTTTTTCCTCGACTGCAGTACTAAAGCATTCATGCTTTGGTACTGTTTTATTTTTATTTTTCACTGATCATCATTTGCGTCGCATGCTTGGCAATGTGCGACGCAAATGGCTCTTCATCTGCGTCGCACTTTGCCAAGCATCCGACGCAGATGCTTACCATTTTGTGTGCTGCTTGCAGGATCATGTGCGTCGAACGTTGCTTAGTGTCCGACGCAAATAGTCTATAATCTGCGTCGTATCCTAATCCGACGCAGATCATGTCTCTCTCATCTGCGTCGAAACCTGTGTCGTCGGACCCATGTCCGACGCAAATGGGCGCCTCGCATCCGACGCAAATCATTGATTCTGTACTAGTGGTAATTAAAAATATGAATGTACATATTAATAGTTTATTTAAGATAATTGTTGCATTGTAATTTAAATAAAATATTTTTCTCTGAGTAATTTTATGCGTTTTGGAAAATTTTGAATTCTCGTATACTACTCGGTCGATTATTTCGGGCCCCCCAAAAATTAAAATCCTCACCTTTGTAGAATTTATAGCTATAAGATAAGAAGAAGTAAATGGTGGTGGAAGAACAAAACCAAACTCACTAATTTCATTATATTCTCTACAATTGTAATAAGGAATACAAGAACCTTTTATAAGCATACCAATACAACTTCTACCTAAAAATAAGGAAGCAAAGTATGAACTAGAAGAGTGGGTAAAAACATGATCCCACTAACAGCATACCAAGTAAAAACTGATTGCCACTAACTACACATTATTTATTTGCTAAAGATAAGGAAAATCAATATTAACTTTGAAGCATATTTCCAACAACCTTCAGCCAACACGTGAGCATCGGTATTTACCTTTACAACACTGGAGAAAGGGCAGAACCGCAGGACTAACTCGAAGAGCCAGCAACTCCATTGATGTAAAAAACATTCTTTGAGTACTCTTTGCAATCATCAAGCATCCTCTTGAACCCAACAGCCATCATGACGAAGTTGGGCCTAGCATTCTAAAAAAAGATCAAGTACGCGCGACATCTGCAAACTGCCCACAGTAGTGCTATCACTAGGGGTACCAGCCGGTAGGGATGACAATTGGGCCGGGTGGGTGCAAAGGATGGTCCCTCCATATCCGCACCCGCATAAATTCCAGTCTCCATCCTCGCCCCACCGCCAAAAAAAATTTCGTTTTTTTTTTCAAATTGAATATATTTTATACAGATAAATATATACTGTGTGCTTGTATGTCACTTTTTGCTCGTTACTCTAGTGGTCAGACCTTCCGCTGCATGACCGCATGTGTGGGAATGGATCCCGTGATCAAATCCTTTCAACATCTTTACTTCAGCTCTTATTTTTTATTTTCCATTTTTTACATGGCTTGTTCATCTATTTTATTCATCTCTTTTGTTTTGTCTTTGATTTCTTTACCCTCAGCTCTTATTTTTTATTTTCCATTTCTTAGATGGCGTGGTAGTTCATCTATTTTATTCATTTCTTTCCTTTTTTTCTTTCTTTCTTTTGTTTAGTCTTCCTTTTTCTTAAACTATTTAAAAAAGTTGCAAGCACACATTTAATATTATGATCACCTTTAAGTTCCTAAGCACCGATTTATCCCCAAACACATTACTTTTTAAGGGACTTCTTTCATTTTTAAAATGCAATGGTTTGATTTTTGTGTATTACTTATATTGTAAGTTTGACCAGATCTTTCCTCCGGCATATATGTATAATTCTATATCTATGATTAAAGTTGTGTCACAGAGCATAAAAGTCAAATTATTGCATTTATTTACACATATGAAGGAGCATTAAAATAAGAAGTTTGTGAAAGTTTTTATTGTGCCCCACTAAATTTCAAATCCTAAATCTGCCTCTGGTTGCCACAGTACAGAGATCTTCTGCACTACATTTTCAAGCCAACTACAGCCATCAATGCATGAAAAACGAGGGAGGAGCATCAACAAGAAGAGGCATCAGCTCACAGTGTCGTTGCCAGATAGCTGCTGCGGGCCTGCGACCTCACACTCGAACAAAGTGTGGATGATTGTCTCCGCATCCGCACCTCAAATAGGACATAAAACCTTATTTACAATGTTACCGTGTCACACGCACATTGATTTCTAGCCTAGTCACACTACAAGAAAGTAGGTTTTGGGCGACGGATTTGAAACTCAAGGGCAACAAAATTGTATATCGTGGCCCATAGCTGAAAACAAGGGCGACGAGTTGAATTTGTTGCCCTAGTATGCATTATGGGGCGACTAATTTTTTTATTGTTGCCCAAAATCATTTTTGGGCGACGATTTAAGTTTGGGTTGCCCATTCGCTTAATTAGGCGACAAAACTATGTATTTCGTTGCCCTTGTTTAGTGAATGGGCCAATTCAAATCTATAGTTCGTTGCCCATACTCAAAAGAAAATAGCGGAAAAAAAGCCCGCTCCAAAAATTTCCCACTAAATCATCACGTACTCCTCTCACACCAGCAAAACTTCAACTGCTCATCCTCAAGACCTCAACTCACACTCTCGACGTTTGTCAGTCCGGTCGGTGACGCCCCTATCTTTCTCCTTTTCCCGGTGAATTGGTGACGATTCCGACGAGAACTTCGACGTTTATCAGGTGAGGAGTTTAATTATGATGGCCAATTGCGTTTCTCATGAATCAACCTGCGACAATTGACGTATCTCATGTGACGTTTCTCAGGTTTCTCGACATTCTCAACGGCCTTTCGTTGCTTAGCATCTCGACGTTTCTTAGCCTCTCGATTCTCAGGTGATGTTTATTTGGTGAATACTTTAATTATGATCGAAATTTTGGTTGATGGTCAATTGTGCTCTGCCCTAACTTTTTCAATTACGCAGGTGGTGATGTGGGTGGCTGCCGGAGATAGCGGTGAGGCTAGCGGCGATTTCGGCGGCAAGGTTGGTATCTTCTTGTTATTTACCCTAAGTCACGAATCAATCCCCCTTCTTGTCAAGCTAAACAATTGTTTACCCTTGAATTATTGGTATGAAATTGTCATGTTTTCTTGAATTGCTTAGATTTTGTTGTTTTTACGAGTAAATTAAATTGTTTTGATTGGTATTTTTCAAGTTCAATGCGTTCCTTTCTCCTTCACTCATATCCCATCTTCAATCCTCGGCATCTCTGTTATGGCTTTGTTGTTTTGGCTTTCTCTGTTTTATTTTTTATGCAATTCGTTCTTGTGTTTATTTTTTTGGTTGTGTGCGAGAACGTATTATAATGGTTTTGATTGGTATTATAAGGGTCTTTTCCTGTGCAAATTTTTGTGACCTGGACGACAGTTTTCTCAGTCAACTATTAAAATATTTGAGGGGGAACTTTGCAAGTTGCAACTTTCTTAGACCGAGAAGTGAGAGAATGGAAGCGTATTAAGCTGAATAACTTTGATCATAAAAGTCAAAAATCTAGGTTATTTCTTAAAATCTTCAGTTTGACAGTTTGCATGGTCCTAGTTCTTTTATGATTTGGTGAATGTGCCTGTTGATGCATAACTAAGAGGAAATATGCAGAAAATGAGTGGGAAAATCAGAGGCTTGGGGTGGGGGGGATCAGAAAAAGATGAAGGTCTACTTATCAATTAGAATTACTAACATATACCTGGTGACTGTGTTGTTTCTTCTTTAGAATCTTCTGATTATCTTCTGTGTGATTTGATTCTACTATGCTGCATAGAAATTATGAATTAGACACATAACAAAGTGGTAGTGTTTGTGTATGAATAAGTGTTTTAGGCTATGAAATACATGTGCGTGAGAAAAAAGAAATTATTGTTGTTAGTATTGTGCTTTTGTTTGCAAGAAAACCTATTCAAATGAAATCAATCGAACTTCTGTGAAAATTGAAACAAATGAAAGAAGTAAAATCTTGAAACAAAATTCAAATTTTGAGAAACACATAACTGACTTTAGAAATGGAAGTCGGAGAATCAGGAAGAAGTTGAGGACGACATCTTCTTTTCTGGTAAGAAATGAGCACAAGTGCTCTTCAATGCATCTCAGATGATCCTAGTTTAGTGAGATTGATCCAAATATGGTTTCATGAAGTCCTATAGGCAAGAAATGAGCACAACTGCTCCTCAGTACAACTCCTTTGCGCGTTAAATTAAAGAATTTTCTAGTTTTGTCAAAATGATATGAAAATTTTATTATAACCTGATTAGTGAATATGTTAATAATTAAACTAAATTTTTTTGCATTCAATTACCTAAGCTAGTAAGTTTGGAGATAATTAATTTTATTTTCTAACTGAATGAGAGACATCTTATGTTTTTCTTTCTTAAGGATTTTTTCTTACTTGATTGAAAGAATGAATACCGATCGGAGTTGGATGAATCATAGTGGGATAAAGGATAGGCGAAAACCGGAGTATAAAGCAGGGGTCGATGAGTTTCTAGAGTTTGCTTTCAAAGAAAAAAGTGATGAAACATCATTGAAATGTCCCTGTGTGAAATGTAGATTGCTTTTTTCCCAAAATCGAAAAGCAATGCAAATTCACTTACTAGTACATGGTATCGATAATGGTTACAATCCATGGGTGAGTCACGGAGAATTAGTTGAGCTTGAAGGCGAAACAGAGGTGGTTTCAGATAACGAGGAAAATGAAACAGAAATGCCCTTTGACGACATGGCTCCATTAATTTTTGAAGCGACAAATGCATGGAATTCAGCTACTTATTCTGTGCTCGATGATAATGGAAACAATAAAGAGTCAGACAATCATGAATATCCTAAGGAGTTAATGACATTAGTAGAAGACATGGAGGCCGAGTTGTATCCGGGGTGTACCACATTCAAAAGATTAGAGTTTATTATCTCATTGCTACACAATAAAGTTAGCAATAAATGGAGTGATAAATCTTTTTCAATGTTATTGAAGACCTTGCATAGGGCTTTTAACTATGACAAGAATTTTCCAGCAAATGCTTATGAAGCAAAAAAATACACAAAAGCACTAGGGTTAGATTATGTAAAGATCGATGCTTGTGTTAACCATTGTATTTTGTTTCGAAAGGAATTTGCGAATGAAGAAAAATGTCCTAAATGTCTGGCTCCTAGATGGAAGGAGAAAGTCGTGCAAGGTGGTGATGAGTATTTAGATGGCGAGGATGTCCAAAAGACAACTCGAGTTCCTCAACTGATCTTGCGTCATTTCCCCTTAATTCCACGACTACAAAGGATGTTTATATCTTCCAAGTTAGCAAGGCATATGCGATGGCATAAAGATGATAAGAAAGATGATGGGATAATGAGACACCCCGTAGATTCAGAAGCATGGAAGTCTTTGGACACAACATTTTCAGACTTTGCTAAAGATGCACGTAATGTACGATTGGGTTTAGCTAGTGATGGGTTTAAACCTGGGGCTAACATGAGTAGTAGATATAGTATTTGGCCAGTGATGTTGGTGCCGTACAATCTACCCCCTTGGATGTGCATGAAGAGTGATGATATGATATTATCTTTATTAATTCCTAGCCCTAAATCTCCAGGAGATGATATAGATGTATTTTTGCAACCTCTAGTAGATGAACTTAATAAACTGTGGGAGTTTGGGGTAAAAACGTTTGATGCCTATGCGAAAGAGACTTTAAATATGTGAGCGGTGTTGTTATGGACCATTAATGACTTTCCAGCTTATGCTAATTTGTCTGGTTGGAGTACCAAATGGGCCCTTGCATGCCCTAATTGTCATTTAGACACAAAATCTCATTATTTGAAGCATGGTCACAAATATTGCTATATAGAACATCGAAGGTGGCTACCAATCGATCACAAATGGAGGCTTAATAGGAGCTCCTTTGGTGGTAAGGTACAAAGGGGTCCTCCTCCAGTTCCTCTAACGGGGTTTGATGTTTTGGAGCAATTAAATGGATACTCAAATGTGGAGTTTGGAAAAGCTTCTAAGGGAAAACGCAAGAGAGGTGAAAGATATATCGTGCATCAATGGAAAAAACGTAGTGTCTGCTTTCAATTACCCTATTGGAGACATCTCTTGGTTCGACACAACTTGGATGTGATGCATGTGGAAAAGAATGTTTGTGAAGGTATATTAGGCACAATGCTTGATTTACCGGGAAAGAATAAGGACTCCTTAAATGCCCGACTAGACTTAAAAGACATGAAAATGCATGATAAGCTACGTCCAAAGTCACTTGGGAATGATAAATGGCAAGTCCCACCAGCACCTTACAATTTGACTTTGAATGAAAGGAGAAAAATAGTCACATTTCTATCCAAATTAGCTTTTCCAGACGCTTATTCATCAAACATTTCAAGGTGTGCCTCCTTGCAAGAAGGAAAGGTAATGGGAATGAAAACTCATGATTTTCACGTTTTCATGCAAGACTTACTAACACCTGCCTTCCAAGGTGTTTTAGATGAGAATTTTTCAACGCCTTTACAAGAGCTCAGTCATTTTTTCAAGCAATTGTGTTCTAAAACCTTAAAGGTAGAAGAACTAGAGAAGATGGAAATGAATATAGCAATCACCTTATGTAAGCTGGAGCGCGTATTCATTCCTGCCTTCTTTGATGTGATGATACATCTCCCGATTCACTTGGCTACTGAAGCTAGAATGGCCGGTCCTGTACATTATCGTTGGATGTATCGCTTTGAAAGGTCAGTTGTTAGCAGTTATGGTTATCATAGGATTGTATACATGTAGTGTGTTTTACTAATATTTCTCTTTTAGGGCAATGCGGACGTTTAAATCATTCGTGCGGAACAAAGCTCACCCAGAAGCTTCAATTGCTAACGGATACATTGAAATGGAATGTCTGACATTTTGCTCGAGATATATGTCTAATATTGATACGTTACACAATCGTCCAGATCGAAATGATGACATTAACCATCCTCAATCCTGTAACTTGTCCGTCTTCTCTAAAATAGGCAAGCCTTTAGGGAAGGAAAGTCTAACAGAAATGCCTGCTAAGGAGAGACGAGAAGCTCAACTTTATGTCATGTTTAATTGTGATGAAACAAAACCTTTCTTAATGTAAGTGTGATTCTATTTGTCATGCATAAGGATTTTTTTTCATTAATAGAACTAATTAGTTGCTTACATTCTTATGTCTAGTGAGTATGAGCATGTACCAATTTCTCAAAGGATTGACCTTTGCAAGTGGTTTGAAGATAGAGTAAGTAAACACATTAGTTTTATTTTTTGTATCTTTTTTTTTTGTTTCCGTGGTTAACTAAGAATGATATGTAGATTACAAAGCTATGGAAACAAGGGCATCCAAGAGTTACCGAAGAATTGTTGTGTTTAGCACGAGGACCGATGAAAAGTGTTGTCACTTTTAATGGATACGTCATTTACGGGTTTAGATTTCACACCAAAAAGCTTAATTTAGGTGTACTAATTATGTAGACTTCTAGTTCTGTTAGAATTCTATGTAATTTAGGTGTTTTAACTCCTAGCTTGTTAAGAGTTTGTTTTCCATTAGGACTTTACTTTGTTTAGAGTTTCATTTGCTTTAGGACTTTAATTACTTAGGCGTGTGATAGTGATAGATTTTTATAGGTTGTTATTTTTGTTTATCCTTTATGCTTTACTAGTTCTAGTTGAGTTAGGTTTCTATGTAATATTTATAGCTGATTTTCGGCCATTAATAAAGTAGGTGTTCTTGGTTCGTTGGAAAGCTGACAAAGAGATATGTATTGTGTTACAATTTGAGCGCATTAGACCCAGTAACAAAGTCGCAGTCATCAAATACATCTGCGTCAAATTTCTGTCGCCCAGTTTGACACTGCTAGATTGAAACAGCGTGTGACAGCGCGTGACAATCGGAATTCTACGATTTTTGGCTCATCGGACTTCTAACATCTTGAGGTTTTTTGTATCAAAATTTCATAATGTTCTAATAAGTATCAAGTTCTGTGCAGTGTTAAACTTCAATGACATCGAATCTGCTTGCTGTTTCATAAACGCGACCTTGTTTCATGGATGATTACTATGACTATTATGACTACTATGCCTACTATGACTCCATGGATAAGATCAAAGCAAACTTTAAAGGAATGCTTGTTACACTTAATCAGCTGTGCAAATCACATCAAGCTCTCTACGATGCAATGCGCATTAAATCTGCACAACAGTCCAAAGCACCACAAAAGGCCTCTATTACAAACGTGCACACAAAGACATGGATTCAATGTTTGAAGTGTCTTGCTCTTGGACACGAAGAACATCAATGCCCTAATGACGAGTACATTTTAAAGGACGAGCATGCTTTGGAATTGACACAAGTTGTGGTTGAACCGAAGGCAAACAATTCCTTCGTTGGATCAAGCACCTTGTACGAATGATATTTTGAATTGTGACACTCCACCAGATCCGATCTTGGACATACAAGAGGACTTAAAGATTAAATCTTTGGCTTGTAGACCATCCAAAGTTTCGAAAGTTGTTGTTCCATGTGTGCCTAAAGCTCCAAAGAAGCATTGGGTACCACCATATGACACCACTCCTACTGATTTTTGTTGTGTGATAATTCTTGGTCATGCACGTCCAATAGAATCATGGCTTCTATTGTTGTTTCTCATCCGTGACCTTATGCTAATGGATCATGGATTTCGCGCGTGGATGATTGCTTGGCTACAACAAAACTTGAGGACAAGTTTTTTTTTAAGAAGGGGAGTATGATGCGTATAAGAAGTACTAATTATGTAGACTTCTAGTTCTGTTAGAATTCTATGTAATTTAGATGTTTTAACTCCTAGCTTGTTAAGAGTTTGTTTTACATTAGGACTTTACTTTGTTTAGAGTTTCATTTGCTTTAGGACTTTAATTACTTAGGCGTGTGATAGTGATAGATTTTTATAGGTTGTTATTTTTGTTTATCCTTTATGCTTTACTAGTTCTAGTTGAGTTAGGTTTCTATGTAATATTTATAGCTGATTTTCGGCCATTAATAAAGTATGTTGAGTTTTGAGTTTAATTCTTGGTGAATTAATTGTTTTCTGGAGAGAATCCAAACGTTTTCTGGAGTGAATCCTAAACCCTAGCTGATCTTTGACTTGGATTAGTCATAGTTCTTCATATCCCAGTTGAATCTTGACTTGGATTAGTCAAATTCTCCATATCCCTTCACAATTTCGATCATCTTTGCTGATTGTTCATCAAAGTTTGAATCTTTAATCTACAAAGCCACTAAACTACATCTAAAGAGCCTAACTTTGTGTTTCTTGCATAAGGAAATACATCATCACATTTCTCTATAAATAGAGAAACCATCATCAACAAAGAACAACGAACAACACATCAAACTGCATTTCTTCTTTTCTTAGCGTAGCCTAGCCTTAGCCTAGACAACCCCCTTCTGGGGTTATAGTGTAGTTCTTTAGACGTAGAACATGTTCTGGCGCAAGATCTCTAATTCTCCGATTGAAGCAAGGAAGCATAGAGGTAACAGCCTTCGTGTCTTCCCTTTAGTTGTCCAGCCTGGCTTATCCTTTTATGTGTTGTAAAATCTTTCTCAAAGTTTGTGGCATGTATGGGAATGTTATGCTTTAATTAATTAAAAGATTAAAAACTGTTTGCTCTATTTATTGCATTTCGCCTGAATTTAATAGGCGTTGTAGTTTAATCAATAATTAAATTGCAACTAAGTACGTTAGTAAGGTTTTATCTAATTAAAACCGGTAACCCCCAGGGACTAAGCCTCCCAAGGCATTCAGTATCAAACTATTGGATGTGCAATGACTTATTTGCAAGATCAACGAACTGATTTTGCACCAAGTTTTTTGGCGACCACAGTCGGAAAAGAAGATTCATAATAAAATTGTGAAATTTCTTCTTCACACTTTTGTAAATTAACTGTAGAAAACATTTATTGTTGTTTTTGTGAAAAATACCGGAAACACGTTCTAAGAATAATAAGGAAGTTGCTCAGGATGAACCAAGTTTCCACAATATGGACACTAGTTCTTTAATCCCTCCAGAGACAAGGGTGCATGGTAACAATGGTGAACCAATTCATCATGGTCATGAGGAGTCAGTTGGAGATACCCCACAAAGGGATAACTCATCTCCAAGTAGTACTGGTCGTGGACTTATACACCAAATGTATGGAAAGTTCACGGAGGTAGTAAATAATTTGCTATTAGAAGCCAGAGAGAGTCAGAGACAACAATTTGACTCTAACTACAGAACTCTAGCCCATGAGTCTGCCAGAGTCTTCACGGATATCCTCCAAAGGATAAGTGAAGCGAGTAGAGATATTAACTCTAGGCAAATTGATAGGATACTTGTAGATATCAATGATACTATGAGTGCAACTTTCACGGCAATGTCCAAGTCTCTTGCTACTGAAGTAGTTACTCGCCTAGAACCACTAGTCGAAAAACACTATCAGTTAAATGAGAAACTAGTTAAGGCCTTAGAAGAGGTCCCATTAAATAGAGCAAGGGAAAGTTGTGGCACAGTGCCAGACGTTCCTTTAATAGGTTACCCTCCAAGGGTACATTTCTCCCATCCTGAAACTAGAGATCCACTTATCTCAAGCGATCCACAAACTTCCTCCCATGTGCATCAAACAAGGGCAATATCCTTGAGCTATGGAGAGGGTAATCATGGAAATCTTAGGAGAAGTGATGGAATGGCAGCGGGCGTGGAGCCAGGATGGGACCAGGCGTTAGGACATCATCAACCTTCGCTTTCCATGGGTGGTGGACAAGTTGGTGACAACACACACCAATCTGGACCATCACAAGGAGGATAGAGGCAAGGTACTTTTGTTGCAAACAACAATAGTACACCATATGCATATACACCTCCTAACTAACCAACTATGGCTGGTATTCCTTCTACACCTTATGCTTATATGCCTCCCAACCAACCAACTATGGTTGGTACGCCTCATTATGGGAATATTCCAGGGTACGGTCAGCCCTAAGCTCCATTTGCTCAAGCAACTGGTGCTTATCATCAGGGGATGCCCACAAATGGACATATATTTCCACCACAAATGGCACAAGGAGCAGTCAATCCTACCTTTATGCACAACCAGGAGATCCATATAGGAGGTTATCAAAATCAACCTTTCAATCCTAATCCTAACCCTGCATATGATCATGCAGGAAACATGGGGGTATGGGAATATGGGACACTCAGGAAGGCATCAAGATCCATTGGCAGCACAAGTTGAGGCAGTAGTCCAAAGATGATACCTCTAGGAAAAATCAGAGGCAAATAGGTCAAAAACCTTACCCTGAATGGATTGATAGAGCAAATCCATTTCCTAGAACGTTTAAGATACCTGACTTTACCCTGTTCTCTGGAAATGATAGAGTTTCTGCTAAAGAACACTTAGTTAGGTTCAATTATCAGTGTAGAGAAGCAGCTGACAATGATTTCTTAAAACTTAGAATATTCTCCATGTCTCTTACTGAGACTGCTTTTTGGTGGTACACTAATTTACCATCCAATTCCATCCATTCCTGGCAAGATATGCAGGTAGAATTTACAAATCATTTTGCACGCACTGAGCCAGGAGTGACTTAAAGTGATCTCGCCAGAATCCAACAGAAGTTAGGGGAGTCTGTGGAAGACTACCTATCTAGATTCAAAATGGCCAAGATCAGGTGTCATGTTATTATTCCCGAAAGAGGGTTTGTACAAATGGCTCAAGAGGGAGTGTTAATTCAGTTTAGGAAAAGGTTTGATGGTCATGCCTTTGGCGATTTTGTTGAATTAGCATAATTGGCTGTAAGGTATGAAAGGAACCTACAAGCTGAAAGCGCAGCAAGACACCAAAGTTTCTTTGCTCAGAATGAGGAGCCCTTCCACTTTGAGACTGCACAAGAAGTGGACGTGGTAGAAATCATTCAGGGAGTACCTTATAAATGTTCTCCTTTAGAGAAGAAAGAATTTCTGGCGCCAAATGATATGAAATCTGGACAAAAGAGGACATATACTTTTGATGCCAAGAAAGCAAATTCTATCTTTGACTGGTTATTATCTAACAAAAAGATAAAATTGGTAGGGAGACATAAAGTAAGAACTGCTGAAGAAGTCAAGGGTAAAACATATTGTAAATGGCATGATGCAGTAACTCATGATACTTCTGAATGCATTGTTTTTAGAAATAAAATCCAGGATGAAATTGATAAGAAAAATATCATGTTTCCTGATGATGAAGATGTGAATGTAGTTAGAATGGATGAACCATTTGAACTATTCTGTGTTATGGTAGAGGCTAATAATGCGTTTACTGTTACCTTGTAGGCATCTCAAGCTAGTGAAGTGGGCAACCAGCTTTTCAACAGATTGCTCGATGAAGGAATCTTGGTTATGCCAAAAATAGCCAATGAGGAAGGGCCAAAAGATATGTGCAGATGGCACATGAATGGGTCACATATAACAGACCAACGCCAAGTGTTCAAAGGATTCCTAACTAGGCAATTAAGTCTCAAAAGACTGATTGTTTCAGAAATGGAACAACATGCTATGGAGCTAGAATAATATAGGGCCAACTTAGCCAAAGCTAAGGCGCATGCTAAGTCCAACCCAACTCCAAACCCGGAGATGCATGAGGAAAGAGCTAAAACTTATAAGGAGGCTGCTCATAAATTCCCATTGCAGACTAGGGCAATCAAAGGGTTGAAAGCTCTGAGGAATGGAATGTGCTCACAGTGTGCAAACAGGCTAACTTTTGAAATGGTTAGAACTCATATCATCCCAAATGATCCTGCCTATGTGCATGCTTATCAACGTCCATTCCAGAAAAGGTCCAGAAGTCAAGGACCAAGAAAATGTGATAGCCCCAGTTCAGGCCCTTCCTCAAAAGGAAAGGAAAGGGAGCCAAGTCAAACTCCTGTGCCCAAAATTCTTAAAAGAAGTATGAAGTCCCATAAGGACCACGGGGAGGTAAAAATCAAACCAGCAGTTAAGCCGTTGCCGCTACAAGATGTCCAAAACTTACCTAAAAGTAGGACATCAAAGATGAAAGAGCTGAGTGCAAAAGCTGTTGCAGCAAGGGCTCAAATTAGCACTCAAAATGTGTAGGAGTCCCTTACTGCAAACATAAGAATAGATGAAGAGGCGCTACAAGCTGGTATTACTAAATTGTTACCTCTAAAAGAGGAACAACATGGTGAATCATCTATAACGCATGATAACCAGCAGCCTCAAGGAGGTGACTCTCTTATGAAAGAGATACCAGGAAATGGCTTTAATGAGGATTATGATTCAGAGTTTAGATATGAGGATTTAAACCTATTGGTGTCAGACAGTGACTTGATGTTGGATGGAGACCCACTGATAAATGAGCCTCAACCAGAAATGGGAGAGGGTCAAAACGTGTAGTGTAATGTGGTCATGCTACCAACAGAGTTTAAAAAGTCAAAAGACCAATCAGAGTTCCAGACCAAAACTACATCATGGGCAGATGAAGTTGACAAGGATGAGAGGGCACGTAAATTTAAAGTTACTTCTTCTCGAAACTTGTCATCTTATTTAAATGCACCTCATAAGAAAGTGCCTAACAAGACATCTCTAAAAGCTAACCTAGAGAAATTAATCATAGATAAAATCTTCAGGTCAGTTGATGTTGATAATAAGCACACTACAACTTTATTTCTAAATGTTGATTTTGAGGGAGTTCGTTTAGGCAAAGTATTGGTAGACACTGGAGCTACTGTTAATATTATGCCACTCTCTATGTTTAGAAAGCTAGGAAAAACTAGGAACGAATTACACAATATACAAATCAACATAACTGGTTTTTCTGGTTTATCAGAAAAAGTGGAAGGAATGGCTATCTTAAAGATAAGGGTAGGAACTAAAACTACTTATACTGGTTTCTTCATAGTTGAAAGTGGTATTAATTATAATGCCATATTAGGAAGAGACTGGTTACATCATAACTATGCTATTCCATCATCACTCCACCAAGTCGTAATCTTGTGGAATGGTAACACTTATGAAATGGTTCAAGCAGATGAGGAAGTTTGTCTAATTACATCTCCTGATTCTGTTTTTATTAGGGACTCTCTAAAGTCAGTTCCTACTATCAAAATTAAGGTTGCTCTACAATTTGAGTCACAAACTCACCAAGAGATAGAAGACTCAGGTGCAATTCTCATTGAAGAAGTCGAGGACGTCCCAGAAGTTGAAGACATTCAATCAAAATATGAATATGTTCAACAGGCGCCAGACTATGATCAACCCTTAGCTCTCATTAGTTTGTAGAGTTAGGATGTATTTTTCTTATTAAAAGTTTATTATGATTATAAACCAAGAAGAATGTTGTAAGGGGTTTACCCCTATTGTTGATCAAGTTATGAAAGATTTAGATTTTAGAAAATACCAAGAGTGTTTTCTTATAAACTCTAATGCATGTTGCTCAACTTTATATGAAACTGAATCCTTCGACGGCGAGGATGAGAAAGTATGGGCTAAAAGTGAGGATATTAAACAGGAAGTTCATGATCCAATAGAGGAAATAAATTTAGGGGACGATGAAAATCCACGTGTCACTTACATAAGTAAGCTCCTCACTAACCAAGAAAAACAGGAAATCATAAAGATTCTAAAAGAATTTAAAGACTTTTGCATGGGAACATCATGAAATGTCTGGCATTGATAGGCAAATAGTAGAGCATAAACTACCTATCAAGGAATGATTTAAGCCTGTGGCACAAAAACCTAGAAGACTAGCGCCTGAACTGACTAAACCTATACAAGAGGAGATAGACAAACTCCTCAAGGCAAAGTTCATAAGGCCTTGCCAATATGCTGACTGGATCTCCAATATAGTTCCAGTAGTTAAGAAAAATGGCGAAATACGAATTTGCATTGACTTTAGGGATCTGAATAAAGCTACACCTAAAGATCAATACCCCATGCCAGTGGCTGATCTCCTTATAGATGCAGCATTAAGATATGAATATATATCTTCTATGGATGGGTATGCAAGATATCACCAGTTAAGGATTACACATGAAGACTGTAACAAAACAGCCTTCAGATGTCCAAAGTCATTAGGCTTGTTTGAATATGTGGCCATGCCATTTGAATTTAAAAATGCTGGAGCCACATACCAACGAGCAATGGACGCAATTTTTAAGGACATGATTGGTAAGATCATGGAAATTTATGTGGATGACATACTTGTAAAGTCAAATGACTTTTTAAGACATAAAGAGCATTTGGTTAAGTCATTCACCAGAATGAGAGAATATCACCTAAAAATGAATCCACTCAAATGTGCATTTGGAGTTAAAGCTAGTAATTTTTTAGGATTCCTCATTCACAAAAATGGAATGGAAATTGACCAGAACAAGGCAAAGGCAGTATTAGCAGCCAAGCCACCTTCTAATAAGAAGAAATTGCAAAGATTCCTTGGACATGTCAATTATGTAAGGAGATTCATGGCTAATTTAGCTGGAAAAAATAAAAAGTTTTCACCTTTTCTAAGACTAAAACATGAATCAGAATTCAAATGGGAGGAAGAACATCAAAAAGCCTTTGACTAGATCAAGCAAGATTTGGCAAGTCCTCCTGTATAGATTCCTCCAAGGCAAAATGGAAAACCACTAAGACTATATCTGTCTGCTTGTGAAGATTCCATTGGTAGTCTTCTTACTCAAGAAAATGAAAAAGGACACGAACAGGCCATATTCTACCTAAGTAGAATCCTATATGATACAGAAAAAGGTATACCATGGCAGAGAAATGGTGTTTGTGTTTATATGATGCATCAATTAAACTCATACATTATTTCATGGCCTTTACAGTAGAAGTAATATCTCCAACATATGTCATAAAATATATGATATCTCAACCTTTCATAAAAGGAAGGTTAAGCAAATGGAGTTTACATTTACTACAATTCGACCTCATCTATGTGTCACAAAAGGCAGTCAAAGGTTATGCTCTAGCTGATTTCTTAGTAACCCATCATTGTTGTGACTCAGGAATCATTGATGAAGACATCTTTCCATGGGTCTTAGGCCCTGTTCTTTTGGACTTATTTTCAGCAAAAATAAGTAAAAATAAGTTCAGTTCAGCAAAAATAAGTTCAGTTCAGCAAAAATAAGTTCAGTCTTATCTAATGTTGTAATTATTATTTTTGTTTTCAATATTACTATTTATATTGTTATTATTATTAATATAATAATTATAATAACGATGAATTTGTAATTTTTTTATTTTTTTATTTTGTTATTTAATTTTATTTTTATATTTTTTAATTTTATTTTAATATTTTTATTATTTATTATTTATTATTTATTATTATTTATTATTTATTATTTATTATTATTATTTATTATTATTAATTATTAATTATTTATTATTTATTATTTATTATTTATTATTTGTTATTTATTATTTATTATTTATTATTTATTATTTATTATTATTATTATTATTTATTATTATTATTATTTATTATTTATTATTAATATTAGTTATTATTTATTATTATTTATTATTATTATTTATTATTATATTATTTATTATTATCATTATTATTTATTTATTATTTATTATTATTATTATTTATTATTATTATTTATTATTATTTATTATTATATTATTTATTATTATTATTATTTATTATTATTATTATTATTATTATTTATTATTTATTATTTATAATTATTATTTATTATTATCATTTATTATTATTATTATTATTTATTATTATTATTATTTATTATTATTATTATTTATTTATTATTTATTATTTATTATTTATCATTTATTATTTATTATTTATTATTTATTATTTATTATTTAATGTTTAATATTTATTATTTAATATTTAATATTTAATATTTAATCTTTATTATTTAATATTTATTATTTATTATTTATTATTATTATTATTTATTATTTATTATTTATTATTTATTATTTATTATATATTTTTATTATTTATTATTTATTATATATTTTTATTATTTATTATTTATATTTATTATTATTATTGTTATTATTATTTATTATTATTATTATTATTATTATTATTATTATTTATTATTTATTATTATTATTATTTATTATTTATTATTGTTATTGTTATTATCATTTATTATTATTATTATTATTATTATTATTATTATTATTATTATTATTATTTGTTATTATTAAAATCTGTTGTGAATCGTTATTTAGTAGATGCCATCAATGGGCAATATAGTTCCTGACTATATTGTACCCTCACCCCCCCAACTCACTTTTTGGTTCCTGACCATCTATGGAGTCATGACGGGGAAATCTATATTGGATAAGTCCCTAAGATGTCCATTCCGTTTCAATATCCAATTAGGTTTATTATTCTTCCTTTAAAGAATTGTTGGCGACTTCAAAACGTATTTTTAATAAAACGTTAACAATGGGGTAGTCAAATAAACGCGCTCACATCGGGTGTAGGCATTAAAGGAATGAAAAATCCACGCCTACAGCTAGGAACCCATTGCTGAAAAAAATTATGAAGAACTCAAAAAAACTTCATGAAACTTAGATTCAGGAGCATGGTGAGGACACACTCAATGTGAAAGATGCTTACATTAAAGCTTTAAAACGTAAATCTGGGTATGTGAGAGGACTTGGTCCTAGAGCTCGACCGCCGAAAAAAGGTAGAACCGAAGAGAACAATGAACGGTTGTCTACCCAAGTTGACACTCTTGCTACATCAAACGAGGAACTTAGAGTATCAAATGAGCAACTTAAGGCATCTAATGAAGAGCTTAAAGCATCTAATGAAGAGTTCAAAGCATCCAATGAAGAGCTTAGAGCAGAATTTTCTAGAATGAATTATTATTATTATTATTATTATTATTATTATTATTATTATTATTATTATTATTTATTAATAATTTATTATTTATTATTTATTATTTATTATTTATTATTTATTATTTATTATATATTATTATTATTATTATTATTATTATTTATTAATATTATTATTTATTAATATTTATTATTTATTATTATTATTTATTATTATTATTATTTATTATTATTATTATTATTTATTATTTATTATTTATTATTTATTATTTATTATTTATTATTTATTATTTATTATTTATTATTTATTATTTATTATTTATTATTTATTATTTATTATTTATTATTTATTATTTATTATTTATTATTTATTATTTATTATTTATTATTTATTATTTATTATTTATTATTTATTATTTATTATTTATTATTTATTATTTATTATTTATATTTATTATTTATTATTTATTATTTATTATTTATTATTTATTATTTATTATTTATTATTTATTATTTATTATTTATTATTTATTATTTATTATTTATTATTTATTATTTATTATTTATTATTTATTATTTATTATTATTTAATATTTATTAATATTATTTAGAAAAAATAAGTTCAATTCAGCAAAAATAAGTTCATTCAGCAAAAATAAGTTCAGTTCAGCAAAAATAAGTAAAAATAAGTTCAGTTCAGCAAAAATAAAATAAGTTCAGTTCAGTTCAGCCAAAATAAGTTCAAAAGAACAGGGTCTTATTCTTCGATGGATCCAACACTAGAAAAACAGCAGGAGTTGGAATATATATTTTATCTCCTGGTGGGATCCCAACTAAGCTAGCATTAACCATAAAGGGTCCATGTACTAACAATAGAGCTGAGTATGAAGCTTTATTAATTGGATTAGAGATGCTGTTAGAATTGGGCGCAAAGAAAGCAAAGATATATGGAGATTCCCAGTTGGTCATTTGTCAATTGAATGAGGAATTCAAGAGTATATCATCAGTATCACAGGAATATGGAAAGAAAGCACAGAAGCTGTCTAAACAATTTAAAGGAATTACTTTCATACACATTCCCAGAGAAGAAAACAATGTAGCAGATCAGTTGTCCCAAATAGCTTCTGCTAGAGAAGAGATACCTTCACAAAATGAAGATATCATTCTCCAAGAGAAGATCCTAGAGCCTCTTAGTGAAACTGATAAGGAAATATCAGAAAATATATTGGAAGTTTATAGAATTTCAATATTAAGAGAGGAAAAGGACTGGAGAGATGAAATTATTCATTATCTCCAGAACCAAACTGAGGCAAAAGTGCCAAATAGAATCAAAATGGCAGCAACTAAGTTTTATATACAGTTTGGTGAACTACACAGAAAGGATCCAGAAGGATTACTTTTGAAATGTGTAGATGCTGGAGAACCTCTAACCCTTATGGTAGAAATTCACCAAGGGCAATGTGGTGCTCATCAAAATGGCCTAAAAATGAGATGGTTGCACGAGCATGGTTTCTATTGGCCCACTATGAGAAAGGATTTGTCTAGATTATGCTAAAGGTTGCAAAAGATGTCAGAAGTTTGGACCTATCAGTAGGGCACCAGCTTCAGAACTTAAGTACATTCTTAAACCTTGGCCCTTCAGAGGATGGGCAGTAGATGTCATAGGAGAAATCAATCATGCATCCTCTAAGAATCATTCATACATCCTAGTGGTGACTGATTACTTCACCAAATGGGTGGAGGCTCAGGCTTTCAACAAGATCAATACCCAGGTTGTAATAAATTTCTTGGAAGAAAAAATATTTACAAGATTTGGAATTTCAGAAACTATCACCTTTGATTAAGCCACAGTCTTTAGAAATCCTGACATACTGGATTATCTTAATCAGTTTGGGATTACTAAGTTGCATTCAACACCTTACTATGCTCAAGCAAATTGTCAAGCTGAAGCTACCAATAAGATCATAGTAAAAGGGATCTCAAAACTCATAGACAATAACCCAAGAAAATGGGATGAGTTGTTGCAATATGCCCTATGGGCCTACAGGACCTCAAAAAGGGAAGCAACATGAGTTACTCCTTTTAACTTACATTTTTGGACACACTCCAGTGATCCCAGCTGAAGTAAATGTTAGATCATCAAGGGCAGCCCAACAAATGGGATTATCAGGAGATGATTATTCACATGCAATGAACATTGAAATCATGGATGCTCTAGAGGTTAAGGAAGAGGCTTTAGCCAAAATGAGAATTCAAAAGGAAAAAGTTGCTAGGGCCTACAACAAAGAGGTAGTGCCTAAAGAATTCCAGGATAATGATAAGGTTTGGAAAATGTTTCTGCCAGAAGCAGCTTACAAAGATCCACAATTAGGGAAATGGTCACCTAAGTGGCAAGGTCCCTTTAGCATTCATAAGAAAATGTCTGGAAATGCATACGTATTAAAGGATATAGATGGCAATATAAGAGATAGAGCCTTGAATGACAAATTTCTAAAGAAATATCATCCATCTATATGGGAACAACATGATCCTGTGTTTCAACAAAAACATGCAGAATTGTTTCAAACAGCAAGGGATCATTAGAATTACAACATTAATAATAATGTTACATCTTAGACATTCCAACATTGCCTAACAGCTAAACTAAGGTTTTTAATGGCTGACCAAGCATTACAAAGTTTTTCCTTCTGAAGGATCAAACTTTGATGTACAGCCATATCTTTGAATATCTCTTGCCTCAAATGGGCAAGCTTGGTTTGCCCTTGGTGTAGCTTTTTCTCTTCAATATCAACGGAGTTTTGGAGCGAAGACTTTTCATTGATAATGTTGATCTCCTATTTATTTATCTCAGCCAGGTGATTCTGTAGAGATTGTCTTTCCTCAGAAAGAAGCTTCAGCTTCTGATCAAAAGAACTCACAGAATCTTGGATCTGTTTACTGAAGTTTTTGAAGGATTTGGCTTGAGCTTCCAAAGAAGTTTCCTCTTCCTGAAGTTTTTGAGCTGAGAACTTTGGAGATTGAACTCTTGATTCAGCATTACATTGTTGAAGAAGAAGAGTCTCTTTGACATAATCAAGGCAAGGTATCCAATACTCAAAACCTTGAGAAATCAGGGATTCCAAGATCTGCTTAAGAGTTAAGGTCAAGCAGAGATCCCAGATTTTGTCTTCTTGTTTTATGTGCTCAGGAGACTCATCACTGGAAGAATGATCACCGCTAATAGAGGCAGGTTGATCCCTCACAATGATGGTTGTTTGCTGATTAACCTCTTTCCCTCCATCAGACTCTTTCATCACGCTTGCTTCTTGAGTGTTTCCCTCTGCATCATAAAGAAGATAAGCCAGGTTAGCAAGAGAGTGAAGTCTGGTATCATGAGGACATGGACTTATATAGAGAAAGTCTAAAATAAATTCATGAGGAAAGAAAGGCAGAACAGTCCCAGAAGTAGATGTTGAAGTTCATGAAGAACCTTTGTACACAGAGGTAATCACAAGCTCAGTATTGCTCCGTAAAGGTGTAACCTCTAAAGGAATAGGAGCCCCACTCCCAGCAATAGAAGATATTGCCTCAACATTGTTGAATCAGCATTTGAGCTTGGAACTTCAACATCTAAAGGACTTGGTTGTAAGGGATCTTCATTAAACTGATGAAATAAGTTCTCATCAGGAGATTCCACATGGAGATGATCAACTTCTTCCAACTAGGGGCAGTACTTCCGTCTAAAGGGTAAGTAGCCACATTCTCCAACTGGGGGGCAGCATCACTCGAAGGAAAAGTGGAATGATTGATGACAGATTCATCAACGGATCCACCCTTTGAATTTAATTCTGGAGTAACCGCCTTGGAATTATCTCCTGAAGGGTAAGTGGCAAAGCCAAGAGGTGATAACTTCTCAGAAGAAGGATCACTGGTAGTTTTGGGCTCAATGTCATCAACACCAGAAGGACCTGGGATTAAATAATCAGTATTCCGAACAAAAAAGTGAAACTTCTTATAAAAAGAGTAAAGGTGATGTTCATACTTGCTTTGACTCCTGGGAGTTTCCTTTTGAAAAATTGAGATATGGTCTTGTCATCATCTTCATCAAATGAGATGATATATCGCAGTAACTCTGAAGAAGCTTCCAACTTAAGACGTTTCCTGCTGGAATGTCACAAAGACTTGGAGGCAGAGAGGCAGCTATAGTCTTTCTTTCTGGCAGCTTTCTTGAGAGGGTCAGTTTGATCCACTAGTCCCATGGTCTGCAACTCTGCATGTCCTTGGAAGCAGAGAGACAATTGTAATCCCTCTTCCTTGCAGCTCTCTTGAAAGGGTCAATCTATTCCATTGGCCCCATGGATTGGATGTCCTCCACAGTTTGGACATCTCCATAGGAAGCCCCTTGATCATAAGCAACATCATCTTCATCCTCCGAAAAGGTATGAGGTTGAACCCTTTTGTCTATGGTGATCCAATAGAGCTTGTCATATCTAGAATTTATTGTCATACCATCATGCACTCCTAGCTTCTTCTTGCCAGCTTTTGCTAAAAGGTCAAGATAAGCACCATGGAAGAATAGTGCACTTTAAGTGTATGTGTGAACTATGGAAGCTATTGGTCCAAGAACACTTCCTTTCCTGGATGTATGTTGCACTGATCAACAGGAGATATGCTTGGGATAATAGTTTCCAAAGGAATCTCTTCGAGGCAAGCTTCAACTACTCCCCTGAAGATGGTTACTACTTCGGAGTTACCAGGAGTAGTGCAGGATGCGAACTAGAAGTCAGCGAATACAAGGCTATGGTAGAGACAGTGTGTAGGGAATACTTCCAAATATTGTCTCTAGATGCAAGTCTTTTCAATTAAAATATCATCAATGACTCTATCTTCATAAAGCTAAGTCATAAGACAAGTGTAATCAAGTTACCTCAAATGGTAATCTTATCAATAATATATTTGTTTTATTATAATTCGACTGCTTTAACATAAGTTTTGGTTTCTTCAAATTAAAAGAATCATGTGTCCATTTACTAATTATACTCCCTAAAAAACTGTCTTTAGTTTCCCATAAAAGTCCTTCTCTGCTCATAATTTGTGTGGTGCTGAGTACATCACTCCACAAATCAGGGGGGCAATTTGTTACCACCATTTTTAGATGTCAAGTAACATTTATTATGGTACATTGAATTGGACCTCAAAAGGATTAATTTTGCTTTAATATAAGGGCCCAACAATAGCATAAAGCCCATTGGGCGAAGTCAACATAAGTCAAAGTCAACAGAGGAAGACCATCAAGACTATCAAGAGACGAAAGCCAAGGGTAATAGAGGAACAAACAATCAGAATACAATCATGAGCAGTTCAACAAAGAGACACATGCGCATTAAAAGGCAACAGTTATTCAGCGCCAGAAAACGGTTGGGATTTGAATCAAATATGATTCAAACATTTTCCCTCCCTAACATGTATGGAAGTTATATATCACGTTTCTCTATAAATAGAGAAACCATCATCAAGTAAAGAACAACGAACAACACATCAAACTGCATTTCTTCTTTTCTTAGCATAGCCTAGCCTTAGCCTAGCCAACCCCCTTCTGGGGTTATAGTGTAGTTCTTCAGACGTAGAACATGTTCTGGCGCCAAGATCTCTAATTCTCCGATTGAAGCAAGGAACCATTGAGGTAACAACCTTCGTGTCTTCCCTTTAGTTGTCCAGCCTGGCTTATCCTTTTATGTGTTGTAAAATCTTTCTCAAAGTTTGTGGCATGTATGGGAATGTTATGCTTTAATTAATTAAAAGATTAATTATTGTTTTCTCTATTTATTGCATTTCGCCTGAATTTAATAGGCGTTGTAGTTTAATCATTAATTAAATTGCAACAAAGTACGTTAGCAAGGTTTTATCTAATTAAAACCGGTAACCCCCAGGGACTAAGCCTCCCAAGGCATTCAGTATCAAACTATTAGATGTGCATTGACTTGTTTGCTAGGTCAACGAACTGATTTTGCACCAACACTATATCTACTGCTGACCCTAAGTTTTAGACATGATGATATATAACAAAGCTAAAGTAATGCGTTCTAATAATCTACAAGTATTATTGTTAGATATGGGCCTGGGCCGCGCCCATCACAAGGAGAGAGAGTCAACTTTACAAAACAAATGAGGTTTCACCTTAAAACCATATGGCAATAAGGGGAGTAGCCCCTTTGCATTATAAAGTGAACCCATCTCTCTTTTTTTATCAATGTGGGACACTCACATGTGTTGTGCGCTATACATCATAGCTTCAACACTCCTCACATGTGAGATCCCTTTTTCAATTGGCCCAGAGTAAATTAACGGTCCCAACTGTGGGCCTGGCTCTGATACCATGTCAAAGGACCAACTCAACCAAAAGTTTAAGTTGATGGTTGAGGCCCCAGGAATATATTTATACTCTATCAATTGTTGAAGTGAAACAGGTACTACAGGGACTTTAAGAGATCATAACCAAGAGGCGTTGAATTCTTTAAGACCATTGAAGAAGCTATTGCAGCAAAGCTCCTTATAATATTAGGGTGTTTCCAGAAACTTCAATAAGAAACAAGCAGTGACATGAATTAAAACAAAAGGATTGTTCGTTGACTTGAGGAATATAGCAGTTAATCTAATCAAGGAACAACAACTTCTAGGAACTGCATTTTGGACCTTTAAGCTTCTATTATATAGTCGCCCCCTCTCTCTCTTCTCTCTCTCAAACCCTAGCCTCCCCTACCCCTTTTTCATCAATTAGGGGCTGCCATGGATGATTTCATCCATGGTAAGCCCCTTTTCCCCTTTTATTTTCAGTTTTTAGCTCATTTATTTCTTGTTTTGTTGAATAAATTAGTCTCTCTTTATGAGATTTTTTCAAACCCTGTTATGGGGATTTTAGTCTCTGTTGTGGAGATCTCCTTCTCCCCTATGGGAGTTGTGAGTATGGGTTTTTTGTCTTTAGGTATGAGAAATTGTTCTCATTGGTTGAAGTTCAAGACTCAACATGAAGGTATTGGAATCTCGGATGCGGTCAACATGGCTCGATCAAGAATGCTCTTCCCAAACTATGTCAGAATTATAGACTTCCTCATCAATAGCTGCTTGATTCAGCAAATACAAGGGGGATGCGCTGTATTGCTCGATCTGGTTCATTATAGTTTCTTCGAAGATGAATTTGATTTAACATTGTTTGATTGTATTTTGTTTTTCTTTAATATCTATTGTAGATGCCATTTGGCCTTCAATTAATGAAATTTTCTCTTAAAAAAAAAAGGAACTGCATTTTGGCACGAGTTCAAAAGGAACTAGCTAAAAAGTAAAACTGATTTCAGGACATAATTAAGCTAAGCATGATAAGTATTGAATAAGTCAAGGTATTATCATCGTGATTAAATAAGTTAAAATCCTATCTAGTCAGTTTTATATAGGACATTTATGATAATCAGTTATCTTTTAATAATAATATTTTTAATTAAAAATTTCATTAATAAAATTATCTTTCAAGCATATCAATTTTTCAAATTCTTATCATTGTTCCTAAGTTTATCTTGTTGTTATGTTGTTTTTTTGTAGGTTTTGAGTCTATAATTGAATAATATCTTAAGTTACGTGAGCCTATAAGTTGTTTACTCTAAACTTCAGTGTACTGCATGATTGATATATCAAACCTAGAGTTTATGAAATTCAATTGAGTCAATGCTAATTCAGTTCTTAGCAAGTGCCATTGTCTCTAAGCTGATTGTTTGTTCCATTGTCAAATATTGATACTCTATATACGTTTTGGGGTTTGGGTTTTTGAATGAAATCTTGTATTGAAGTGAACTTTGAGTGAAGTAAGAGAAAATATTTTGAGTGAATTCAAGAGAAGAACAACAGTTGTAGAAAGTGTTTTCGGGATTGTTGCTACTAGAGGAACTTGAGTAGTGAACAGTTACAAATAATGAAGAGATTAGTAGATTTAGATAAGACGCAACATAAAACAAACCAAAAATTATACCTGAACAGTTTGATAACTTGCTACTAATTCATCTTCAGGTTTTGGTAAATCAAAAGGCAATCTTTCGCTCAAGTTTAGCAGGATTTGGCCTATTATTAGTGAAAGAGTTGAGTTCAAAATCCCTTATGGTCGAGATTTTTTGCTTCATAATAGGCTTAGGAAGGTTTTCCTCGTACAATCTCTTGTGTCTTTGCATTGTTCCTTTCATTGAATCTATAGTTCTGCAAAAAGTATTCGTAGCT
Organism: Beta corolliflora; assembly: GCA_947648045.1. NCBI lineage: Eukaryota > Viridiplantae > Streptophyta > Magnoliopsida > Caryophyllales > Amaranthaceae > Beta > Beta corolliflora. The sequence goes on from CANSZD010003172.1 coordinate 1,657,574, forward strand.
CCTATCACTATGATTCACTCCCCTCTTGTAGGAACTGTTTGGTAAAAGTAATTGTTAGCTTTTAGCTTTTAATTTTAAGGTGTGAGCTTTTAGCTGAGGAAATAGCTGTTAGCTTTTAGCTGTGAAAGTAGATGTCTAAAGTATAAGTGTTCGATAATAGTAGTTGTTGACAAAATTTTAATGTGTAAATAATACTTAAAAATGGTAGATTTTGAGAAAAACAACCCAAAAGCTAAAAGCTACCAAAAGCTACATTGGCAAGTACTAAAATAATTTTTCAAAAGTTAAAAGCTACGTACAAGCTACCGCAGAAGCTACACTAAACAGGCTCGTAGTGTTCCTAGATAAACAACATACATATTTAATAACTTATTCCTTTCATTACCTCAAAAATTTTCCTTTCACATATCTACTTAATTATTCACATGTTATTTGGGACCATTTGTGTATCACTTATCTCTTTTTCTTCCAGTGCCTTGTACTAGCTATTTATAATGATAATAAAAAAATAGAGAAAGTATAATATATGAGAAACACTTCTGTCAATGTGGTGAAGTCTCACCATAACAACGGGAAAGATTGGTGATTTCACGTGTTGAAGAGTAAGTTGATACCAACTTCACTCTATTTGGTATCAAGTTATAATTTTCAACTTAACTCTGTTTGGTACCATATGATTGGTACCAAAATACAGTAAGTTGGTACCACCTGACTCAATTTCATATTGTAACTTGGTACCAACTTAATTCTACCCGGTATCAAATTGAACTTTTTTTCTTACAGGAAGAAAACGGATTTCATTCATAAGAGATAGTCAAACGACACTTACAATCAATTCTTGAAAACCCGAAAATTCCAACACAAGTATATAACACCTTAGAACTAGATACATCGCAGATTTGATTAAAACAGCCTTAATAAAAAACTTCATCCGAAACAATACAATCTGTGAGTTCGTGCTGATTCGGCTTAACTTCCGCTGATGCATAGTCGTTTGGGTGAAAATACTTTTGTGGTCTTCTAGATTCTTACAGAGAATATAGATTGTTTGATCTTCCTTTTTCATCATACGAACAAAAAAACCAAATTAAACACCCTAAAATAAATATCATCTTAAGGATGGGATATACTTATTGGAAGCAATTAAAGGAGTTTTTGGGGCTTACCACCAGTACGAACACCAGTGGAAGCCCCTACAAAGATTCACAATTGAGGCTAAGAAGAAAAGAGATAAAAGAGAAAGAGAAAGAAGGGTAAAGAATGAAGGAAAACCCTTCAAAAAAGAAGAAAACCTAGCGATGGAGGCTAGGAAAAAACCCTCCCAAGGAGAAACCCTAGAGAGAGAAAAATCCTCCCAAGGAGAAACCCTAGAGGGAACCAAAGGGAGCGTTTAATATCTTATCTTATCAAATTGAACTTGGTACCAACTTAATTTCATATTGGACTGTCCACATTCTCCCAAAGCCATTAATAAAAGCTCCAACATTAAATTGTAAGAAAAAGTGACACTGGGGGTCCCAATTATGGACCATTGTCTTTTATAGGTCCCAACTATTGATTATTCACTATAGGCACTAAATATGAGTTGTTGTAATTTTAATTGGGCCTAACTTACTTATAATCGTTTGCATAGGACCTAATGTGGACTGTTGTGATTTTTAATTTGCCCAGTTTCTCCCTATTAAAATTAAAACTACCCATACTTAAGTCATACAGAGAATAATCAATAGTTGAGATGTATAAAAGACAATGACCTATAGTTGGTACCCCTTCAAATTTTCCAATATAACATTAAAAAATGCAGTTTCTATAATAGTATTAATTTAGGAACTTGTGACCTTATCACACATTAATCAATGTAACTAATTCTTACTTATTGCTTAATATTTTCTTTTTACCTTCATTCATATATGCAGCCCTAAGGGCTGCATATATTATTTTCCTATTTTTATTTGTATATTTTTAAGTTTTTATTTTCTTGTTTTTTTGTTTTCGAGAAGAAAATGATTTTACATGCACACGAACTTATTTTCGATTTACCGTCAAACAACTTTCTACGCACATAGTTTTAAGATGATAAATAAATAGATAAATAAATCAATCAAAACAACTTCATGTTCAGGTTATAACTATTTTATCCGCTTAACTTGTCTATCATCTAATAAGCTGCGGGCCGAAAAACTTGTTTTAAAAAGAGCCACACCACAAATTGCTACTTGGAACATGCAAATATTGGAGCTTTAAGGTAGGAGAAATAATAAACATCTAATTGCCAAATGTTTACTGAGGCACATTTGTTAGTGTAATAGGATAATAAAAATAAAGTTGTCAGTCAAACAAAAAGGTAAACTCGAAAAATGCGATGCTAACAAATAGTGTTCATGCAATTACAGATAATGTTCGTGCAACTACATATAATGTGTGTGCGAGGTTGAGTTGGTGGAGTAGTGGCATTGCTTCGCACCTCATATCCCTAAGGTCTAGGGATCAAACCTCATGGGATTCATTTGAGGATTTCCCCTTATCCCTCCCTCAAGTGAGTCCCCTTCATCTTACCTTAAAAAAAAACATATAATGTGTATGCAACTAACAAATTAAATATTGTTCATGAAATACAACTAGTATTTATGCAACCTAACTAAAATAAAGGTTAAGTTGTTAGTTTAACAAAAAGTTGACTTCGAAAAATGCGATATTAATAAATTGTGTTCACGTAACTACAAATACAAGATCGTGATGTATCTTTCTCCTTGACCTTTTTTAATTCTTACCTCAGCTTAGTACATGGCTCTATTTCTTTGTCTCGGGGTGGAGCACATAGTATAGCCACTGATATTCTTTCCCTTTCTTTATTTTATCACCACCTCTTGTATCACACTCTTCCATATACCATTCATTATTTATCACCATCTCGATCGTGTATCACACTCTTCTATATACCATCACTCATTATCTGCATACATATCTTCATCGGTTTATAATGTCCCATTATTAAAGGAATCGATTTTAACATGTGAATATGATAATAATATAGTACTTGTACAAGTGCCGTGAGGATCCCGAAATTGCATGAGCAATAGGTCTTACCTGTAAAGGATCATGTATCCATGATTCAAAATTTCCTTGCCAAGCTACATGAAACAGATTTCCGGAAGTCCACAGAAAAATGATTGCTAATTGCCCAAAGTGAGAAGCAAAAATATTCTGATAAAGACGTTCTTCATTATTATCATCATGACTGTCGAAGTCATGCATGTGCCGTAGCAATATCAAACCAAATACGACGAGCAATGGGGTCCCGTGCTAAGCCTTGGCTAAACCTTGGAAATCTTAATGCCATAATGCCTTTCAAATCCTCCTAGTCATTATCATACTGCAATAATTCTTGCTAAGAAGAACGCCCATGTTGTGGCAATTCCATCCAGAAGGTGGTTACTCCTACAGCACGTCCTTGTACAATGCTCAAGGCTCTAGGCTGCTTAGCGGGAGCAACTTTTAATTTATTATGAGCCCAAACTTGCGCGATTTATACAGTTCAAACTAGTATTTTGGCCCGGACGATGCCCGAGATCACTTACAATTATCAAATATATATATTATTATTCATAGATTTAATAATTGATTTTATTAGCTTTTCGTAATTTTCTATCTAGTGGGAAAATGGAAAATGGACGTCATTGTATAATAAATTGTTTTTAAAAAATAACTTCTAAGGAATTGGGGATAAAAATAACAATTTCAATGGAATTGGGGTAAGAGAATGTTATTACCTTAATAAAAGTGTTAGAAATCAAAAAACTTGTCTACATCTTTATAGTTACATATAATTATAAGGCTTTATTATGTGTTACTTTGAAGTATTAAATATTGAAATTGTAGTGGATTGGTGGTTAAACTCTTATATTTCATTTCAAAGGTCATGTGTCCGATTCCTAGTAGATACACATTGTTAATATTTTTAAATGAGATCATAAAAATGTGTATTAGAAGCTTGAGAAGAGTGTCACGTGACACATACATTGGAGAGTGCCATGTGACACCGTTACTTTGATAAGAACACCTTTTAATATATTTGTATACATATTAAGTTTGTAAGTATTAGTCTAAATATTTTAACTGAGTGATGATATTAAGTCCTTTATCTAAAGTTCAACAACTTATATATCATGAAAAAATTAATTACAATAGAGTTTATAATTAAACTTTTATGATTTGATAGTGATCAACTCGTCGCAACACATTTCACATCATTAATTTATGTTACTAATTACAATAAAAATTAATTATTAAAACATATTTATTTTCATGTCATATTTTAGAACAACCTTACAAGATTGTTATCGTATATGAATATCAATCTTTCTTCAATTCAGTAGTTAGTATTATATACTTAATATGTATCTTTGTTTATTATAATATTTGATATTTGTATGTTTGAAGAAATAATGAAAGTAAAAAAAAAAGATAAAATTAATACTACCTATGTACGTTTAGTTCCTCTTACTTTCGTTTTTGGGGTATATTTTTTTTGTTCTTCTCACTTTACTTTTCGCCTCACAAAAACTACCCAAGTGACCCCAATGGCCTCACAAAAACTATCCAAGTGACACCAAAAGCAATTCAGAAGAATATAAAAATATGGAGGTAGTATTTTAAAATATATCAAGTCAACAAAAGCTTAAGATTCATTGAGATTAATTTAGAAAATAATAACATTGTATAGAAGAAATTATATAGTACTTGTATTATGTATGTGTTTTTTAAAGTTACATTTTCTGGTTATTTTTAATAAGATTAAAAGCTGTAAAGATAAAAGTACATAAAAGTAGTACTTTTTTCCAATTCAATAGCTTCATCATTTCACAACATATTCACTATATTCCTCTCTTTATATCGCCAAAAATAATAGCTTCATCGTTTAAATTGATTTCTCTCTCTATGAAATCAGAAAGTGAAGCAACAACCTTAGTGTTCATTATTGAGAGTAAAACCAACTAAAATTGTATACTCATAGATTTCCTTTGGACATATTATGCTTGACAATTAGCTCATACTGTTGATTCTCTTTTGCCATGTGGTGTAGCTATGTTTGATAAGTATCATAATTTCATCAAAATCGAAATGTTTAATCGGTATATTTCTATATTCGTGTTGACAGTTGCAAGTATTGAGAAATCCAAAGATCATATATTTCTATATTCGTGTTTATACCAAAACTAGTTTTTTTCACCCGTGTAAGTTGCACGGGAAATATTTTGCTTAATTAGTGTGTTTTTCAACTTTATTCAGTGCATGCTATTATTCAATCACTAACTTAAAAGTTAATAAATTATATGATAATAGATATTATATTTTAGATTTTAGATTTTAGGATTCTTTTTCCCAAACTACCTTTAACTTTCAAGTTTTTGCGAGAAACTACCTTATAAAAAATTTGTTGTCCTAAAGTACCTTACTTATACCATTTTGTTGTTGATAGCTACCTTATGCCGGTTTCCAGCGGTGACTCTTTTTTTTCATTTTTTTTTAATGTAACGTAATATTAATTGACCTCTTCAAACCCTTTTTTCATTTTCCCCCACTTCCCTATGCGCTATCTCTCTCTCATATCTATCACTACTACAAAAAGCGTGTTTTCGCGACGCTTTTTAACCCATTTGGCGACGCCAAAAAGCGTCGCTAAATTTGCTTGCGACGCTTTGAAAAAGCGTCGCGCCAATTGAGTAGGTAATTCACGACGCCTAAAAGCGTCGCCATTCTCGACGCCTAACATAGTCCCCAATAGTCTCGTCGTGTAAAAGCGTCGCCATTCTCGACGCCTAACATAGTCCCCAATTGTCTCGTCGCGTAAAAACGTCTCCATTCGCGATGACTTGAAGCACCTTGCCGCGTCTAAATCTGGACGCTTTTTGGCATCGTTAAAAGAGAAGTTGGATTCAAATTTTAATATTTATTTGGCAAAATTTCATGGCTATAAAATGTATTTCGATTTTTGTAGTCCCTTTTGCTATTTTTCCGAATTAACAAATATATATATATATGAACACACACATGTACATTTAATTACTCTAGTATAAAATAAACATTGAAACTTGAAGATATATAAGACTAAAAAAAAAACTTTGATCAATATATTATAAATGTATACTAATATAATTAAAATCCCTACAAATATTGCATATTCACCAAAATCCTAGCCCATATTTTTCTATAAACATAATTGCAAATTGTATGTAGTAGTTAAGTCTAATAAAAATATCCAAAGTGAAGTAGCCTTGAAAATAAGCTAACTAATAAGATCTAGCGCGCTAGCAAATTAAAATAGATGACGATATGATGGTAGCTACTTTGAAGCCATCCGTTCTTGATCTGTTGCACCATCATTATTTTCGAGTACCTTCAAAAGGAGAAAAGAAAGACAAAAAATATAATCAGTAATGATAATATAAAAGTTTAGAGTTCGTCAAATCGAGAACTATATAATAATGTGGCTCATATTCTAAAGTAATCTTGCATTGTCCATAATATTTGATAACAAAATTATCCCTGTTGTTCATAATTTTACATTTTAATATATTGCACTAACAATTTAAACCCAAAAGCATCCAAAGCATATACTATAGTATAACGTAAACCTTAAACTTACAAATCTATCCAATAGAAAATTCTGGGGATTATAGAAGAGAAAATGATTACGATGAATCCCATAAAAGAGCAGAATTATCATATTGTTCCTATGTCATCTGGTCATAACTATTTGACAACAGTATCTTCCATCATAAGTATACGCAAAGACTTCAATCTTCCTATGTCATCTGGCAGCTTCTTCATTCTCTAACACTCTATGTATAATGCTCTAACTCTGGTCATAACTGTTTTAGAGTAATTCAGGAAGAGAAGCTGAATTTCCATGTGTTTCCCCCTTCCGTTAGTCATTATTATCACTGTTTATACAAGATGTTTACTAAATATTTCTCTTGGTAAAGATTTGAATCAATAGAGCTTGCTAAATAGCAAAACAGTGCTGTGTTTGTGTTATGTAATTATGTCCAACACTGTATCTTGCAGTATTAATCATTTTTTTGGTGAAACACAATTGAGGCCACGACTTTTATGGCACATCAACTTGAAATTTGATGAACTGCAGGAGCAGATCAACTTCTTCACTATATTGGTATATATCCTTGATCTGGAAGCGGAAAGTCTACACTGAACTACGGATCAGGACGTGGATTATTCTATATATGGATAGTGATCAAGCATACCGATAATTTAACATAGTATTTCATCAGGAAAGAGAAAGTTCTACATTTAAACAGCATAGATCAGGAATGCAGGCCGCAGAAAATTCTACATTTGGATAGCATTGAATCAAGCACACATATAGTATTAACACAGTAAGGCTAAATACATATGCTCAGTTATTGCTGTTCTATCAAGAAACATGAGCATATGACAGGTTCTAGACAAAGACGACAACAAAGACAATAGGAGAATATACACAACACCACAAATGACCGTTCTACGGTAGCTCATTCATAAGGAAGGGGAATTTAGGTAAAGCTTGAAAATAGGAAGGTACCTTTTGGTTTGTCACTTCCAAGACTGCTTGTGCACAATCTAAAAGGTGCATTGAAGCCTCTCCTTTACGAACTTCACCTACTAGTTGAGAAAATTGTCCAACAAGAGTTTTGAGCAGAGAGTTGCTCTCTTGAACTTTGGCTTTCAACAAGCTATTTTCTTTCTTGAGAACGGACACTTCTTCTTTGTTCTCTTGGACTTGGGTGTTCAACAATCTATTTTCCTTCTTTAGAGTGGACAATTCTTCTTTATCATTCTCCATGAACTCGACCGTCTTTCGAACTCTTCCACACCCTTGCTTCTTCAGGACACCATGCACCCCGTAAATGTCTCCCTTTCGAACTCCAAGTCCATAACCTACGGGACGTTCGGGAATCTCTCCACCATACATGGTGTGCTCAAAGGCTTCATCTTCAAGTTCTAAGTCAGACTTGGAAGGGTTTGCTTGCTTCAATGATTCAAACTTGGCATATGCATCATCCTACACAAATATTAAGATATAAAATGTAAGAAGTATTATTTTACAATAAACGGAAGCAAGCTTATTATTTTATTTTAATTTGTACTTATACCATAAATTCTTCTGTGAGTGTGTCTGGTAGAAAGCTTCCATCGTTTCCAATATGAGCTTTTTTCCAAAGAGTTAATAAACTCATTTTTTTCTCCATGCTCATCATCCTAATAATTTTTTAAATGTAAAAACGATCATAGAAAATTTCTACAAGATTAGTTACATATACATATTCCACAAAGATTTTTCCTAGATATATATATGTTAATATTCATGAATCATACATAATCAGCTTGCTTGTTTGCAAAGCTCTTGGAGCCACATCTGTGAAGTTTATTTAGGGAAGCTCGTGCATCATTCCCAGCTTCTGACAATTTCTGCACTCATATTAAAGAAAAAAAATAATTATCAAAAAAACAGAACAAAGATTTATCAAATGTCAATCATAATTAAGTAACTTACTTTCCCTAGCTCTGAATGCCAGTGCTTAACCAACTTTATCCATTGATTACTAGTAATTCCGTATGGTGGCTGACAATTACACATCTCATCGAGAGTCATGTCATCTGGTTTGTAGTAATGTGACTTGAGATGGTGTTTAAAATGCCTCCAACTTCTGTTAGCACGCTTGAGGATTTGTTTCTCGTATTCAGGACCATCAGGAATTACAAAGCGTTCCTTTAAGAAAATAGTTGTGGGCAGTAAGAAAATAGTTATGGGCAGTAAGAAAATAGTTACGTGTTAGCAAGCTTGAAAGTCGAAATGTTGCAATTTTAAAGAACATAGGAAGTATATGGACAAATGTATTTATACATGAAGCAACAAAAAGTTAATGGGCAATTTTCAAGCATATTGTTATGGATTATCTGTCTTAGGGTATTTCAAATACAACGAAGATTATCTTTCTTAGCAGTCCTCCGGTGAATGAAGTCCATGTTCAAGAAAACAAAAGGTCCTCCTATGAGATCTTTTTCCCCCTTGTTTTTTCTACAAAGTTGGATGCTAATTCTGCACTAAGTGTTTTTGTTGAATTAGTGTACATATATTGGAGCTAGTTCGAACAAATGAACAATGTGAAAGATATTTTGAAGCTCTCATAGAGCTGTGCAGGGAAATGGATATCAAAGTGGTTGACTTTTTTTACTGCAATCCAGAAGAGGCATGACTGGTTGACAGCTTGTTTTACGTAAATCTGTTTGATTTCAACCTGCTTTGACCTTCATCTTAAACTACACTGTTTAGTAACTTTCGCTTTGCTGCTGTAATTGTCAATTCAGATATTATTTCTTAGATGTAAAATATGGATGCTCTTTACTTTCAGCTCTATCGAATAATCTTTTGCCAAGTGACTAAGTACTAGTTGGTCTATCTAATATAAATATGGATGCTCTTTACTTTCAGCTTTAATAATCTCTAGGCACAAGAAGAACTTCACAAACTATGTATAAATTCAGGGGGAATAATGGCAAGTATAGAAGACTAATAATGGTAGGAAGCCAGTGGAGATAAAACTTGTCTATAAATAGACCATTTTCTGTTTATTAGCTACTTTTTTAACAGGGTGCTAAATAGAGCAATTTTCTGGTTATATTCGATCTTGTTTTCTTTTCTCAGTTGGATTGCGCTGACATATACTACTCCTAAAGTACTAATTGTAGACAGCACAAAGAACATGATTCAACTGACTGCAACAAAGATATGAACATAAAACAATAGCTCACTGCAAGGTTTTCAAAGATTACTAATATTAGATAAATGGTGTTTTTATGCCTTGAAAAACAGTATATATAGACATAATTAGGGAGGACAAAGAATAAAATATACTTCTATTACTAACAGATTTTACATCTAAGAGAATGAAATATACTTCATCTTGAAATAATAATGTATGATCAGTTATTATTTCTTGACATGGAAGGCTGGAAAATGAGTAAGAAGAAGATCAGATATATACTTACTTTGACCTCCTCTACCAACATAGCTTTCAGATTCTTATCGACGTCATGCCAATTCACTTCTCCAACTGGACAGTAGGTCTCTACCTTTGCAATGCTACCAATGAATCTGACCAAGATATCTCCACCTTTCCTAAGCGGTTGGTAAAACTCGTTGAATTCAACACAGTATTTAACGCCGTTGTTACTCCACACATTGATTGTTGGAATAGAATCACTCACCAATGCGATGTTACCTTTAGCATCTGCATAGAGATAAATAATGGGATGACGTTGCATAAAAATATATTAGAATAGCATAAATAGATATAATAGATACCACAATAAGTAAAAATCCTAGTAGAACATCAAGGAAAGACATTACCCTTTGTCATAACCTCTTCCTTCTTATCAAATTGAACATTTAAAGGCCACTCTGGATATGATGTTAACCGTATAGATTTTGATGTTCTTGACTTCTTTAATGATTCTTCACCCTCTTTTTGCTTTGTTTGCTTACGGGATTCTGATGGGTTAAGAGGTGAGATAGTAGGGGAGTTATGACTAGAAGGCGACCCACTAGGTGGGATAGGATCAGAGGAATTAGAAGGGATTTTGAGCGGGGTACTAGTAGATGGGTTGAGAGGTGCTCGGATATGACCAGAAGAAGGATGTGGGATTTTTAGCGGTTTTGATGTATTAGTAGAAGGGTTGAGTGGTGGGATATGACCAGAAGAAGGATGAGGGATTTTGAGCGGTTTTGATGTAATAGTAGATGGGTTGAGATGTGTTGGGATATGACCAGAATAAGGATGTGGGATTTTGAGCTGTTTTGATGTATAGTAGAAGGGTTGAGTGGTGGGATATGACTAGAAGAAGGATGAGGGATTTTGAGCGGTTTGGATGTAATAGTAGATGTGTTGAGAGATGGGATATGACCGGAAGAACCAGTGGGGGTTTTGAGCGGTTTTGATGTAATAGTAGATGTATTGAGAGGCGGGATATGAACGGAGGAAGTAAGAGGGAGTTTGAGCTGTTTTGATGTAACAGTAGATGGATTGAGAGGTGAGATATGACCAGAAGAAGGATGAGGGATTTTGACTGGTTTTGATGTAATACAAGGTGGGTTTTTCCATATGGCTACTGGTTTGCTAGTTGTTGCACTTTCTGTATTCAAACATGGAGACATAACCTTTGTTGTGGTGGCAATTGATGGGCAAAATGGTCCAAATCTAACATTAGAAGGAACTTCAGATGGCTGTGATTGGAGGGTTTGTTTTTTGTTTGGTTGTGATGCATTTTCGGTTGAAGGAGAGGTGTGTGCAGCAGTAGCACCTGGTGACTGCGAAGACAATGAACTAGGCTGGTCATCTGCATGTACGTCCCTCGTTCTCTTCCCTCGATAAGTCATAATATATCACTGCAAGACAAGCCATAAAATAAAGAGGGTACATTATCCTTAAAGATCAAAATAAGACATATACAAACTATTAACAGTTTACAATCATAAATTTCCTCACATATTAAAAGTTTGCACATCAAAAGTTTCAAGAGCATGAAGCAATTAACCAAAAAATTAACAACAGAGCCTAATTAAGTGGCTTATACTATAAATCGATCTAATATGACATCAATAATCAATATCCTCAGCAAAGCTTTCACCGAATCAAAATAATCCACAACATATCACATTCATTTACATATTTTTTAAGTAGATACAGAGTGAAATCAAGAGGGAAAAGCAAATAGAGGAATAATAAGAAAGATATATGTGGAGTAGACAAAGTAGTACCATTAAATAAAAGTAAGAACTCGAATCTAGAATCAAAACATATATCCACAAATGAACAATGATAAAATTCTAAAAACCCAAAACCCTTCTATTCTAGAATCTCATAATCCTCAGGTATATCAAACAAGTCCCTGGGCTTAGTCTTAATTACGTGCAGCCATCCTTTTTGTATCTCATCCTCAACATAAAAAACTTGTTTTGCTTGAGAAGAGAAAACAAATGGATCATCATACAAATTTCGACCAGTGTGCATCAACTTCGAGAAGTTGACAGTAACTCTGCCACTCGGGTATGTTTTGAAACCCCTACGAATGTCAACCCAGTCACAACGAAACATTACAACCCTAAATGAACCATAGTAATCAAGTTCAAAAATTTCTTTCAGTTTTCCATAATACTCTTGGCCATCGGCTTCAACCATCACCCCAGAATTTTGTGTCTTCCGAAATCATTCACGATCCACAGTATCAAATGTATAGCCATTAATAATGACGCTTTTCATCCTTTTACCGCGATTGCTTAAACCACCGACCAACGCTTTCCTCAACTTTCCTTCTACTGTGCTATCATCTAGGTTATGGATCTATAATTCCAGGTAAAATATTAAGTTAAACTTTGATTGATATATAAAATAATTAAGGCAACCCGAAATTTTAAAGCATATAACCTGGTTTTGCAACCAATCGGAGAATTCGTTAAGTCTCCATTGATTTTCATTATATTCATTCGCCACAGTTTCGCCCACTCGATGCTCTTGCCGCTTTACTTGCAGGAAATCACTTAAGAATTTGAAAAAAAAATATTGTTAAAGTTTTAATAATTGATACATTCACTAAATAACCAATAATGGTACTTACTCAAACACTTGTTTCATCTCATCCGAATGAAGTAAAACATAGCGATGTGCTTGCTTTAAACTTTTGTCATCAAGACGGACATTTTCTCTCTTTCCAATGACGCGACAGCCTGAGTTGTATAGATAGTTATTGATGTGTGGAACCCCGTCATCATTTCTTTTCGGTCTGTTGAACATGGTCTCAACACTTTCTAAATATCTCGAGCAAAATGTAATTGTCTCCCATAAAAGGAACCCTTCAGCTATGGACCCTTCAGGTTGTGCTTTATTGCTAACATGAGATTTCAGAAAGGTCAAGTACCTTAATATATATGAAGATTGTGAGTATGAAAGAGATAAGAGAAGATTTGACGGTGGATTTTTCTATAGAAAAAAATAACAAATTAAAAGAAAATCTGAAATTAGAAATAATGACCTTTCAATAGGATACATCCATCTGTAATGAACAGGTCCGCCGAGTTTAACCTCATCCACTAAATGAATTAGTAGATGAACCATAATTGTGAAAAATGTTGGCAGGAACTCTTTCTCCATCTTACAAAGGATCAACACAAGCTTTGACTGAATGGTATCTAACTCTCCCTTATCAATGGTAGTTGAACAAATCTTCTTAAAAAAGTACGACAACTCCTCAAGCAAATCAATAACTTTTGTGGCATTTGATGCTCTTAAAGCAACAGGAAGGATTTCTTGCATGAGGATATGATTGTCGTGGCTTTTCATATTAATAAGTTCATGCTCCTTCATGTTCACACATCTTTGCAAATTTGATCCATAACCATCATGAACTCTGAACTTTTTCAAGACTCTAAAAAATCGTTCTTTTTCTTCTTTATCCATGTTGTATGAAGCTGGAGGCATATACTCTTTAACACGATTCAGCTGCGTTTGAAGCCAAAGATGAGATTTTATATTTATTTGTTTGAGAGCCTCCCTAGCTTTCTTATCATCTCTACTCTTTTCAGTTTCTAAAAGAGTTCCTAAGAGATTATCGCACACATTCTTCTCAATGTGCATAACATCTAAATTGTGTCTAAGAAGATTATGTTCCCAGTATTCCAAGTCAAATAATATACTTTTCTTTTTCCAAAGAACCTTATCATTATCATTATCAATTTCATCATCCTCAACTTCTTCTCTCCCTCTTTTTTTAGGAACCGTTTTTGATTTTCCATAAACATAATTAACTTCTTCTAGCTGCTTCAAAATTTATGTCCCACTAGCATGGACCGGAGCAAGGCCATATTCCTCTTTCCCATCAAATAAATTAGCTTGAGAACGGTAAGGATGATCAATCGGTAACCATTTTCGAGAACCGGGGTAGACAATTTTACCACCAAAATAATATGAACGAGTAGAATTGGCACAAGTAGGGCAAGCTTTATAACCTTTTGTACTCCAACCCGACAACATAGCATATGCAGGAAAGTCATTTATAGTGGAATGTAAGGATGCTCGTAGTTTAAAGTTTTTTCCACTATAAACATCAAAGGCATCTACACCTTCCCACAACAATTTTAACTCATGGATTAGTGGTTGCAAATACACATCAACATCAATACCGGGACCATATTTTCCAGGAATAATCAAGGACAAAATAAATGAGGATGACTTCATACAAAGCCAAGGAGGCAAATTATAAGGAATCAGGATCACTGGCCATGTACTGTAATTAGTGTTCATAAGACGATATGGATTAAAACCATCACTTGCTAGACCCAATCTAACACTACGAGGATCTTTAGCAAATTCCTCATATCTATCATCAAAATTTTTAAGCCTCTCCATCTGCCGGGTGGCTAATGATTTTTTCGTCCTTGCGGTCAAAATGCCATCTCATGTCTCTTGCGGTATTATATGACATGTAAAGCCTCTTTAGCCTAGGGATGAGAGGAAAATACCGCATTACTTTAGCTGGCACCCCCTTCTTACATGTTTCTTTACCTTTCTCACTTGTATCACCTTACTTGCCGTTCACATTTTGCCATCTTGGTGTGTGGCAAATATGACACTCACTTTTGTATGCAAAATCCCCCCAATATAACATGCAATCATTTGGACATGCATGGATTTTCTCATAACTTAAACCCAGATCTTTAATAATCTTCATGCTTTCGTAATAAGACGATGGGGACTCCATAATATGAGGAACTGCATCTAATAGAAGTTCAAGTAATTTATTAAATGACTCAGTAGACCAGTGGAACATACACTTAAGGTGAAATAAGTGCAATAGAAACGATAGCTTTGAAAAAGTAGTACACCCCTCATATAGACTCTCTTTAGAAGCTTCTTTGAGTCTATTGTACTTCGTCTCTTCTGCGTCGGTGTTAATTGATACATATTCATCATCTACCTCATATTGAAAACTTACCTCTTCATGAATCTCATTTAAATCTTCGTCATCAGAATCTAACTCATTTAATAATGAGGGTTCGTTAGTGGATTGTGGACTACCAACCCTAAAAGCTGCTTTTAGTAACCCATCAATATCATCTCGACCTACTCCCTTTGCTTGATCACTATGGAGCCCTAAGTTGTTACCCACTTGATGACTATGATGAAAAATCCAATTTTTGTAGTTCTTATAAAAACCGTACAATAAAATATGGCCTCCTACTTTTTCCAACTTAAACCATTTATTTAACTTGCAATTATTACATGGGCATCGAGTTTTTCCTTCAACAAGAGTCTCTTTAGCAAGCTCTAAGAATTTCAAGCAACCATTATAATAAGCAGGATGGCCTTTGGTAAATCTATCCAACTAGAATCCATGTCTACAAAAAAAAATATACGATAACAAATAAGAACCATCACACGTGAAGATCAAGCAAAGAAAAAGAAGATGTTCACAAATGACAATTGGTGCAGAGTATGAGTTATTGTTTTATGCCAACATCCAGTTGCAACAATTTCAGAACTGAAAATTTGAACTACTTAGACTCACAGAAAATATGTTAAACAGTCCACAATTAATTCATATCGGTCGATAAACATTGGATCCATTTGACACAAAACTTGCCAGCATAAAGATGCCCCAGAAGCAAATGCTCAGAAAACGACCATAGTCCACATGCACCAAACATTAAAGAACCAGGCAGCAAATAAAGGGATAGGAACTTGTGCAAGCCAGCAAATAGGAGAACAAGGGACTACAAAGTACATAAACTAAAAAGCAAACAGTCATAATTTGAAATTTTAAAAGTAAAAGCAAAAGAAATTAAATCTGAAGAGCAATATTAATATGACATAATTTGAATTTTAAAAAGTAAAAGTAAAAGCAAAAGAATTTAGCTAATTGTGATTGCCTTCGAAGAATCAAGTCATTAAAAAAAACACCAACTCACAATACTAAGACATATTGAGTTGCAAAACAAAGACGAAAAAAAAACCCAATCCAGAATACAGATCTTGGAAACAGTTTTGCATCTCTATAAGTCCATTAACTTTGGTGTGAAGGAAATTAACAACAATTGAACCATGTTTTGTCATTAAAAAAAAAAAGCAAGCAGAGGAAGAATACATGCTCGTGATGAATATCATCAACTAAAAATCAACAAACACCAAGGCCATGTAGCCACGCTACAGTAGCCAGGTGCTTGCCTTTGGGCCTAACCACATAAGTCCGTCCAAATTCGAAAGCCTTCTTGCAGCATTACCACCTATAAGTGGAACTAACCAAAAAATCAGTAGATGACTACATTTACTTTGCTAATCTAGGTGAAAAGATTATAGGTTCATCTAATAGTATATCTCATCTCAGTCATAAGAAGCTTGATGCTTCAAAAACTCCCTACATTTGGTAAACAACCAGTTAAAACAAAAAGATAATGGAGACACAACAGAAGATTTTCCAAGAAACAAAGACACCAGCTTTACTACTCTGACACTTCCAATACCCATATCCAACATGTAGCCAAGACATAAAATTACAGTGCTCAGGCATTCTCATTGAAATTTGAAACACAATAAACAAATTAAAAGGCCTTCATGTAACAATGTCGAATAAGTATGCAAGTATCACAGTTCAAAGAGTCCGCATAACATAGTACACATGTTATATCTCCCTATGTGATTTTCTAACAACCATTATAACACAAAAGTAACAGAAAACCAATAGAGAAAGAGAGAGAGGTCACCAGGGAAAGGGCGTCCAACAAGGCGATCGAGTAAACTGCTTAACAACTTGGGCCGGCTTCGGCCCTAACCTTTATTGAGTTTTCCTTGAAATTCCTTGTTGAATTGTGTAATGCGTGCAGCTTCAATGGAGATTTGAAGAAAATTCGGTATCAAATTGCAGAATTCCATGGAAATTCGAGACAAATCGCAGAATTCAATGGAAATTTCAGAATTCAACGGAAATTCAATGGAAGAAAATCCGATTCAATGTTACAGAATTAGAAGAAAAAAAATTTCGAGACAAACCTACTGAAGACTTGTATTGAAATTTCCTAAAATTCGTTGTGAAATGGTTCAATTTCGCGAAGCTTCGCAGTTGCTTTAGGACTGATAAGAGGTTGAAGATGAACAGTTCATCAATGGAAAAATCGAACCATGTGAAACCAAAAATAATATTAACAAAAAGAATCAGAGACATACCTGTTGGGTGCGAACTGAAGAGTGTATTGAATTGAAGAATTAGGGTTTGATTTAGTTGAATGAGAGAGGACGTGCGTGGTAGTGTATGGGAAGTTGGAGTGAGTAGGTAGTTTTGGGTTTCAATTTGTTTTAATTTGCTCCAAAATAATAGCGCGATATTCATCCCGCCTATAGCTAGCATTCCTATCTGATGCGCTAAGTGTAGCATGTGCACTGCATGTGTCTTGCACGACACATAAAAGCAACGCACATAATACCGACGTTTCTAAGCATCGAGAAAAGGCGGGAATTCACAACCCTCCTAACGCTTGTATGTAGGCGTCGAGGAAATAGCGTCCCCAACGTATGGCTTTTGAAGTAGTGTATGTCGACACTTTGTACCACCAATCCACCATTAAATTCCTCTTCTAATTAAACTAAATTGAAACACAATCACCCTCTCAATCTCCTCGAATCTCAAGCAATTTCCACAAGGGTAATTTTGTTTTCTCCCACAATTTTGAACTGAAAAAAAAAGTCAACGCCGAAAACCAGCATTAGGTAGCTGTCAACAATAAAATGGTAAAAGTAAGGTAGTTTGGGACAATAAATTTTTTATAAGGTAGTTTCTCGCAAAAACTTGAAAGTTAAAGGTAGTTTAAGACAAAAAAATCCTAGATTTTATTATATATTCCCTAAAGTCATGGTGTAGAAATATATAAATAATCATTGAGATATTATTAGTGACGCAAAATGTAACAGCCCGCACTTCCGAACTGCTAGCTAATCACACTTAGCATCCAGAAAACTCAAATATCATTAATTAAACCTCAAATTATATTCTCTTGCCGCGCAAACATAGCTTTACAAATCCATCCTGGACCTGTGGGCATGGCCCACAACAAAACAACTTCAAAACCAAATATTAGATTACAGAATACTTTACTCGCTTCCCAAAACAATAGAATATTTTGTGCTCAAATAAGCACTTGAATACTAACAACTTGATACTCTAAATACAACTTTTGAATCACTAATCTAATTACAATTTCATAACCAAGCTCTTATTTATGATCCACTTCAAGCCTCCTACATAAACCATCAAATTACAGAAGAAAATACAAAACAAACACAAAACTAAAATGTAACTTTACTTCAGCCCGTCAAAAACGGTTTAAGTTCGTAAACGTTTTTTTCATATCATAAACAAACTTGGTAATTGTTAGGGATATAGTTCATTCTTATGAACACACTGCTGACATAGCTCAATCCCTTAACATAAATCGCTGGCAAGTACATGGTTTGGCTGAAACATAACGTAACAGAACATAATACAATATTCAACCTTCTCCGGTCTTAACTGAACTTATATCTGAATCATTTCTGCCACCTGTACATTGCGCACTTTTCATCCATGTTCATGAGCTAAGCCAACCAAAACAAATACAAAGTGTTTTTAACATATCTCTTACTGATCATATTCCGGTAAACATGAACATTTCTAAACAATTCCAATAATAGAACAAAAGCATTCTTTTATAATCATTCAATAACAATTCACAACCCAACTCATATAGATGCATTTATAACCATGGCCATGACTATAAATGATATGCGATATTAAAAATAGAATACACACATACGCGCATGTAATTTAAATACATTTTGTTGAACATAAATGTTACCTCATGCTGCAAACCAAATTCTTTAATCCAATTTCTAGAGATAATATTCATCATCCCAAGTTGCTAGCTTGAATGCCATAATTATTTTTCCACAAATCACCTCAAATAGAATACAACAATAATTAATAGCCACAACTACTAAGCACTCAAAAGAAGATCCAATTATATGACTTCCCTTTACACTGATTTCTTTCACTAACTAACCCAAATTCCCTAATAGAGCTTGACTAGAATAACTCTTAAATCAACCACAATTTCTTCCTTGGAAACAATTTAGAAAACTAACTCCTTCTAAATCAACCAAAAAATAACACAACTTATCTCATAAATTTAGTTCGGGCTTTAAAAAAATTACCTTACAAAATCAGTTTTGGGCTCTTCCGCGTTGAGAGAAATGAACTTAATTAGGAGTATAGAACATAGAAGCAGCGCACAACGTAACTGGGCAACAATTAGAGTAGAGAGAAAATAGAGCAAAACCACTGCAACAACTTAGAGGTGATCATGGGTCGGGCCGGGCTTGGCTAAAAAAGTGTCCCGTTTCGGGCCAAAGCTTCGGGCTGGGGCGGACGGGCTTTTCGGGCTGGGCCAAATTTTAGCCTATTTTTCCATATTTAAGTTACCCATTGTAGACACAAAATCATGTCTCCCCATTGAGTAACCAATGATGAAACATACCGTCGTCCTAATTGGTCCGGTCCAAAGGAAGAGCAATCGAACGAGCTAATTCCAAAAGTATTTCGAAATATAAAGTTTATTTTATTGGTTTAAACAATCCAAGCCCAATTTTAAATCCCAATTAATTATTCCTGATAATTAATTGCATTTTTAATATTTTAATATTAACTATTCACGATAATTAATTTTTAAAGGATATCTCGAAAATCAGATTTTTTATTCGTAAAGATAGCTGATTTCGGATTTCAAAGGATATATTTTATCAAAGGATAAAAAAGAATGTTAAAACAATAAAAAAACACGGACAGAAAGCAAGTGCGTGTGTTGCAAAGTTGTGCATCTGGCACACAGGCTGTGCGTCAAGCGCAAGCGGTGCGTCAGGCTCACAGTTTTAATTTACCTTTTCGATTTGTTTTTGGATTCCTTTGCCTAAAAATACCTCGTTTCTTCGAACGACTTTTTCAAAATGCTTTCGAAACGACTTATAAACATACTCTCCTATACTCAAACTCACATTAAAACACTCAAACTCATATTCAAACACATTCATATTACCTTTGAATTTCCTATTTCAAGCTTAAAGATTGCTCATCCTGAAGATCGTTACATAAGACCCATGCGACAAAGGTATAATTCCTGAGGGTCAATTTCAATTTAATTCTTATTTTACTAACAATATACTTGTCACAATGTAGATCTTGAAGGAATTAGCACTATTCTATACATTCTTCTCTAAATCTCCCTTTTTATATTTTCTTTTACATTACATTGATATTATTCATATGCATGATTGTATGTTTAATGCTTTCATCACCTCACATAATTATTATTGCTAATCAAAGACCTAAAGAACTGTTCTAACATTAAACTCAGATAATTTGGACAACCTGTTAGGTTCCCTGTAATTTGATTGCATAATAACATGTCACCAAATATTAGTCTTTTGTTTGTTTAATGAACCGACATAGATTAATTATTATATTGCATTAACATATTATGTGGTTGTTTAATTGCATAAAATATGACATGAATCGATATTAAGTAAAGGCCATCAATGGGCGATTTTGATTCCTGATCTTATTTATACCCTCACCCCCGAACTCAATCTATGGTTCATTGACCATTAATGGAGTCATGACGGGGAAATCTACATTGGATAAGTCCCGAAGTTGTCTCTACGATTCCAATATCCAATTAGGTTTATGAGTCTTCCTTTAAGGACTTGTTGGCGACTTTTCTCTATTTCAAAAAACGTTTTCAATAAAACCTTTACAATGAGGTAGTCAAATACGGTAGTCAAATACGTGTTCATCCTGCGTAGGCAATAAAATCACGTCTACACTTATCCTAAACGTAAGTTCAAAGTCTAGTCCCCCCTATCATCACCAAAGCCCACTCATTGAGTCAAGTCTGCTTGCATAGTCCAATTTAGTCCATATCTGCATTTGCATATAGTTAGGCCCATGTCTCCATCATGGTCAAGCCTATCCTATTCCAATCTTCTATCTCATTTCCATTCCGCATTTCCATTCCTCATTACCATTTCTCATTTCGAAAATCATTTACAAAATTTACAAGTGAGGTCCACTCGTAACTGTTTAGGATCGGTCGAGAGATTACACCTTAGGAACGCCTAATGGAGAAACAAAGAAGGTGAGCCCACTCTAGGGCCATCAAGCACACTACCACCACCCCGTCTTCATTTAGAGTCATGAAATTACTTTTGACCGCTTTCATAATAGAGGCGCGATCACTTCTATATGGTCTACTCCGAACCCTGAACCTAAAAGAAAAATCTAAAAGGTTCAACCTAAACTCCTATTGCAAATATTGTCAATGCACTGCACAACATGGTCGATAACAATATATTTCTAATACTTCCTTCAACAGCAATCAACGTCACCAACAACCCTTTCGGCAGTGTATGAATAATTCAAAAGGGCTTGGTCTTATATTTCCGGTTTCCAAGGTTGATTCTGAGAGTCCTTACCCTATGCCATTTTTGTCCTTTCCCATCGAGTCTATGTCACTTTAGGACATTATTTATCATAGCCTTCCATTTTTGTTTCATCTTCTTTTTATTTTTCGTTGGCCTTCAATCATTTTATTATGCTTCTAATCCAATGATGAAATTTAAATCAACTAAATGACCTTGATTATTAAAAACATATAACATAAAAAAAATATAATACAAAAACAATGAAAAGAGCCCCTTAAACCATCATCTCCATGATCCTTAGCCAAAAATCCTTTCAAAATAAAACTCCACAAATAGCCTTCAAACATTTCCAATACCTTAAACCACAAAAAATTTATGAGTACATAAAAAAAACAATCAATGCCAGGAAAAAATAAAAGAAAGAAAAAATTCAAATTGCGAAAAAAGCAAAAGCAAAATCATAGTTAGGGGATTTCACACAAGTTCTACCCCTCGTTTCAAAATCCTTCAATCCTTCAAATACTTAAAACCTACATAATCCAAAATTATAGTTTTCAAACCTTTCATCAACCTTAACTTCGTCTTCAAGATATATGTCCAAGCCCGCTAGGCTGAAAACCCAGAAGGGCGGCCTAGGCAAAAGTTAGGGTACAAAAAAAAATACGAATGGTCTGATTCCACAAGGATACATAGAAATCCTCATCTCAAGGTTCGAGCGCTTCAATAAAATAAATTGATCGATCAAGGTCTAATGATTTGACTTTCTAGAATTCAAAAGCATGCTCTTTCTAGATCCCGGCATAGACTCGATGTGGTACACAAAAACAAAAAAAAAACACAAAGCCAGTGCGTGAGACGCACAGGCTGTGCGCCTAGCCCACAGTTTCGTTTTATCTTCTCGCGTCGTTTTCCTTTGCCTATAAATACTTATTTTAAGGGATGGCAGTGGGGCGGGTCAAGTAGGAGACTCTCCCCATCCCCGCCCAACTAAAGGTGGGGATGGGTCTAGGTTTGGCGGGGATGGGGATGAAAATCATACTCGCAATGGGTGGTGGAGTGGGTGTGGATTTTATGCTATACCCGCCCCATCCCCGCCCGCTCCGCTTCTCCTTCATCTCATACCCTACTCTCTATTAGAAAACATAATCTATATTAGAATATTTATTTTTAAAATCCAATTTATATACTAATATTATTAATAATCTAATTTTGCAATTGTAATACTGGCATATTGTTTGGGATTATTAGGTGTATAGTTGTAGATATAAAGTGGGTACGACGCGGGTATGAAGCGGGCGCGGGTACCCATGCAGGTGGTGGGACGGGGATGGGTTTAAATACGTACCCGCTGGGGGCAGGGTTGGGTCTGAAATTTTCCCCCGCAATGGGTGGTGGGGCGGGGATGGGGACAAAATTTTATGTGGGTGCGGGTGTGGAGGGACCATCCTCCGCACCCGCCCCGCCCAATTGCCATCCCTACTTATTATGTTTGTTCGAACGACTTTTCCTACGCTTTAATACTCTATTACCACAACTTTAATACTTTATATTACACATTCCACATATAATTACATACCATCAAACACAGTTTTAAACACTCATTCAAACTTGTTTATATATTCAAACTCCATTAATCTACATTCAAATTCATTGAACCTTCAAGATTGCTCATCTTGCAGACCGTAATACAAGACCCATGCGACAAAGGTATTATTCGTGAGGTCAATTCCAATTTAATTCCTTTGTTACTAACAATTTACTTGTCACAATGTAGATCTAACAGGAATTCACGTTATTTTGTACATTCTTCTCTAAATCTTTTTTTATATCTCTTTATTGTTCATCATATATATTCATATGCATGATTACATGCTTTAATGTTTTAATCACCTCACACGTTTATTTTTGTTAATCAAAGACCTAAATAAATATTCCAACGCTAAATCCAGATAATTTGGACAATTGGATCAGGTTCCCAGTAATTCTATTGCATAATAGCTAGTCACCAAAAATTAGTCTTTTATCTGTTTAATGAACCAACATAGATTAATATATTACGTGTTTATTTAATTGCATAAAACTTGATATGAATTGATATTAGGTAGAGGCCAATGGGCGAATTTGATTCCTGATCATATTCATACCCTCACCCCCTAACTCAATCTTTGGTTTATTGACCATTCATGGAGTTATGACGGGGAAATCTACATTGGATAAGTCCCTAAGTTGTCCCTTTGATTTCCCAATATATAATTAGGTTTATGAGTCTTCCTTTAAAGACTCGTTGGCGACTTCAAAACATTTTTCAATAAAACCTTTACAATGAGGTAGTCAAATACGCGTTCATCCCGCGTAGGCAATAAAAACACGCATACACCTAGTTCCCCCCAAATAGGCTTGTTAGCCAAAAAGTCGTGGGTCGACTTTGAAACAAAGAAACAAACCAGTCAACTCCAAGAAGAAACGGGACAAAAAGTTATCGGATATCATAGACATAAAGGAAGAATTAGAAGCTTACCTCTGTTAAAAAACGGGGGTCATGCCACCAAGAGCAATCTCTCTTCTTGAGATATGTAGTCAAAATTGAGAAGCTAGACACCAGGTATAAAGAGCCCGGAAACTTCCGAAGGACAGGGGTAGCCTACCTGACTCCTCTGAAGTGGTAATAAGTAATGCGCTCATTAGGAGTCATTCTGCACAGCAGACTACCTCCAGCATATGCGGCCTAGTCAGAAGAAGAAGAGCCTGATACCGAAAAGGATGACTCGAAAAAGTCCGCACCCTAACCCAAAGCCAGGTGTACCCGCACCTGCAATTAATGCAAGGGAAGGTCGTTGTGGCACTATGCAAAGGGAAAAAGACCACCAACCCTTCCCATCAAAAGAGTTGGTTGCCCTAAGGATGAAGAGAGAGCAAAAAAGGGGCATCGTTAGAGGATAGCCCATGAACTCACATATTTAGATTAAACCAGCACCCTACGTACGTAGACTATAATAGGTGATCTAGGACAGATAGCTCTCATGCGAGACCAAGATCAGATTCAGAAAAGAGTGGAGAGGAAAAC
This sequence comes from Beta corolliflora, assembly GCA_947648045.1. Classification (NCBI taxonomy): domain Eukaryota; kingdom Viridiplantae; phylum Streptophyta; class Magnoliopsida; order Caryophyllales; family Amaranthaceae; genus Beta; species Beta corolliflora. Next base: position 1,682,192 of record CANSZD010003172.1, read on the forward strand.
AAAGGTCGTACTCCAAGTCAGCCTCGTAAAAGGCCACTCGACCTTCCGGAGGGCAAACACCCGAGTCTCTAAGCTCTGGGAGCTCACACCCGTAAACCTTAGCCGGAGAAATGCCGAAAAGATCCTCAACTTGAAGATGGGTGGTTGTAACACCACATATATTTTTATACATGTTTAGTAATTATTTATATTATATTAGTTTATAAAAATAATTTAAAATACTCTTTTATAAAATATATATAGTTATTTTTCATTTGACTTTACCTAGGTAGTTAAAACTAATTCCTAGATTTACTAGGTTGATCAAGTCATAAAGATAGAGAAAGAAAAAGGAAAAGAGATTAAAAAATAAAAATAAGAAAAGGGAAGTTAATACCTAAACATAACCTACAGCAAGGCAACAACAAAATCATTCACCACCACTACTCTTTATTTTTCCCCGCAAAGCGTCCCTTCGTCCTGTAAGTGCAAATATTTCTTTTGTTTTTTTATCTCCTTTAATTCTTGCTTCAACCATTATCACACATCAACCTTGATCCATCATCTCCATCTTCATCTTTGGTTCGTTAGTTTTGAAGAGAGGAATTGGTTCTTGGGCTTGCGGATTTCGGGTCGGAAATCGGATGAAAGAACATTTTTTCGGGTCTTTTATAGTGTTGTTTCACCCTTATTACTTTCCCTAATCAAGTAAGTATAATCTTCAGTTTATTTTCATATTGGGTTAATTTATCTAAATTTCGGGTTTTTGTTAAATTAGGGTTCTTGAATAAATTAAATTGGAGGAAAAGTTTGTTATACGAAATTTGAGTAATTAGTTCATGTTTGATGGCTAATATGACTTAGTTAACATGTTTTCAGATTTATTTATTTTTTGCAATATTGTTGGTTTCGAAATTTACTCGAAAACTATTGTTATGTGGATTGTTTGTGGGCTGTCGAATTTTTAGTACAATACTATAGTTATTTGGTCAATGAAATATATCAGAAATTAGCATGAGTGTATGTAGTATAGTGATAATTAAGTGTGTGTTTACTGTTGCGGTGTTTTAGTTGTGAGTAGTTAAGTCTAGTCATGAAACTTGCTTTGTCTCCTTGTTAATATGATTATGCTCGTACTGATCTTGCAATTTGGGCACTAATTTCAACTCGGTATTATTTTCTTATGGTCTTGAGGTTAATGGTAGTGTCATTATTAAAATTCATACTTGGCAAGAATGCTTCAATTGCAAGTGTTGTGGTCTCATGTTAAAGTTTATGAAATGCTTGACTAAAGTTAAGATATTCACAAGAATAGTTTGAAGTGAATGGTTATGTAGCTTAGTTGCACAATCAATATGCCTTATGGCTGAAGTTTTATTCCTTTGTTTATATGATATACTCCAACTTTATATTTTGACATGAACTACATTATACAAAAGTATGGTATGAGTGTTGTTGCCCGGGAATGTGTAGAGTCGAGTTAACTCTAGGTACACCGTATGTTACTTATACTATGATATTATATTGTAGATCAAGGGTTTGTAGAGGAATCTTTTTGACTTAAAATTTGAGATTCATTGATTGTTGTTGCTGATAAGGTAAGATTCCATACTAAGCTTGTACATATTATTTTAGAAAGTATTTCATATTGATTTGTGATTTATATTAAGTTTGGAATCGTTTTTACGATGCTATTTATGGAGCTTTCAATTGTTTTGACGATATTTATATCAAAATATTTTATGAGATTATTTAAGAGAATTATATTAGAAGGAGGAAGTTCCTCGTGAGACAAGGTTGTGATTATTAAAAGGAGGAAGTTCCTCGTGAGACAAGTTTGAGATTATTAATAGGAGGAAGTTCCTCATTGTTACCAAGCTTTAATTAAATTGTGGGGTTGCCGGTAAGCGGTATTCCTCGAGTATGGAAATATGTTGAGTTAACAGTGTCTCAACAATTTATTTATTAGTTGGGAGTATATTGATCAATACTCTTGCCATTCGTCTTCCTTCTTGATACGTTATCAAGTTAGGGGTATGCATACTAGGGACTTTGGTGTTTACCTTATCTAGTGAGCCTAGCTAGCTCATTGGATTTTTATTACTTCCTACTCACAGATTTCAAAGGAGTTATATTTGAAAGTTTTACAAAATGGTTCGGAAAGAAAGTAAAGTGGATTTGAATTATTGAAGGTTGACTATTATGTTCAAGTTGAATGTTGTACAGGTGAAATGATTTTGTGGAATACTATGTATGTATTCCACCTGCACATTGGATAGTTCAAAGTTGTTATTGGTATGAAATCTTGCTCAGCCTTTTGGCTGATATTACATGTCTTCAATGTGCAGGGCTTGATGGTGACTAGCTTATATTGGGTGAGAGCGTTGACTTCACCTAATAGATTTATTAAAGTTAAGACTTCCGCTGCAATAGTTTAGAATTATGGTTTGTTATAGGAGTGTATTAATTAATTACATTTTCTTTTAGTTGTAATAGTTAATAATTAATTTATAAGTAGTAGTACCTTTCGCCTTGCTGTTATTAAATATTTAATAACCGCGGCATAACAGCTCTTGAATTTTCCATGCTTTGTACTCTGATATATTTTCTAAAGAATGTGGAAATTCAGAGTTGTTACAGTTGGTATCAGAGCCAACGGTTCGAGTTTATGACTAGAGCCTAGAGTTGAGCTTAAAGTGATCTAGAGGATTAGCCACCAGTTTAGTGCCAAGGTGTAGGGCCTTAGGTTAGCCCTAGAGGTTAACCTTTAGTTGTGGTCTAGGATTGAGACCTAGAGTTGTGACCATCGATTTAGAACCTATCGGGATCTCCAAATTCTTTTGTTTATTTTGAAACTATATTTTAGGAGAAAGTACCTCTCCCTACGTGGATTGTTCATCACCATTAAGACCATCAGCGGCCGGGGTGCGTGTTAATGATGAAGAATAATGTACGAAAGTTTTAATCATTGTTTTGATTGGAAGTTGGATCCATCCCTACCTTGAGGTAGATTTTTGTGATCTAGTAGGTTGTGCCTAGAGTTGTAACCTTGAGGTTGTGACCTTAAGTAAGACTAAATAAATGAAAGTATTTAAAAAAATTGAAAAGGCGAGGTAAGATTGAGATATGGGAAGTAAGGGATTACATGTGGTTGTTGTGTATGGTACTTGTTGTAGATCCCTCTTATGTAGATGTTTGACTTGATAAAGTCAATGAGTTTGGTAAGTGCGGAACTAGTTGAGTTTCATGTTTGGCTCAAGTTGAGTTGTGCTTGCTTCGATGTTTGGAATGATTGGCTAGTAAAGGTAAACCCATTTCGAGTATATCCTTGTTTGGGTTGTAATTTTAAGTTGGTGCATAGCCGAGAATGTGCTATAAGTTCAAGTTTGAGTCGCATAATGCGAAATTTAGTTCTACTTGTTTACGAGCACTTTGGGGTGACATTCCGTCTTGATGTTAATTTATATCGTCACCTATTTCATTTAAGTATCTAGCTCGTCGTTTTTTTTATATTCGCATTAGGACGAACTATTATTGTGGATAAGTGTGAGCCTTATTCCATTCAAGTGGGCCTCCCTTTAATTTTTGGAAAAATTGACAATAGAGGTCTCAACTTTGGGTGATAATTTTTAAAAGGTCTGAACTATTGATTAACCTGTGTAGGTCCCAACTTTAGGAGGTCCTAACTTTTAGCGGGCCTCGGTGACTTAAAACTGACGATTTTTTTAAAAATCTCACCTAGTTCCTACTTCCCTCCCTCAATTAACCCTTCTGGTGTGACCCAAGTTTTACAAGTTATGACCTATTAAGCCAGTTTCAAGTCACTATGGCCCACTAAAAGTTAGGACCTCCTAAAGTTGGGACCTACACAGGTTAATCAATAGTTCAGACCTTTTAAAAATTATCGCCCAAAGTTCAGACCTCTATTGTCAATTTTTCCTTAATTTTTTTGTTCTTGTGTGTATTGTGGTGTTAGACCCACCCACCTCCCGTACTTTATCCATCTTTTGGCCTTGAGAATGTTTAGTGATTAACTACTTGATTCTTGAATTGCAAACTGATTGAGTTGGGTAATGGCATATATGAATTGTAGTTGGTGTGAATTGTTAATTGAAAACCTTGCAGGGAATGGTTTGGTTATGTATTGGATATGCTAGTCTTGTTGACTAAGTGCTATGAATTGACTTATTAGTGTATGATTATGTTGAGGCTATAACAAGAGTTGAAACTCGAGTTATTAGCTCTCGTGGTCATGCCTATAGACCTTGTTACGTGAGTTTAAAGCCGTCTAGTGAGTCATGAGATGACTATCTACTGTAAGTTGTCGTGTTCTGTTGATTTTCATGGAGTATTTGTGGTGATGTGTATAGCTAAAGGAAAAAGGAATTAGTCCAAGTGGGTCGGTTTCTCGTAGCATACCAATGACTAGTCAAAGTCAGCTCATGACGTGTTAAGGGTCAACCGTTTGACCCTGGTTAAGTATTACTGTTTATTTGTCGGTGTCAAGGAGTCGGTTTGAGACCATTATAGAACAACTAGTAATTGTCATATATCTAGTAAGGCTATGGAGTGGTGACATATGCAAGGCATAATGTCAAATCGAGTCATGTTGATGGTGGGACGCGTAGTTCCCCGTTGTGTGATTTGTTTAGTAGTGATCAAGGTCTAGTAACACTAAAATGGTTAGCGAGTCTAATGTAGACTGGTTTAACGAAGAGAGTCTCTTCTCATTGAGTTTAATGTTTGGAGTATAAGTTGAAGTAATCTAATTCTTTGTTTTAAAGTCATTGCAAAGTTCTTGATTGGTAGTCACTAATCTTAAATGACAAGCTACAAGTTCCACATTTTCTTGCACTTGTCTAATGAAATGACTGTAGTTGTGGAGTTATAGTTGTACCATGTTAATTGGTTGTGAACCTCGAGATAGCTTGGTTATAACTTATAACAAGCTCTCTTTTGTGTCGCCCTGAGGCGTTAGACGCCCACTTAAAGTTGAACAAATCGTCGTTAATGACTTAGAGGCCATTAGGAATGGTTTAATGTGTGCAAACTCAATTTACTTAAGTCTTGTCTCAAGAATGAGACTAATTAAGTTATTATAGTGGTCAAAGTGGTAATTGATTAATTTGAAATTTTAAGTGAGTAAGGGTTAAGTGTATCATGTCGCAAGTCTATGACTAGTTGTTTGAGTCGAAACTAATGAATTTAATAGAAACTAAGGAAATATAGTGGACCATATCTATTTCATGAACCTTGAGAAGTGAGTTTAAGTTAACTCTTGATTGCTATGTTTGGAGTATTGAGTATCGGTAGGCAAGGGTAATACCACCATTATTGTTGATGGAGTCGTTAGTTTATAATGTGATTCACGTATCCATGCACGACTTGAAATTCTATTTCGTGAGACTATAGTGTGTGGACAGTTTATGATGTGTTTTGAGTGTTACTAAGTAATAGGAGACTTGGTGTTTAGTAAAGAATATTTGAAATCGTGTTATGTGCTTTAAACTTGTATGGGTTTCGACCCAAGTAAAGTGAATAGTTAGATAGCCGGCCCCATGGTGGAGGTTTCAAGCCTCCACGCCCCCATTGTCATGACTATGAGTCAAACCAATGCCGGAGATTTTAAACTCCACCTTTGCTATCAGGATTATGTTCAACCCCATTGTCAGAGGTTCTAAGCCTCAATACCCTAGTATCGGAAATATATGCCTTATTATTTGGATTGATTGGATCCCCGTCAAGAAATTGCTTTAAAGCGATAGAGCTTAGCATGATTCGTGTCTAGAAGACTGTTGTGACATTAAGAATGATTGGGCAAAGTTTTTGCAAAACAAGAGTTTTATAAAAGGGTCATTTATAATTGGATTTCTAATAAAGAATCGTTTGAAAGAAAGAAAACTGGTTGTGTCTATATTCACGCGTAAGGTTATTTAAGTACTCTTTGGATGTAAATGCTTAGTGTGCTTTGATGTGATTGTCGTGGTGTCATTGATTACGTGAGAGTCATAAATTCTAAAACACATGCTATGAATGTTTATGGGTTAGAACTCAGCCCAATGTTGATGCGACCGTCAAAGTATTTTGTTTTGCCATTTGTGGAATGCCTTAGTGATTGTGAGTGTAATAATAACTTCAAGTTGAAGATCTAAACGTCGAGTTGTGAATTGTTTTACGTTTTTTTTAGGCGGGTACGCCCAACCATGTAATGGTGAGTTCATATTGTACGAGTCTTTACTTCTATTTTTAGAAGAGAGATAGTACTCTCGGTTCGGGTTAGTTGTTGCTCCGTGAAAGCGTTGAGTATTGGATTTGGAAATGCTTTTATGTATTGTGATTGTAACCGGTTTGGAACACCTTTTCTCATTTCGAGTTGTCCATTTTACAAAGGAAACTCCGCCGGATTTTCGAGAAAATCCTATGTTATTATTTAAAGCGCTTGTGAACCATAGTGTAGTTATGAATTGAATTCCACACTCTACGACATAGTCCAACGAGTGTGATGGTAGTGGTTCGGTGTAGCTCGACTTATATCATTTCCCCTCGTGTCTAAGCCTTAGTAAGGGAATTGATTCCCAAGTTTATCGGTCCATATGTGATCCCTGAAAGGATGGTTGATTATGTTTATAATGTATTCCATGTTTCTTAGTTACGACATTGTATTAGTAACACTCTTCACATGGTGATAGTTGGAGTTCTCGTTGAGACTCTAGATCAATAGATCCGTAAGAACCGTAGGGTTGAGAAATGGATAGTAAAGGTTTTGTGGTCAAAACCACAACACCGAGGAACTACTCGTAAGACCGAGGATGTCATGTGTTTTATGTGTCCCCATCTCTTGTTCATGTTATCGTTAGTTACGAGGGCGTAACTTCCTTTTTAGGGGGGTATATTTCGTGCCAATTGTATGTTTGATGCTAAAAGTTGTTATGATTTCATATGTGATGTATACCTTAATGTCTAAAGTATACATAATTCGTGTATGATTAGAAGTTTTATGGTAAATTTTTATGGTGAACCTTGTAATATGTTGCATGTTTTACTTCTTATAGTATGAACATTTTAGTTGAAATGGTTCTATGTCTACAAGGGTGATCAAATGAATTGATCTATGAGGTGCTGGTTCTACTTGTTATGGAATGAATATATTAGTTGGAATGATTGTTTGGTTATAAAGGTGATCAATTGAATTGATCTATGAGAAAGTGCATTAGTTGCCGGAGATATTCTATGAAATGCTTTGGTTGTTGGAGATGTTATCCGGAGTGATAGTAGTTAGCTAACCTATAGAGTTAATGAGTTGTTTTCATAAACAAGAGTATACGTTTGATCAATTGAGTAATAATTTAAGTTTCGGGACGAAACTTATTTTAAGGGGGTAGATTGTAACACCCCATATATTTTTATACATGTTTAGTAATTATTTATATTATATTAGTTTATAAAAATAATTTAAAATACTCTTTTATAAAATATATATATAGTTATTTTTCATTTGACTTTACCTAGGTAGTTAAAACTAAATCCTAGATTTACTAGGTTGATCAAGTCATAAAGATAGAGAAAGAAAAAGGAAAAGAGATTAAAAAAAAAAAAGAAAAGGGAAGTTAATACCTAAACATAACCTACAGCAAGGCAACAACAAAATCATTCACCACCACTACTCTTTATTTTTCCCCGCAAAGCGTCCCTTCGTCCTGTAAGTGCAAATATTTCTTTTGTTTTTTTTTTCTCCTTTAATTCTTGCTTCAACCATTATCACACATCAACCTTGATCCATCATCTCCATCTTCATCTTTGGTTCGTTAGTTTTGAAGAGAGGAATTGGTTCTTGGGCTTGCGGATTTCGGGTCGGAAATCGGATGAAAGAACATTTTTTTCGGGTCTTTTATAGTGTTGTTTCACCCTTATTACTTTCCCTAATCAAGTAAGTATAATCTTCAGTTTATTTTCATATTGGGTTAATTTATCTAAATTTCGGGTTTTTGTTAAATTAGGGTTCTTGAATAAATTAAATTGGAGGAAAAGTTTGTTATACGAAATTTGAGTAATTAGTTCATGTTTGATGGCTAATATGACTTAGTTAACATGTTTTCAGATTTATTTTTTTTTTGCAATATTGTTGGTTTCGAAATTTACTCGAAAACTATTGTTATGTGGATTGTTTGTGGGCTGTCGAATTTTTAGTACAATACTATAGTTATTTGGTCAATGAAATATATCAGAAATTAGCATGAGTGTATGTAGTATAGTGATAATTAAGTGTGGGTTTACTATTGCGGTGTTTTAGTTGTGAGTAGTTAAGTCTAGTCATGAAACTTGCTTTGTCTCCTTGTTAATATGATTATGCTCGTACTGATCTTGCAATTTGGGCACTAATTTCAACTCGGTATTATTTTCTTATGGTCTTGAGGTTAATGGTAGTGTCATTATAAAAATTCATACTTGGCAAGAATGCTTTAATTGCAAGTGTTGTGGTCTCATGTTAAAGTTTATGAAATGCTTGACTAAAGTTAAGATATTCACAAGAATAGTTTGAAGTGAATGGTTACGTAGCTTAGTTGCACAATCAATATGCCTTATGGCTGAAGTTTTATTCCTTTGTTTATATGATATACTCCAACTTTATATTTTGACATGAACTACATTATACAAAAGTATGGTATGAGTGTTGTTGCCCCGGAATGTGTAGAGTCGAGTTAACTCTAGGTACACCGTATGTTACTTATACTATGATATTATATTGTAGATCAAGGGTTTGTAGAGGAATCTTTTTGACTTAAAATTTGAGATTCGTTGATTGTTGTTGCTGATAAGGTAAGATTTCATACTAAGCTTGTACATATTATTTCAGAAAGTATTTCATATTGATTTGTGATTTATATTGAGTTTGGAATCGTTTTTACGATGCTATTTATGGAGCTTTCAATTGTTTTGACGATATTTATATCAAAATATTTTATGAGATTATTTAAGAGAATTATATTAGAAGGAGGAAGTTCCTCGTGAGACAAGGTTGTGATTATTAAAAGGAGGAAGTTCCTCGTGAGACAAGTTTGAGATTATTAATAGGAGGAAGTTCCTCATTGTTACCAAGCTTTAATTAAATTGTGGGGTTGCCGGTAAGCGGTATTCCTCGAGTATGGAAATATGTTGAGTTAACAGTGTCTCAACAATTTATTTTAGTAGTTGGGAGTATATTGATCAATACTCTTGCCATTCGTCTTCCTTCTTGATACGTTATCAAGTTAGGGGTATGCATACTAGGGACTTTGGTGTTTACCTTATCTAGTGAGCCTAGCTAGCTCATTGGATTTTTATTACTTCCTACTCACAGATTTCAAAGGAGTTATATTTGAAAGTTTTACAAAATGGTTCGGAAAGAAAGTAAAGTGGATTTGAATTATTGAAGGTTGTCTATTATATTCAAGTTGAATGTTGTACAGGTGAAATGATTTTGTGGAATACTATGTATGTATTCCACCTGCACATTGGATAGTTCAAAGTTGTTATTGGTATGAAATCTTGCTCAGCCTTTTGGCTGATATTACATGTCTTCAATGTGCAGGGCTTGATGGTGACTAGCTTATATTGGGTGAGAGCGTTGACTTCACCTAGATATAGATTTATTAAAGTTAAGACTTCCGCTGCAATAGTTTAGAATTATGGTTTGTTATAGGAGTGTATTAATTAATTACATTTTCTTTTAGTTGTAATAGTTAATAATTAATTTATGTACTAGAAGTAGTACCTTTCGCCTTGCTGTTATTAAATGTTTAATAACCGCGGCATAACAGCTCTTGAATTTTCCATGCTTTGTACTCTGATATGTTTTCTAAAGAATGTGGAAATTCAGGGTTGTTACAGTGGTGCTCCTTCATCGATCACTTTCCAACAGCCTCGATCAAATTTAGCCTTAATCAAACTGTCATTTTGTTCACGATAGTTCCAGACGAACCTCAAAAATCTATGTTATTGATAAACCCTTTGCAGAAATTGCCATACCTTCTGCACCCATTTTTTGCAAAGAAAATTAATAATCCCAGAACCCCATTTAAATATCAAAGGGGAAAAAGTCATTTCTTCATTTCCAACCTCACCCAAAAAAGAAGTAATTTTCCCTCAAAATTAATAAAATTAGGAAAGAAAATATTGCAAATTGAAAGAAAGAACCCATATTTATACCATCATCAACGAAATTGAACCGAGATAAACTGGCATAAATATCTTTTTCACATAAATAAAACGAATTATTATTATTATTATTATTATTATTATTATTATTATTATTATTATTATTATTATTATTATCATCATCATTATTAATATTATTATTTTCTCAATTATTTACTGATAATTAGAGGGTAATTTTTTTTTTTCCTAAGTAAGTAATTTCATTGCTCAACAGATTGTACACCTAAGTCAAACCAAGTTAACGAACCAACTATGTTGGACCCTTAACAAGGAAAGACATCTAACTACAATCATCTAACATTAGTGATCACAAACTGTTTACAACTGCATAAACCAATTAAAATCTGCTCTACTTATTTTCTTGGGCAATAGTGCTTCAATTCTAGCTCTAACAAGATACTTAATCTGCTTCACACTCCAATCTATACTAGGACTACACTGAGACCAATATGACTTATTTCTTCCTTGCCATACATAGTAGACCACTGCTATAATGCAAGCATACATAACTTACTTCCTGAATTTTGAGTTCCTACTGTCCCTCAACCACTTGATGAGTCTGTCCAGTGAGATTGTTGTGGATTGTATATTCAGTCATGTTTTAATACTCTTGATGAGAGACATTTATGTCACTCATAGGGTAATAATTCGTGCTTAATTAGAGTCGTTTTAGTTTAATTTTCGTAATTATTCTTCTAATTTTATTTCTTTTTTAGTTATTATTATTTTCTTTATTTATTTTCATTTTATTATTTTATATGTATAGTTTCTCCCCTTGTGTTTGGCTTTCTATGTAGGTAAGCTTTTTGGAGCTACGCGTTCGAGTTTCAAAGTTAGAGGGGTGGCTTGATTTAGTGCTATAATATAGAGCTTATCCTACACCACACTTCCCACCTATCCATACCACACACCAAGCATAGAGTGGAGCAATTTTGCCAAAATAAGAGCTTTTGGAAGGATTTGTGCACAAGGGTGATATTAAAATGGTCATAGCTTTCACTACAAATACTATTTTTCAGTGATTCAAGTTGGAGATCAAAGTTTAGCTCGATAGCTTTCCAATGAGTGGTCACAATCCTGATTCCGGTGAAAAATGAAAGAGATATGGCTCTTTGAAGTCAGGCGCGTCTGCTGGCCCGCCCGATCTGTGCCCAGCCCGCCCGGGCTCCTCAGCCCGCCCGAGCAAGTTTCCTGCCCGCCCGGGCTGCTGAAGAGTGGAGCTTCTGCCTCGACGAAGAAGGGTAGCATGCCCCGCCTGGTGGATCAGCATGGGCCCGACCACCCTGCACCGCCCGGGCCTTGACCCAGCCCGCCCGGGGTGCCTTGGTCAGCCCGCCCGGCCATGTGGAGCCCGCCCGGGCTGCTGTTATTCGCACGTTTTTCTTCGGCCCATTTTGTTTACGACGATGTAATTGAGGGGGAGTATAAATACCCCCTTAGCCCATTTTGAGGAGCCAAGTTTTATTTTATTCCCTACTTATCGTTTTAGAATATTTTTTTAGGGTTTTAGGGAGGATTAGCCTCTATAACTTAGTTTAGGGGAAAAGTGAGAAAACTCAAAGAAAGATTGAAGATTTGGAGATTCAAGGGTGACAACTTGTATTTGAAGATTCAACAATTTATCAATGAGCATTTCTTACTCTCTCTCTCTCTTCTTTTATCGCTTTATTTTAATTGTTTTCATTGTTTAATCTTCATGTTTAATAGTTAATCTAGATTAAAGTTTTCATCTTTTCCTAGTTTCTTCTTGTTTGTTCACTAGATTTTGTTTTGTTTTTGCTTTAAAGTGTTGATTTTTGGTTTTTGCTATTTTTAGATTGGTGATTTATTGCTAGTTTTTCCATGTTTATGATGTTTGGTAGTATAATGGATAGTGAGTAGTTCATTAACTAGGATTGGGAGTAGCCCAATCATTATTTGCATCCTATTTTCATGAGTAGAGTTTATTGGGTTGATTATGTTTGGGATTTGTGCAATTTCAATCTTTGATGTCGATTGGTGACTTAGTTGATGTGAGCTCCTTCATCTTTTGATCCTTTGTTGCCCATTTAATGGTTTACTTTTATGTGGTTGACCTTCATGATTGATTGATTAGTTGTTACACATCACTTGTTGGTTGATATTAACTTGGGTTTGATTTCAATTCTTAACTTGGCCTAGTTAGGTGATAACGCCTCGAAATATAGGTTTTGTTGCCATAATTAGGACTCTAAACTCCCTAACAACGATTTTAGAGGTGTTTAGGTTTGTTTATCCCCTTTGCATATCCCCAATGCTTGTCAACCCCCTTATCTCTACTTGGTTGTTGGATGTGAACTATGATTGTGGTGATTTCCCATTCCTAGTGCTTTCCCTAATTTGATTCCAATAGTTTTAATCATTTAATTCAACCAAAACTTGATGATTTCTTCGGCCTAGCTTATTGTTAAATTAACACATATTGGTGCTCCTTAGTCCTTGTGGAAGAATGACCCTTGCTTGTCACTTTACTTAGTTTAGTGGTCTAGTTAGGTTTTATTTGACTTTAGGAGACTAGTAACGACCTAGTTTTCCCCTTGTCAAAATGGCGCCGTTGCCGGGGACTTCGGCTTACATTGATTTGTGTTGATTAGATGAGTCTAGGCTATTTGTGAATATTCTTTGTTTTTCTTTGATTTTTTTTCGTCTTTTCTTATTCTTACTAAAAAAAATTGCAAATATCTCTTTTCCTCAATATGAGAATGAGTCCTTTTGGGTTTACTTTGATAGACTTGAGGACTTTATAAAGTACTATGGTTATTGTAACACCCCAGAATTTCACAGCGGAAAAGAAAGAAATAATAATAGTATTAATAGGACGATGGCGGAAACATCGTCTTCTGGGAATGTCACTGCTACAAGAAATGCGTTTAAATAACTAAGTGATAAAACCAACATAAATAAATAGTATAAATAATTTAAATTAATTAGAGTAATATCTAAAAGAGAAAACTGACTCTCAAACTAATTAAAAGTCTAGGCCTAAAACATCTAGCTTTTTAATGTTCACAACTCAACCCGAGCCCAAAACCAAAGAAGATTCCCATCAACATATCCTGCAAAATATATAACAACAATCCACAATCAGTGGGGAGTAACTAGTAGTTCTCCCAGAACAAAAGAAATCAAAGCATGATTCAGACATAGATTAATAAGAAAGGAAATAATAAAGTCAAGTCAACTACAATATGCATCCACTTCCATATAACTCACAAATAACGCAAATGAATAATAAATAGCAAGTGAGTTGGATAAAAATAAATAAATCATCTCAAGAGTACTTTTATAAAAATAAAAGTATAGGTAAAACAAGTTATTGAGTCAGAAACCGAACGCCAGTGAATCGCAATTCACTTCCTAAGGTTTGTCAGATCGCAATCTCCAGGTCAGTCTATGGGCTTACGTTCCCCACTGCCTGTGTCTAAGAATGGCCAAACTCCCGATGCAGGGTAGAACACGCATAACTCCCTGACCTCTCGGACGACAACAATTAACCCAGGTGTACCCCTAGTTCGCAAACCAGGTGGTTGGCATGTTCTTCACCGGGGACTACATCTATCCCACCGGATATTCTTATCTCAAAATAAAATCATAAATATCATCAAAGTATCATTCATCTCAAAAACATTCGTCAAAAGGGATGCCACCCGGCCTTATACCCATAATTCATCAAAAGATATTTCTTCAAAATTCCTTCAAAGTAGTAACTTACAAACTTAGAACAAATGTTCCAACAATAAATACTTTGAACATCCCTAAGCATCAACAATGATATTAAACTAGTTTTTACAACACCAACAATTCAATCAAAAATACATCACTAATTAACTCCAAGGCTTATTCAATAAAAGAGTAGTAACAATTAATCATTTCTTTCATAAATCAAACATAAACATAAGGATACCCAATAATACTTACTGTAACCTACTGAACATCAGCAACCAAGAACATAAAAGATTACAAATTATTTCTGACTAACAAGCTCTCAAATAATTTAAAAGAGTATCCTTAATTTCACAACAAAAACCCAATAATAATTATTAAACTAATAAGTTCGATCAGTAAAATCACGCAAAAATTATCATACGATCCTAATGGCTCTACTGGAATGGTAAAAGTTTTATTTATAATTTTCGGACTCTAAAAGTATTTTTAAATGTTAATTTACATATTACTCAATAAAGCCAATATAATAATTAAAAATAAAAATAAACGCCCAAAAATTACCAAAAATTTACCTAACATGCATAAACTCACGGAAATACATAATCTACAAAGAAATGAATTTTTCGGCTTTCAGAAATAATTTTCATGATTTATATACTGACAGAAATGATAGGAAAAAATTATTCTAAGGCATGGAATACATACTACACATATAACATGATCCATGAAAAATAATTTCAGTAATTTTAACATTTGTTTAATAATTATTATGCAAATAAGCCAAAAACACACAAAATACCAATTAAATCAAATAAATACTAATAATCAGACGAAAATTATTTTTCTCTATACAATATTCATACAGCATGCATCAAGTATATTCACGCCAAATTTCATCAATAATTTCATTCAAAAAGTATTTTAAACAATTCCTAGCGTAATAATCTAATACCGAAAAATACCCTAATCACTATTGTTCTAAGATAACTACTAGTTACCTGGAACGTCGGGAGGAGAGCGAGTCTAAAGAGATACGAAAGATATGTGCAATCCAAGTCCTCCACGAACGAAAATTGTAGCAATAAGTCACTAGGCGTTTTCTTCTTGAACGTTGACAAATCGCATTTCGTACTGTTCTGTTCCGACCATGATTCCCGATGATCAAAAGCACGAATTCTAAATCGCTCCGGTCAAAGTTAAGAACAAGATGTTGTAAACGTTCTGTATAAATTTGAAGACGATCCAACGGTTAGATCTACGGCTACGGTTATTTTCGTGAAGGTGTGATAGGAAAAACCGGGTTGAACCTTTCTATTCTTTTCCTCTTCCTTTTCTCTCTTTCTTTTCTTGAAAACGGTGAGGGTTAAATGAGAATGATGCTGAACTTATTTTAATAAAAATCAGAATATTATGGCAAGAAAAATTGAAGGGTTTAGGAGAAATGATTAGGGGGGTTGTGGGGGTTACAAACTACCAAGAGTCATCAATTAAAAGAAATGAAATAAAAGAAGCGAAACTTCTTCCTTCTCCCTCCCCATAGCCGGCTGTCCAAGCCCAAGTACACCAAGATGATTTCGGCCCAAGTCATCAAAGGTCCACGCATCAAAAGTCCGTCACGCGACAAATCGATAAATTCCTAAATCGCACCTAAACTTTGAAAATACTTAATAATGAAAATAATTCTAATAAATTATATTATAAATATAAATATAATACACACATTAGCACGCCATAATAATAAAATAATAATTCGGCTCCCAAAATAAAAAGAATAAAAATCATTAATTTAGAGAAAATAATAGTTTTAGGGAAAACTTTTGCGGAAAAACTAGGAGCAAAATTATGGGTTGTTACAGTTATGGTCTTTGGGAGGCTTGTGAGATTACTTATTGGGGTTTAAATGAGCATACTAGAGGAGTGGTTGAAAATATGTTTAATGGTGAATTTCGAGCTATATCTTTAGATGAAGCTTGGGATTTTTATATGTGGTTAGCTAGGGATACTTATGATTTTGATTCTGTAAATTCTCATAATTCATCTAACGTTTGCATGAATTCCTTTGATGAGTCAAATGTTCCCACTAGTGACCCTATTATACATGATTTTAATCCCCCTCCCTCTTATGCTTATAACAATGATGTGCACTCTAATGTTGATGATATTCATGCTACTTTTCAATATTCATCGAATTTGTGCATGGATTTTAATCAAGTGCCTCATATTCCCGATATTGACTCTCATATGCTTGATTGTAATCCCCCTCCCCAAAATGGTCTCCAAATTAGACTCCAAGCACCTCTTCAATTAGGACCGTCCACCAACACCACTAGTCTAGAGAGTATGATGCAAACCTTCATGACTAATCAAGCTAAAGAGACTAGTGAGTTGAGAGAGAGCTTAAAACAAATGCAAGTTCATAATAAAATGCTAGATACTCAAGTTTCTCAATTGTTGGAGTCTAGGTTGGAGCCTACTTTTGCAAATCAAGAGCAAAATGGATCTGATGATGACCATAATGAGATTATTGATGATGATGATGATTCGAGGGATGTTGAAGTTGAAAATCAATTGGGAAAGAGTAGCCTAGATCTTGATGATGGTTTTTGGAGTAGTGATGATGAGGAGTATGCTCTTGAGGAGAAAAAGCCCATTTTTTAGGATATTGTTAAAATTGAGGATGTTTATGAGTCTATACATTCTCTTTTTGAGTCTAATGTGTCTTCCTCTAATGAATTAGACCTTACTCTCCCTCCTTGTGCTTTAGAGTACCCATCCTCTCCAACCCCTTCTTGCTTAAGTGAAAATCTTGGTCAATTTGAGAGTGAGATACATCATTTGGTAGTTGGTGATGTTTTGAGGCTTTAGAGGATGAAAAAGATGTTGGTAAGGAGTCATTGGTTGAAAAAGTGTGCGATTTGAAAACTTGTGATATAGGAGAAGCCATTTGTGAAACCTTAGTTTCTATTCCTTCACCTTATATCCTATTTTCAAGAAAGCTTAACCTACTTCCTTCATTTTCCATCCTTTTCCCTTATTCACCCAAATTACCTCCATTAGATGAGTCTCCTTCCTCCTTTGCCCTTCAAGTGCCTCATTTGATAAATTTTGAGGAAAATATTGAGATTGCTAAGCAAAAAGAGTTTATCGAGGAGAGTTTGCCGATTTTTCCTTCGTTTTTGTATTCTTTTGATTCTTCTTCTTCCTACTTTCTTGATTCTCCTTTTGTTCCTTCTTTTAGGCACTCCCCTCCTCGATTTTTGCATAGGTGTTTCCAAGGGAAGATTCAACAATTTATCAATGAGCATTTCTTACTCTCTCTCTCTCTCTTCTTTTATTGCTTTATTTTAATTGTTTTCATTGTTTAATCTTCATGTTTAATAGTTAATCTAGATTAAAGTTTTCATCTTTTCCTAGTTTCTTCTTGTTTGTTCACTAGTTTTTGTTTTGTTTTTGCTTTAAAGTGTTGATTTTTGGTTTTTGCTATTTTTAGATTGGTGATTTATTGCTAGTTTTTCCATGTTTATGATGTTTGGTAGTATAATGGATAGTGAGTAGTTCATTAACTAGGATTGGGAGTAGCCCAATCATTATTTGCATCCTATTTTCATGAGTAGAGTTTATTGGGTTGGTTATGTTTGGGATTTGTGCAATTTCAATCTTTGATGTCGATTGGTGACTTAGTTGATGTGAGCTCCTTCATCTTTTGATCCTTTGTTGCCCATTTAATGGTTTACTTTTATGTGGTTGACCTTCATGATTGATTGATTAGTTGTTACACATCACTTGTTGGTTGGTATTAACTTGGGTTTGATTTCAATTCTTAACTTGGCCTAGTTAGGTGATAACGCCTCGAAATATAGGTTTTGTTGCCATAATTAGGACTCTAAACTCCCTAACAACGATTTTAGAGGTGTTTAGGTTTGTTTATCCCCTTTGCATATCCCCAATGCTTGTCAACCCCCTTATCTCTACTTGGTTGTTGGATGTGAGCTATGATTGTGGTGCTTTCCCATTCCTAGTGCTTTCCCTAATTTGATTCCAATAGTTTTAATCATTTAATTCAACCAAAACTTGATGATTTCTTCGGCCTAGCTTATTGCTAAATTAACACATATTGGTGCTCCTTAGTCCTTGTGGAAGAATGACCCTTGCTTGTCACTTTACTTAGTTTAGTGGTCTAGTTAGGTTTTGTTTGACTTTAGGAGACTAGTAACGACCTAGTTTTCCCCTTGTCAACTCTGCAAGCATTCCTTATTGAATTTACATTGGAAGAATAGATGAGCATGAGTATCTACTCCATTAGCATACACTAAACACTGATATGAACTACTGATGCCAATTCGAGCTAATCAGGCTGTTGTTTGTAACTTCTCCTGCATAGCTAGCCATGCTATAAACTATGCTTAAGAATAGATAATCTATTCCATATTGTTGTGGTCCATGAGACTTTCTCTTTTTCTCCTTTGATCTTGTCATAAATCTCCTGAATTAAATACACATGAATATCACTAAACTCTCTTTCAGTGTAGAATGCTTTCAATTGTTCTTTAACCCTGCATACACTCTTCTAATACCAACTAACTCTTGAGTTAGGAGTGTACTCCCACCAATTGTTATCCTTAATATATACTGCATGTACCCACCTGATCCATACATTATCTTGCTTGCTTGTTATGGCCCAGACATATTTGCCAATACAAGCTATGTTCCAGGCTATCACATCTCTAAACCCCAAGCCACCACTTGCTTTACTCCAGCATACTTCATCCCATGCTACAGCACCAGGTTTGTGAGTAAAAGACTAACTACTCCATAAAAATGCTCTACACACCTTCATAACCTCATTTAGAACACTTTTTGGAATGATAAATACATGTGCCCAATATCTATGCAAGCTAAGAAGCACTACATTGATGAGTTGTGTCCTAGCCCCATATGATAGGTTTCTTGTACTTCATACCCTTATTGGAGCTGTCATTTTTTCCACAATACTATCACATTGAGCTTGTGAGATCTTTTTTGAGCAGACAGGGACTCCCAAGTATTTAAATGGCAATCTGCTTCTCATGAATCCAGATGCATCCATAACTCTCTGTATCTCTGCTTCTTGCATTCCACAAGTATACACATTTGATTTGCTAACATTAGCCTTCAAACCTGATGATTGTGAAAATAGCTTGAAGGCTCTTAACATCAAATATATTGATGTATATTCCCCTTTACAACACATGATGAGATCATCAGCAAAACACATATATGTTAGCTTTACTTCCTTGCAACTAGGATGAAAATGAAATTGCTCCAAGTCACATAATTTGTATAATATCCTTGATAGATATTCCATACAAATCACAAAGAGGAGTGGAAACATAGGATCTCCTTGTCTCAATCCTCTAGCAGATTTAAAGTACCCTTCCATTCTGCCAATTATCAATAGAGAAAACATAGGTGTTGATACACATGTCATGATCATCTTTACAAACTGAACTGGGAACCCAAAGTGCATGAGCATTTCTTGAAGAAACTCCCAATTAACTATATCATAGGCCTTCTGCAGGTCTATCTTCATTAAGCAGCTAGGACTCACCTTTTTCCTCCCATATTGCTTCACCATATCTTGTACAACCATTATATTGTGTACAATGAATCTTCCATGCACAAATCCCCCTTGATTCTCCACTATAATATCAGGTAATATCTGTCTCAATCTGCCACATAATACCTTTGTAATACACTTATAAAGTGTGTTGCAACAGGATATAGGTCTATATTCTGTTACATTACTAGGGCATCTAGTCTTTGGAATCAGTGTAATGGATATGTTGTTCAATTCTTTTAACAAGATTCCACTCTGTAGTGTATCTAGTACAGCAGCAACTACATCATCACCTATTATATTCTAGGCATCCTTGTAAAAAAAGAACCAAATCCATCAGGCCCAGGAGCCTTGCTCCCTGGGATAGAAAATAATGCTATCTTTACCTCTTCAGCTGTGTATGGTGCATTCAATATAGCCATATGCTCTTCAGACACCAGTGGGCCAGCTTGGACAATCTGTGCCATTGCAGGTATTCTGTTGTTGATATTATTGCCCAGTAATTTCTTATAATAAGATACAAATGCCTCTGACACAGATTTAGAAGTATCATGTCAGACTCCCTCTTCATCATTGATACTATAAATCTGATTCTTCAACTTTCTTTCCTTGATGCTTTGATGAAATAATCTAGTACTTCTTGACACTTATCAACGCACATAGTTTTAGATGATAAGTTATTGTTTGGTTATCAATTGTTATTTTATTGAAAAGTAGATGTGATAGGAGTTAGTAGTTAGTAAAAGTAGTATTATTTTATTTTAAGGAGAGAGAGTGTGGGCCATGGTTAGAGTTGGTGGGTAGTACGAGTGGTATTATTTTATTTGGAGGTGAGAGAGTATGGGCTAATGCTTAAAAGGTAGAAGGATTAAAATAATAGTGGGTCATATTAAAAAATAGAAGTGTAAAGAGTATTCTAGGACAGATGAAAAAGGAAAGTGTAAAGAGTATTCTGGGACGGAGGGAGTATTTTTATAACCATCAATCAGCCACTCCATTTTGGCTTTCTGTCTTAAAAAAGAAACATAAGTGTCATGCTTCTCTTTATACTTTCTCACTGCTTCCAATTCAGCATCAGCTAAACTTTTATCCCCTGGATGTAAGTGCATCTGCTGCTGAGCTACTATCATTGCCTGTTGAGCTTTAATTTCCTCTGCTTGCAGATCAGTGAAACCTGTTTTATTCAATTCTTTCAATGCCATCTTGACTTGCTTCAATCTTTGTATGACTTTAAACATTTTTTAGCCATGAATGGGAGTATTCCAGGCCTATCTAATCAACTCTTCAAACTGTGAAGCTTTCTTCCACATGGTAAAATACCTGAAAGGTTTTTTACCTCCTTGATCATCAGGGAAAACTGAAAGCAAGGCAGGAGAATGGTCAAACTCCCCTTCACATTGAAAATTTACTTCAGCAGAAGTAAATAAATCTTGCCAAGCCTGATTTGCCAACATTCTATCAAGCTTGGAAAATACTCTATCTTCACCACGTTGTTTGTTGTCCCACGTGAAAAAATTACCCGAGCACTTGATATCAGTCACAGCACACTCAGTCATACAATTCCTTATATCCTTTATTTCCACCTCTCTCACTAAGGAGCCTAGCCTTTCATTTGTGTTCATCACACAGTTAAAATCACCACAGATTAACCATGGTTCATGAGTTTTAATCTGCTTCAACTTTTCCCATAACTCTTCTCTGCCTGCTCTTTCATTGAAGGCATACACCATGGTACAATAAAATCCATTTACACCACTTCTAGGTTGCACAAAGCAGTGTAACATTTGACTTGTTCCACTAATAACAGTAATAGTGAAACTACCTAATACATAAACAACTGGGGACAAACATTTGTCGTGCTGATACCCCCGTCTCCGTGGTCACTAGCCCTGACATGAAAATCACTTGCATCTATGCGGCACGGGATCGAATCCTTTCAAAGGCGAGCAGTGTTTGGCCTTTTTTGAAATTTTGTTCTGGGCAGCGTAAGATTTTATTAGATCATTATATTTTTTTTTTATTATCTATTTTTGCCCATTTCTACGTTATTTAGAATTATTATTAACCACATAAAATGATATCTTTAATACAAATATGACAGATTTCTCTTTAAACGTTTTGATCCATGACAAACGTGTTTGCACACAAAAGTCAATAAAAGATGTTTGATCCATGACAGACGCTTTTAGGGCACGTTTGGGCCAAGGCCCATATGCCTTCTTAAACGTTTGTTTCGCGTTGCAAACGTCTACCTAAAGACGTTTATACCATTGAAGTATTATTTTGAATTATTATTAACCACATTTTGTTACTAATGATATTATGATCCCAAACATGACAGTTTTTTCAAAATTAATACTAGCAATTTTATCTAATGTTTGGTATAAATTTTAATTCTTCCTAAAACATGATTATACATCATTGTTCATTTGAATCCAGATTACAAACCACAATCTAAGTTGGCTGGATCAACATGATAGTTGAATCTTTCTTTGTTAATGGAACATAATAGTTGGGTCATCGCCCAAAGCCCCATAGTTGGGTCATCACCCGAATACATAAAGTTGGGTCATCACCTAAATCCCCATAGTTGGGTCATCACCCAAATCCCCATAATTGGGTCATCACCGAAAGCCCCATAGTTGGGTCATCACCCAAGAACCCCCCAAAATTGAAACAGCCAACAGTCATGCCCTGTTGATTTTGATAAAACACTGAAAGAACCCCGAAATCGATTAAACGAAAATCGAGATTGAAGAACATGAGGGTTTTGTTCATGCGAAATGGAGTATAGACCTATCAAACAAATCAAGACAACTGAAATCGAACTTTCCCCAAAAACAAAACCAAAACCCTAGATATGTAAAGAAGACTGAAATCGAGATTTCCCTAAAAGCACACTTCCACCCTTGGTGTTTGCGTGAAGAAGATTCACTTATGCGTGAAGAGTAGAGTAACAAAAGAGCAGTTAATTGGTCAAAAATGGTTGAGGAAGGAGATGAGATGGGTGGAGAGGGAACGCAGGGAAGGAAGGAGTTCATCGGGGTTCAGGGGAAAAAGAGGAGAGAGAAAAAAAAAGATGGGTAAATTTTTCTTTTTGGTCAAAATAATTAATTTCAGAAAAATGAAAGTATTAAATTTTTAGGATTTTCTTATTAATTTTTTGGAATTTACAAAATTATTTTAAGTATTTATCGTAAATATTTCTGATTTTAGTAAAAGAAATGAAAAGGAAAATGGCTTGCTGAGTTGGCAAAATGGGTGGTGCAGAAGCCCTTTGACTTCCGTTGACTTCAGTGGTCATAATTTTGGTATGATCATTGAAGAATCATCCATGTTTGAGCATGCCAAGATAGTTCATAATCTTTGTTATAAAGTTTCGGCTATTATAGAAGTCTACATTCTTATTCACATGCTGAATCTGGTGGTATATGTCTATGTTGGTAGTGTTCCATGCCTCTCAAAAAAAATGTTGGTAGTGTTCCCATTCCATAAGTTAGTATATAGATGAATTGTTGTTTCCAGCATTCCATAAGTGAGATGATAGCTTCTCATTTACTTCATGAGGGGCTTCTTACCATATATAAGCATCTGTATCCATTCAGTGTTGTTCATTTGATATCTGAATCTTATTTATCGTTTTATGGCATGGTGTTTGTCATCTCTAGATATAGAATTTTAATTTAATAGCGAATTTCAGCTTCAAATCTGATTTAACTTTTTTTTATAGATGATATAAAAGGATAGAGAAGGAATCCAATTACCGTGTACGATCTAAATGCATAGTGTTTTATTTATCTAACCTATTATCATAAAAAGCACCTGACCTATTGGTTACCTAAATAGGAACGAGCAACAATACTGAATGCAACTCCACGACAGAGAGTAGCTAGCTAACTGCAGCAGCGACAGAAATAGCAAAAACAGAGAGCATTGCATCAATCCATCCAGTAGAAAGGAGCCTGCCAACTGCTCTCTCTCTACCAACATTTTGATATATGTATGTGTTAATGACTTACAATGTTTCTTAAGGATCATTTTTTGCCATGTAGTTTAGTCATTTTGCGGAATGGTGGCTGTTTAAGTATTGTGATCATGCTATACTATGCCTTTCACATTGTGACATTTTATATTTCCCCTCCATGTTCGAAGCTAAAGGACGTCTATTTCTTATATAGATAGAAGATCCACAGGTGAAAACACTAATTCACTTTTTTCTCTCAAGTTTATTTCTCCTGCTTATCTTTTATATGTGTGACCTATTGTGCTGCCAACATACGTTTTTAATTTAAGCATATAGTATTTTTGCATGATTCTCTCTGATTTGAATTGTTTTGCTACCTGCCATAGTTTTGTAAAGAAGTTTAATTATCTGGCTTATTGAATATCATATGGTTAATTTGATATATACCAAAATATGAGATCATTGGCAACATGTAAATACTTTCATTTGTAAGGGTTTTGAAAATTGTTGTCCATTTATTGTGGTTGTTCATAACCAATTCCGGTTGCAACTTTTAATTTATGTATCTTAATTTCAAGCCTTGTCTTTGCTTGGTAGGGCCTCATGCTTAAGATTGGCCAAGCACAAGGAGCAAAGAAGATGGAGAAGTTTAACAATATATATCTACATTGTAATACTTTTGGTAGACTATTTTGAATTTTTTTTTTGGTTATTGGTAACTTGTAATTGACATATACATTTTGTTAACATTTTTATTGCAATAAGATAATTATAATTGGTGGATATAAATTTTTATATTGATATAATATGTTTGTGTAAATACACTAACCATGCTCACTGTGTATTGTTTGTCCTATTCTTTTGAAACAAATAAGTAAGGTCATTGGGTAGGGGTGTAAGTGGATTGGACTTTGCCGAATCCAAATCCAGTCTAAAGTTCTTTGGACTCGAGAAATTGAGTCCAAATCCGATCCAAACTTTTTTTTTCCGAACCCAGTTTAGTCCTATATAATCCGAAACTTTTTTCTTGAGTCCGAACCCAGTCCAGTCCGATTATTATACAATATATTACTTTTTTCTTGATGTAGATTCACAATGTTTTCTCATGATTGAATCATTGAAATTTAAAAAATTGGACTCTTTACATGCATTCCACAAAGTAAGTTACATACATCTTCTTTCAAGTCATATAAATTGCAAAATACAAAAGACGCCAAAAGGGTTAAAGTATATTACTACAAAGTTTACTATATTACATACAAATGACTATATTACTACAAGACAAGCATATTGAACTCATATTCCACACAACTATATATCACCTGATCAAGGATTTGGTTGAGGTGTGTTTACAATTAATAATTTATTGCTCCATAGTTTTTGTAGTTTTTAATTATAATGTACATGGTTATTATGTAATTATTAAATATAATGTTTGTATTATTGTTAATTTCAGGATAAAGACGAGATATTACTTCCTTCCATGTTAATGTCCCAGACAAACAACGCATATGTGTTCATTTTAAGCCTCTCTTCTGCCAACACAGATTTTTTGGGCCAACTATTGATAATATCATATATGTACATTGGGCCGAGGAATGTGCTAATTTGCTCAAGTATTGTTTTTACTATTTTAATTATATTGCCAACTAATATACATACATCATTAACAATAATCTACTTCCATTATGTAGGGTTTGCAAGGAATATTGTCAATCCTAATACAGCCATGGAGTGATATGTCAAATAATGAAAAATATTTTCAATTGACTATTAATGTAATACCATTGCAATTGACAATATAATATAAAGTTTGAATTTCATTCTGTTGTGTTTTTAAATTTTGAATATTTTAAGTTAATATAGAACACAAGGTATATATTAACATCTATTCTGTTTGCTATTTAAACTTTTGTAGATTTATTAATCGACATACCAATATAAATCATATGTCTATGATAATTTACCCTAAATCGTGTATGAAAATGAATCTATAAAGTTTAAATAAACATACTTAATATAAACATAAATGTAGTAAAGGAATTAACCAAATTTACGCTTATTCTTTAAATAATTATTAATACCTCAATAGTTTTTTAGCAAACTTACTTAATAAAATTCATGTATAACCGAAATTTATGAGTTGAAAATAAAAACTATCCTATATTTTTTTGAACCATTTTTTTTTCTTTAAAAAAATATGTATGTAGAGGTTTCATTCAAAAATTGCCATAATGTGCCTATAAAGTCTTTAAATAGTCACTGATTAAGAAAAAGTTAACAATGAAATCTGTAATTTAGAGCAATTTTTAAGGAAAACTTTAAAAGAATAGTATTCATCAATATAGTATTGAGATATTGATCTACTAATCTTATAATGTTCATTAATCCTTTTAAAAAAATCATGTTAAACTTTCTTACCCAAAAGAAAAAAATCAAGCATTTACAAATTAAATACTAATTTAAAATCACAATCGAGAGTGAAATCATGTTGATTTTGGAAAAAGAAGGCATACAAATGTTTTCCCAAAATCAACATATAACCACAATCTCTCTTGGGAAAAATATAACCACAAAGATTAGGTTAATCTAATCACTACAGTCTACACTATTGTAGATACATAAAATAAATCTGATTAACACGATTTAAGGGATTTGTTGGAGTACAAGATGACACTCAAGAAGGAGGGTTGAATTGAGTGACAAAAACTAATCGATTTTCGCAAAAATACTCTTATGGCACAATGCCTTACACTGTGTTATTCACTCGTAAACTCTCCGATTGATGTTTTTGCTCGAACAAAATTGTATCAAAACAAGAAAACAATGAAAACAAATAATAAGACACGGGAATTTAACGTGGTTCAATCTCACCGTTGAGATCTACGTCCACACAAACTACTCTTTTATTATTTGAATCTTAAAATACCAAACCTTTGATACAATATGATTCCCCCACTACTAACTCTAGTAGTGCTCCCCAACACTTAACCCTAAGTGTTGCTACTCTCTATAATATATGAGAATTACAGAAAGAAATATTCCTCACAAGCGTGCTTCAATTCTTATTCAAGCAAATAGAGGATCGTTACAATCGTTGTTTAGAAACCTTAACTTACTAGAACTCTGTGCCGTACACTGTGCTGTGGGAGTTCGTTTTCAGCTCTCAAAATCTTTCAAAAACCAAATCTGAAAATGTGATTTGTTATACTGATTTCTATCCCTTATATAATTCAATCAACAGAATAAGAATTATTCTCCAAGATATATTTATGTTCTTGAACAATTTTTATTCCTAAAATAAAGGGATAAAATCTTTTCCTTTCCAAAATCAAATTTTATCTTTTATAAAGACTGATTTTCTTTTTTTCTTATAAGATAAGGATTCCTCCATATCTTATGCCAACTCTAAATCTGATTTTAAATCAATTTTTATCTAAAAAACTTTATCAAAATCGTTATAATTAAAAAATCAGTTTTTCTCTTTTTACAAACATTCTTTTTCGAAAATCTTTTAAAGAAACGTTTTCTTTAAAATCAGTTTTTTCATAAAACTTTTTATCCGAAAATCTTTACAAAACTATTTTCCTTTCAAAACTAATTTTCGAAATTAAAAACTCCCCTTTTTATATTCTTTAAATATAGACACATGAAATTAATGTAATTACCTATTTTCTTAACTCTAAGAAAATAGTTAACCATCATAATTTCATATTTCTAATTTAGCACAAAGTTTCAATACGTTAATTACATTGCATAAACATGACTAAGAACATAACTAGACCTAAGCTTCCATATCTTCAAGTTCTTGATCTTTCATGAACATCCAATCTTAATAGCTTTCTTAAATCACTGTTACACATATACATGTTATAGCATAAAGTGTTTATCACCATCAAAATAACATTGACTTAGAGTCACAACAAATTCCCCCTTTTTGATGATGACAAACAAATAATACTTTCCCCTCAAAAAATGCAAGATAACCAAGATAACCAAAATAACCAAATAGCCAAATACTTACACATGAGATAATTCCATTCATGAGTCTAAGTATTATACCCATCTTCCCCCTTTTGACATTATAAAAAAGGAGAGCATCAACATGTTTAATTAGCAAGTCAAAGTGAGTTTGATGTTATGGTTTTATATGGTGTTTTTCCCCCTATATTTGAGTTAAAATGTGTATCAATGGTGCTCTTATGAGCCATTTTATGCTAACTTTCTCCATCTAGTTGTGGTTTTCTGTTCTGTGTCTGATTGCAGGTTTTAGGGAATCATCTCCCTATTTCTACTATTATTTGACCATTACACTGGACTGGAGAGGTTCTATGCGGAGTTTCAAAGTCCCGAGGATACTTTCCGGGATACTAGAGCCAAGAATGAAGAACCGGACATGCGCCCGATGTGATCGGGCAGGACACGCCCGATCGGGCGCTAGCAAGTGTCATACCAGTTGTTGCGGGCCCGATCGGGCGGTTCGGCCCGATTCCGTCGGGCGTGACTGAGCAATATCTTGGGCGCAATGCTTAGAACAGGTGGGCCGCCCGATTTCATCGGGCGTGTCGGCCTGATTTCATCGGGCGAGGTCGTTTTTGGAGCTATGCTGCTGCGTTGAGCCCGATTTGGTCGGGCAGATGTGGCCCGATCGGGCGACTTATCAGACACGCGTTTTTTTAATGATTTTCGGGCTATTTTTCTAAGACTTTTCCTAGTTGTTTTAGGATTAGTATAAATAGCAAAAAAATCAGAATATTACTATTCATCTTGTTTTTTAGTCCTTAATTCTCATAGTTTCTCTCAAGAACCCTAGTTATTACTTTTCATTGTGGATTCAAGATCAAACCTTTGGATTGCTTGCAAGTTCAATATAGTTATTTTATTTGGTAATCTTCTTCCTTGTTTTCTCCATTATTGTTTGTTTTCTCTATTATTGATTGGATTGATTTCTTAATTAATTGCAATAGTTGAAAGTATGAATTTTTACATTGATTTTGTTATTGTTTTCTCAAGCATGAGTGAGTAGTTTTATTTTCTAGGATTGTGGGGATCTATGTATGCAATGAGGGATTGATAGATTAGTATAATTACTCTTTATTTCAATTGTCTCCTGTGATTGAATCGTTCATGCTAGACTTATGAATTAGGCCTGATTTGTATTTCTACTTTCACAATATTGAATCTGCTTCGAGAGGAGAGATTTCGTATAGGCTTTCAATCATTAGGCATAGTGATCCTTGACCATGCGAGAGCGGCTAGGTGATCTTTGAGGGAGGTAATGTTCGAGAGAAATTACATGTGCCCAAGATAAATTGACTTATTGGGTGATTATTATTCGTCTCTGATTTCCTGAATTGTATGCATAGTGATCCATAGTCCTAGTTCTTTATTAATTGATTCTTACCTTCATATTTAGTTCTATCATTTGCCTATTAGTTTAGTCACACACCCATTTTCAACTGATTTTAGTTAGTATAATATTAGAGTTCAGATACAATAGTATAACTTTCTCCATGTGGATTCGATCCTGACTTCCCTGACTACTTGTTAGTGGACCTTAGGTTATTTTTGATTAGGTGATACGACTTTAGCCTGTCAAATTTTGGCGCCGTTGCCGGGGAGACGGTTTATTTTTATTTTGTCTGAATTATAGTATTACACTAACCTCTACTCCGAAGAACACCTGTTCTTTGGAGCATCTCACGTTCGTTTTAGTGTTTTTGGTGTATGAGCAGGAAATTGAAATCCCCAAATCTCATTCCATTTGATCCGGAGATTGAAAAGACCGCTCGTAGACTCAGAAAGCAAACTAAGCAAGCGAAGTTGTCTGCAGGGACACCATCCCAAAAGACACCTGCTCCACCATCTTCACCACAACAAGAATTTTCCATCTCACCTATTACTGCTATAATGGGTGACGAAGCTAAACCAACCTTCAGAGATTATGCACAACCTTCTCCTGATAATGTACCCACTGGGGTCCGGATGCCTACCATTGCTGCTACAAACTTCGAAATCAAGTCTCATGTTCTGAATATGGTTCAGAATAATCAGTTTGCTGGGTTACCATCTGAAGACCCAAATCAGCACCTGCAGCGGTTTTTGCAATGTTGTGCTACTCAGAAACAAGCTGGTGTTACTGCCGATGAGATGAAACTCATTCTATTTGGTTTCTCTCTGCGCGACAAAGCTCTATTTTGGTATAATAAGCTGCCTTCCACCATCACCACCTGGGCAGAACTATCCAAAATCTTCCTCATCAAATGGTATCCTTACCAAAAGACTGCAGATATGCGTCATGCCATAGTAACTTTCACCCAAGACCCTGGAGAGTCATTATATGAAGCTTGGGAGAGGTTCAAGGATCTGCAACGCCTTTGTCCTCATCATGGTTTAGACCAGTGGTATTTGTGTCAGATTTTCTACACTAGAGTTGATGCAGATACAAGGAGGGTAATTGATGGAGCTTCCGGTGGGTTTTTCATGGATAAAGCCATTGATGAGGGGTATGAACTTCTGGAGAAACTCGCTTCTAATCAAGCATCTACCATTCATTCCTCCATGAAGAAGGGAGGGAAACATGATGTCGAGGCCATTTCATTACTGTCCGGGCAACTAGCTGCGCTAAACCAGAAGATTGATTCTTTGAAGCTAGGTAATGACTCTTCTCATATGAGTGTTAATGCGATGGCTAGTGCTTCTAATTATACTGCTCCCATTTGTGATGCTTGTGGGATACCTGGGCACAACTGTCAAGAGTGCCCTGCGCTCCTATCTTCTAATGTCGGGAGTACCTGTGAGGCGGTTAATGCGTTTCAGTCACAACCTAGGGGTCAGTTCAATCCATATTCTAACACTTACAACCCCGGGTACAGAAATCACCCCAACCTCTCATATCGGAGCAATAATGTGTTGAATCCTCAACCTCAACAACTATATGTCCCACAAAATCAGGTTCAACAATATCAACCTCAACAACAAGCTCCTCCTGGTTTTCAGAGAAATCAGGTTCCACAATCAACTGCTCCTCCTACTGACCCAGCCATGACAGAGCTGAAGAATATGATGTTTCAGATGCAGAAAGGTTTTAATGCCTTTCAAGCCGACACAAAGGCTCAGTTGGAAAATTTGGGTACGCATAACAAGATGTTGGAGACTCAACTAGCTCAGTTGGCTAGTTCTTCTGCTAGTAGGCCACCTGGGTCCTTACCTTCACAACCCATGCAACCAAGAGATACTGCCAATGCCATCACTCTTAGGAGTGGAACGCGGTATGATGGTCCGGAGATGCCTAAAGATGATCCGGTTGAATCCGACAAGGATGAAGCTGTCACTGACAATTCCACAGCTCCTAAGGAGGCTAGCAATGCAAAGAAGCAGACAGTAGTTGAAAAAGTTCCATCTACCACTCCTGTGATCAAGGTACCGTTCCCCAATAGACTATTGAAGACTAAGCTTGATCATCAGCTCGGTAAGTTTTTGGAGATAGTGAAGCATCTGCAGGTAACTGTCCCTTTCACTGAACTTATTACTCAAGTTCCTGCATATGCTAAATTTTTGAAGGAAATTCTGACTAGGAAAAGAGCATTTAATGAAATTGAGACTGTAGCTTTCACTGAAGAATGTAGTGCTCTTTTGCAAAACCAGTCCCCACCTAAATTGAAAGACCCGGGGAGTTTCTCTATTCCTTGTAACATTGGCACCATTTTTATCGATAAGGCTTTATGTGATTTGGGTGCTAGTGTTAGTGTCATGCCCCTTACTGTTTGCAAAAAGCTTGACATGGGAGATTTAAAATGTACCAATATTACTCTTCAAATGGCTGACCGTTCTGTCAAATACCCCCTAGGTATCCTAGAGGACGTCCCTGTGAGAGTAGGTAAATTTTTTATTCCTGTGGATTTTGTTGTGCTTGACATGGAAGAGGATACTCAGATCCCAATTATTTTAGGGAGACCATTCCTTCATACTGCTGGCGCTGTCATAGATGTTAAGAATGGGAAATTAACTTTGACTGTGGGAGATGACAAGGTGACCTTTAGTTTGACCAATGCCTTAAAAAGTCCCATGCTAGAGGAAGCCTGTTATAGAATTGATGTCATTGATGTGCTAGTTAACGATGACATGCCTCAATCCCTTCTGCGGGATCCTCTGGAGGCTTTGCTTTGTTTTGCATCTTCTACAGGTGATGGTAATCCCTTGAGTGCTGCAGTGGATGACTGGGAAACGGTTCTTACATGTGAGGAGTTTGACGGTATTACCACTCATGGCAAGGAACGGTTAGTATATGATACTCAACCGGTAGAGGTAAAGAAACCCGAATTGAAACCCCTTCCCCCTTCTATGCGATATGCTTTTCTGGATGAATCTGAAAATTATCCTGTGATTGTTAGTGCTTCACTGAATGATGGTCAAATGTCTCAACTTTTGTCTGTTTTGAGAAAACATAAATAAGCCATTGGATATAATATTGATGATTTGAAAGGCATAAGCCCTGACTTCTGCATGCATAGAATTCACTTAGAGGATGATCATCGTCCTAGTATACAAGGCCAACGTCGTTTGAACCCCAATATGCAGGAAGTGGTTAAGAAAGAGGTTATGAAATTGCTTGATGCTGGAATCACATCTACCCCAT
Source organism: Beta corolliflora (assembly GCA_947648045.1). Taxonomy (NCBI): domain Eukaryota; kingdom Viridiplantae; phylum Streptophyta; class Magnoliopsida; order Caryophyllales; family Amaranthaceae; genus Beta; species Beta corolliflora. Next base: position 1,714,247 of record CANSZD010003172.1, read on the forward strand.
TGCTGACTCCAAGTGGGTGAGTCCAGTTCAAGTGGTTCCTAAAAAGGGAGGTACTACTGTTGTTAAAAATGAATTAATTGCTACAAGAGTAGTAACTGGTTGGCGTATGTGCATTGACTATAGGAAATTAAATATTGCCACCAAGAAGGATCACTTTCCCCTCCCCTTCATTGACCAAATGTTGGAAAGGCTAGCTTGTCACTCTTATTTCTGTTATCTACATGGGTATTCAAGTTTCTTCCAAATCCCTATCCACCCAGATGACCAAGAGAAGACCACATTTACCTGCCCTTATGGTACCTTTACTCAATTACTGTTAGCTTTGATTACTGGAAGATTCCTATCATTCGTTCTCCGGATTGGAACCTTCCATTCGAGATTATGTGTTAGCGACTATGCTGTGGGAGCTGTGCTTTGTCAGAGGAAGGGCAACATCCTCCATGCGATATACTACGCTAGTAAGACACTAGATGAAGCTCAAGTTAACTATGCCACCACTGAGAAAGAGCTTCTAGCTGTGGTCTATGCATTGGACAAGTTCAGGACTTATTTGCTGGGGTCTAAGGTCATTGTTTATACTGACCATGCTGCATTGAAGTACCTCCTAGCCAAAAAGGAGGCCAAGCCTAGACTCATTCGATGGATTTTGCTGCTCCAAGAATTCGATTTAGAGATCAGAGATAAAAAGGGAGCAGAAAATGTAGTGGCTGATCACCTGTCCAGATTGCAGTATGAAGATATGGAAGAAGGTCTACCCATTGATGACTCATTTCCCGATGATAAGCTCCTGGCAGTCACTTCTGTCACCCCATGGTATGCCGACTTTGCCAACTTCTGTGTGAGTGGACAGACTCCCCCAGAGCTGAGTTACCAGCAGAGGAAGAAATTCCTCCATGAGGCTAAAAAGTATTTTTGGGACGACCCTCTACTGTACAAGCTCTGCGCTGACACCATCTATAGGCGATGTATTCCAGAATGGGAGGTGCATGACATTCTGAAGCATTCCCACTCCCTGCCATGTGGAGGCCATGCTGGGCCCTCCAAAACCGTTGCTAAGGTACTTCAATCTGGTTTTTACTGGCCTACTTTATTTCACGATGCTAGTACCTTTGTTAAGTCCTGTGATGCATGCCAACGAACGGGAAATATTTCCCGTAGACATGAGATGCCCCAAACCCCCATTTTGGAAGTTGAATTATTTGATGTATGGGGTATTGATTTTATGGGCCCCTTTCCCTCTTCATCGGGCAATAATTTTATTTTTGTTTCTGTTGATTATGTGTCTAAGTGGGTAGAAGCCCTTGCATCCCCAACTAACGACTAAAGTCGTTATGAAAATGTTTAAAAAGATTATCTTTCCAAGGTTTGGGGTACCAAGGGTTGTCATAAGTGATGGTGGATCTCATTTTCATAAACGCACTTTTGAGGCTCTGCTTAAGAAGTATGGTGTCTACCATAGGACTGGCCTAGCTTATCACCCTCAGACAAGTGGGCAGGTAGAAGTGTCTAATCGTGAGATAAAGACTATCTTAGAGAAGGTGGTAGCTAAATCTAGGAAGGATTGGAGTGACAAATTAGATGACACCTTATGGGCTTACAGAACTGCTTTTAAGACCCCTATTGGCACCACCCCTTACAGGTTAGTTTATGGGAAAGCATGTCACTTACCTGTTGAGCTAGAGTACAAGGCTTTTTAGGCTGTTAAGGAGCTGAACTTTGATGCTAAGTTAGCAGGAGAAAAACGCCTTTTGCAGATTAATGAACTTGATGAACTCCGGCTGAATGCTTATGATAGTTCGCGTCTCTACAAGGAGCGCACAAAGAGATGGCATGATAAGAAAATTTTGAGTTGAGAGTTCTCAATTGGTGACAAGGTCTTATTGTACAACTCTAGATTAAAATTTTTCCCTGGTAAGTTGAAGTCTAGGTGGTCTGGTCCATTTTCTGTCACTAATGTTAACAAGTTTGGTTCTATTGAGGTGATGAATGCAACAGGTGAAAAATTCAAAGTTAATGGCCAACGCTTAAAGTGTGATCATACGAGAGCTCTTGTTGGATCTGTGGAGGAATTATACCTCCAACTCCCTTCCCCTTCTGTTTGAGGGATGCGGCATTATGGTCGTGCGGGACCCTTATAAACCAGCGCTACTCGGGAGGCAACCCGACTTCCCCTTTCCTTTTCTTCTTATTTGTTTTTAGTTTTTCAAATTTCGTAGTTTTGGTAAGAGAGTGCGAGGGTACTAATCATCATCTTGAGGCTATATGTGTGCAGGAATTTTTTTTTTTTTTCATACTAGCTTGGCCCGTTTTCCCATTGAAAATATCGCAAAATTTTGAGAAAACGGCTGGTTGGGCATCCGCCCGATTAGATCGGGCAATGCCGCCCGATCGAGCCCGCGAAGAAAATTGGCAAAAGTAAGAAAACACAGCCGCCCGATTGGATCGGGCCACTTCGCCCGATCGGGCAATGTTCCGTCAACGAAAACCAAAGCGCCCGATTTGATCGGGCATCTCTACCCGATCGGGCCGCATTCCGTCAGTTGCCTGAACGAAGAAGTCTGACGCCCGATTGAATCGGGCGAAGTCGCCCGATCGGGCCCGTGCCCAGAATCCTCACGCAGAAAATCGCCCGATGTCGTCGGGCTCCACTCGCCCGATCGGGCCGTATGCCTCGGTATCATTAAATCGGGATTTTTCACTCATTTTTCTCATTCATCTCCAAATCTCTTTCTCTCTCTTCTTCAAGCCCTAACCCCCCAATTCTCACCTTCTTCCCCAAATTCTCCCTCCACCATTAAAGACCTCCATCCAAGTTACTTCTATCTTCACAAAATCACTCCTCTCATCTTCTCCTACTAATTACCCACTCCATCCTCTTCATTTTTCTTTCACTCCATCTCTCACATCCATCCTCTTCCTCCTTCCTTCCACCATTAAAGTGAGTGATAAGCTTCCCTCCATCATTCCCCATTAGAGTGAGTGTGAAATCCTCTACATTTTCCAAGCAACATGAGTTCGAGGAGGCGTCGTGGATCCGGCACCGGGTCTCAACCACCACCACCACCGGTCCCCCGGGACGAGACTTTTCCGGATGTCATCTTTTCGTCGCCGGAGCAGCGTGAAAGGTTTCAGCGCCTAAAAGGGCGCGAGGTGAGTCCTACCCACTTTCTTGATATTGAATTTTTGAATAAATTGGGTATTGCCTCTGAATTCAAGGATTTCATGAAAATAATTGGGATGGAATCATTCTTTTCCGTGCATGTTAATCCATATCCTGTACTTGTCTATGAATTTTATAGTAGTCTTGAGGTTACCAAACCCCGAACTGGACCCGTCTCATTTGTATCCTTTAGACTGCTAAATCAGGATTTCAACCTATCCCTACCGGACTTTGCACGAATTATTCGAGTCCAATGTCGTGGGGAGATTGGGCACCCCCCTAACTACCACCATCATGACACCTATTTTGCCATCACCGGTGATGGAAATGACTTCACCCTACAACATTGCAAGGGCAAATACATCCATCAACCCATCTTTAAAATTTGGGTCCGATTTATGTCTCATACACTATTTGGGAGGGTGGAAGGACAATTAATCAGGGGGGATGAGCTGTACTTAATAGGAAGCTACATGCTTAGAGGGACGCGCCACCAATTTCAATACAACATCCCTCATCATGTTGCGCTCCAGATGGAGCGTATAGCTACCACATATCCCAAGAGGCGAGCGGACGGTACCTTGACCTCTCGCGCCATTGTCAATGGGGGGTTGGTCACTCTTTTTGCTAGGAAAATCCCCGGTTTTGACGAGTCTCGCTACCAGCCAGCCATAGGACCTACCCTCCTGGATTATGCTTTCCTAGATCGTCTCCACTGGTTAGAGAGGGCTGGGGATAAATATCAGTGACGCATCAACGGGAGACGCTCTATTGAGCTACCTAGTCCCTTAGCAAAAATCCGACCTGGGCAGCCCCATTACCACCTTCCCATTGCTGGTTCTGACTTTCCCACCCCCGTGCCTGAGATACCCCAGCGCACCTTTCACCGCCGCCTCCCTCATTCTGATGATATTGCCTCTACTTCTGATGCTCCCCCTCCCCCATATTCTGCTGCTCCTCCTCCCTCTTTTGATTTTCAGGAAATGATGAGCATGCTCCAGCGGATGGAGTCTGGTATCACTGCCAACTCTACCGCCATCCAGAGCATCGGTCAGCAGGTTGATGCCAACTCTGCCCTTCTCCAGAGCCTTAGCCAGCGTGTTGATACATTGGCCAATGATCAACACCTAGCTATGTACCCCATGTACGATGACTACTGCAGACTGTAGGGGTGTTCATGGGTGGTTAACCGTCCCGAAATTTTATTTGGGACGGTAACCGGAAGTATCGGTTCGCCATATTTGCGAACCGTAACCGTAATCGTTCAAACCGGTAACCACATAACCGGTTAACCGATTTTTCGGTACGGTTTTCCGGTTAACCGTTAACCGTTACTCAAGTTTTAGCAAATTATTTTACTACTTTTATATATTAGATTTCAAATTTTTCTCAACATAAATAAGTATTACCAAGATTCTCTATAAAAGACAATCATCTCTAAAAAATATTCCACACCATACAATATTACAATACAAAGAAATGACGAATACATATCTCAAAGTTCTAAGAAAAACAAGCACAAAAATATAAAGTATTACAAGTTGGTAGTTCACAACTTCACATTGAGTAATTCACAGTTTCACAGTGAGTAGCAAGTAAACAGAAAAAACAGTAGCAAGTTCTACTTTTCTCACACAAAAATCATTATTTAATTAATATAATTATTATAAAAAATTAAATAATAATAAAAAATAAATTTATCCGGTTTTTCGGTTAACCGTTTTATAGAAAATCATAACCGTAACCGTACCGTTTAACCGTGAATTTTACCGGTTCGGTAACCGTACCGTTTAATCCCAAATTTTCCGGTTCGGTAACCGCCCATTTTGACCGGTTTTCCGATTTTTCGGTACGGTATTTCGGTTTCGGTTTTTTGTGAACACCCCTAGCAGACTGCATACAATTGCAGAAACAGATGCTCACCCATCTTGGTACACTTGGAACCCGAGTTACAGCCAGCCGGGGTCCAGTAGTCGGGGTGGCGAAGGTGAGAATGCTGATGGTGATGACCTTTCCATGGATGACTGATATCCATGCGTTCCCTTTCCCTTGTTGCAATGAGGCCATTGCCCCGTTCAGCTTGGGGGAGGACTTCTGTAAGTATTCGTTTTGTTTTGAGTGCTTTTTAAGTTAGTTATGTTAGTTTAATTGCTTTGAAAAAAATGAAAAATCACAAAAAAAATGAAATATTGCTGAAAAAAACACAAAAATACGAGTTGAATATGAATAGATTGATTGCTTCCCTGTGCCCCGAACTTTGTTCTGAAAAAACGATTTAACTCATTATACTGGATAGTTGGGCATTTGTGATTGGGATGTTGTGATGTGATCTCTGATTGCCTTGATCTTGAGTGAATTTTGACGATAAAGTGCCTATTTTAACTGCATGCTTGAATTGGTTAGATTGTGAGGATTCATTCTAGCCCTCGGATTTATGTCTATATCCGGTCTATTCTTGTGTGTTAGTTCCTCGTAGCATTCTTATCTTGGCTTTGGCATTGTACTCGTTGATTTCTGGTGACTTTGGACATGTGCTGTGATAGAGGCGTTCATTTGTTTAATCTTTAAGCCTCAGAGTTGTTTAATGAATCATTTTCCCCCTAGCCCCGCTGAGCCTAATGACTTCTTTTTGGATCTATATTAAGCCACATTACACGCCTTGAGCCTTTTCAATGACTATTGTCCCAAGCCTAGCTTGGGGGAGCATTTGTTGAGTTAATAGCATATTGTGTGGTTGATTCCGTAGGGTGGTTGGAAAATAATAATATTTTGGTACAAAGAAAAGAAAGAAAAAGGAAAAAAAAATAAAGTGAAAAATGATAGTGAAAAATTTGAAAAATTTCTATGATCTTCACTCATTAACTTTCAAAGCATTGGAAATTATGTTGAAAGATGCAATTATTGGTTGGTTCGTGAAATTTCAAGAGTTGGTTATTATCTTGGTTATGTTGTTGATGCCATGGGAGTTGTTTCGATCACACCTAATCATACTAGTGTTTTTTTTGCTCCCCTTTCTTGGCTTTTCCACCACATTCCCTAAATAATTTCCGTACCTTTACCCGAGCCCCATTACAACCCTGAGAAAGACCTTTTGAGCACGTGTTTGATTGTTTATTGGAATAATACTGAGTCAATATGCCAAAGTTGAAGATTAAGTTTGTTATTTAAGTCGACCTGATTAGGATGAGCGATATTATACCTTTCTAAACACATGAGAGTGTGAGTGGGAAGGGCAATTATGGTTGGGTTGGTGAGCGATCGGGCACACATTTTGCCTGCCACAAAATTGAGAGGAGTGACACCTCGGTGAGCACCTTTTCAAGACTTGCATGATATGTAGGGCAGCTGCATTTGATGGTTTGCTTAAGTGATTGGTAGTCAGGTAATCTGAGCAACTGAACTTGAATTTTGCTTGCTTGAACGATTTTGAGTTGGAAATAATTGAGTTTAAAATTTTCTATCTGAGGGGTGAAGCAATCCTATTCTTATTCATGTTGTGCTTTGCTTGGGGACAAGCAAAGGTTTAGCTTGGGGGAGTTTGATGTTATGGTTTTATATGGTGTTTTTCCCCCTATATTTGAGTTAAAATGTGTATCAATGGTGCTCTTAGGAGCCATTTTATGCTAACTTTCTCCATCTAGTTGTGGTTTTCTGTTCTGTGTCTGATTGCATGTTTTAGGGAGTCATCTCCCTATTTTCTACTATTATTTGACCATTACACTGGACTGGAGAGGTTCTATGCGGAGTTTCAAAGTCCCGAGGATACTTTCCGGGATACTAGAGCCAAGAATGAAGAACCGGACATGCGCCCGATGTGATCGGGCAGGACACGCCCGATCGGGCGCTGGCAAGTGTCATACCAGTTGTTGCGGGCCCGATCGGGCGGTTCGGCCCGATTCCGTCGGGCGTGACTGAGCAATATCTTGGGCGCAATGCTTAGAACAGGTGGGCCGCCCGATTTCATCGGGCGAGGTCGTTTTTGGAGCTATGCTGCTGCGTTGAGCCCGATTTGGTCTGGCAGATGTGGCCCGATCGGGCGACTTATCAGACACGCGTTTTTTTAATGATTTTCGGGCTATTTTTCTAAGACTTTTCCTAGTTGTTTTAGGATTAGTATAAATAGCAAAAAAATCAGAATATTACTATTCATCTTGTTTTTAAGTCCTTAATTCTCATAGTTTCTCTCAAGAACCCTAGTTATTACTTTTCATTGTGGATTCAAGATCAAACCTTTGGATTGCTTGCAAGTTCAATATAGTTATTTTATTTGGTAATCTTCTTCCTTGTTTTCTCCATTATTGTTTGTTTTCTCTATTATTGATTGGATTGATTTCTTAATTAATTGCAATAGTTGAAAGTATGAATTTTTACATTGATTTTGTTATTGTTTTCTCAAGCATGAGTGAGTAGTTTTATTTCTAGGATTGTGGGGATCTATGTATGCAATGAGGGATTGATAGATTAGTATAATTACTCTTTATTTCAATTGTCTCCTGTGATTGAATCGTTCATGCTAGACTTATGAATTAGGCCTGATTTGTATTTCTACTTTCACAATATTGAATCTGCTTCGAGAGGAGAGATTTCGTATAGGCTTTCAATCATTAGGCATAGTGATCCTTGACCATGCGAGAGCGGCTAGGTGATCTTTGAGGGAGGTAATGTTCGAGAGAAATTACATGTGCCCTAGATATATTGACTTATTGGGTGATTATTCGTCTCTGATTTCCTGAATTGTATGCATAGTGATCCATAGTCCTAGTTCTTTATTAATTGATTCTTACCTTCATATTTTGTTCTATCATTTGCCTATTAGTTTAGTCACACACCCATTTTCAACTGATTTTAGTTAGTATAATATTAGAGTTCAGATACAATAGTATAACTTTCTCCCTGTGGATTCGATCCTGACTTCCCTGACTACTTGTTAGTGGACCTTAGGTTATTTTTGATTAGGTGATACGACTTTCGCCTGTCAATATAGTCAGCAAAATAATGTAAGTAGCTCAAGCAATAGATACTTAGGATGATGGTGCTATGTCATAATCCAACTCACAATCCGAAGTCATTAAGCAAAAATAATCCAACTCACAATCCGAAATTATGAAGCAAGAAATAATCATGAAAAATCTTCAAGCTTGCATTACCTTTCTTTATCTTACTCTCATGGCTGATAGCTAAGAGAGTAAGATAAAGAAAGGTAATGCAAGCTTGAAGATTTGAAATGGCAATCGGCTCAACAAGTGCTTAAACCATTCTTTTCAGATTTTTAACTTCCGCAAATAAACATCATAGGACTTTTTTCACTGTGGCACTGTGTGTGTTTCTGTGCCACTAAACAATCTATTCCCTTCCAAATATAACTAATCTTCGGAGATACTGGAATCCAAAATGATGATGTTCAAAATTTTGATAATGTTTTTCATCTGTGAATTGAACTCTAAGATTTATCTAACACAAGTGTCTTACTCTCCTTGTCTTCTTCTTTTCTTTTCTTTTTCTTTTCATTCTTCTCCCTTTTTTTTAAAGGAGATTCAGACCATACAATAATACTAGAGTCAATCAATAAGAGATCAAAGACAATAAGTTAATTCGGAGCTCGTTTTCTTTTTGATACATTTCTTGGTACTGTGCCTTGCACAGTGTGAATCAGTACTTTTTATTCTTTCACGTATTTGAGTTTCATTCCAACCTTTTCATGTTCCCCCTTAACTGATGCGTCTTTTTCTTCCATCAAATTATCAAGATGTTCTTTCCCCATAAATTATCATGAATCAAGATTAAAAACACTTGTTGAACTTTGGATCAATGTGTGAGGAAAAGAAGGATAATAATAGGGAAATGAAGATGAAATACGGTGAGACATATGAAAGAAAAAAATAACGAGGCACAAATGTCAAACTCATAAACAGAGAATCAGAATATAGGGATAAAGATCAAGCTTGCCATAGGAGAAAGAATTAGCATTTCATAGCTCAATAATTCGGCAACTTAGGATCATATAGCTCATTAGTTCGGCAACTTAGGATCATGACATTAGGACATCATCATTAGACCATTACGAGTCCTTTTTATATCAAGTAGACCTTTACTCACAAAGCTTCACACAGACATGCATCAACACTCCAATTTTACAAAGCAAAGGAAGAACGACAAGCATAATACCCAACTAATTTCCAGTTTTCTCAATTAGTTAAGCAATCTCGAGCTCACAAGTTCAAGTCTTTTATGCCAAATCCAAGGATTATCTTGTAAAACACTCATGCATAAAATTCAATAGAATTACCTCGATCATACAATTGTGATATACTCAACAAATTGTGTTTCAAACCATTTACCAACATCACATTTTCTATGGAGTGTGTTAGGATTTGCCGACGTTTCCAATACCAATTATTTCTCCCTTTTTGTTGTCGTCAAATGTAACAAACCATCCATGGTGGGCTACTAGTGAGATGAATTGAGATTTATCACCAGTCATGTGTCTTGAGCAGCCGCTGTCGAGATTAATACCATAGGCTGCTTCCTCTCACGTTTACCTGCAAAAAGATCACTTGTTAGTTTTAGGAACCCATATCTGCTTGGGTCCCTTTTTCTTTCGTTGAGCTTCTAACAAGTCTTTTCTAACCCATATTTGATTTACGTACTTTACATTTTTTGAAACACTCCTTTTCTTGACATTACAGTTATCCATAAGGTGTCCATTTTTTCCACAGAAATTGCAAATCAAATATTCAGGTAGATCAACATATTTTGTTTTACGAAAGTCTCTTTCAAAATTATTGGCACTGTGCCTTACACTGTGCCTCTGGTTTGTATATCCTAAACCAATTATGTTTCGATTGTTAGTTGTACTGGATATATAGCCTAGGGCTTTTTGACCAGCTGACCATTTTTCATACATTTTTCTAGCAATAGTCACTTGTGATTCTAAGAATTCAACAGAAGTGTTTAGATCGCTATTTATTTTTCTCGAAATTTCCAAATCTCTTTTAACTTTATCAAGTTCATCACTTAACTTAGCATCATGAGGTAGCATAAGTGGAACAATTCTGGATCTTTATCTAGACTCTTTCAACTCAGTTAACACATGTTTTAAAGATTCAATTTGGTTTTCAAGATCTGAATTTTTTGCTTCTAGCACAGTGTTGTTAACAATTTCTTTTGCGAGAGACTTTTCATACTTTAAAGCATTTAACTCAACATTTTTCTCTTCAATAATTTTTTCAAGTTCATCATTCTTTTTCATCAGTCCTTTACAGTCCTTTAATAAATCCTTATATTCCAATTCCAACCCAATCTTTTGCTTAGTTAAATTTTTCACTTCTTTTTTCATGATTGAAAAATCATCATTCATTTCTGAAAAATCATCAATGACATTACCAAGCAAAGTAACAAGTTGGTTTTTTAAAAGAAGATGAATTGAAGGTTTTAGAGAAAGAAGACTTACCTCACTGTCTTCAGTTTCATCTTGGGAGTTCGATCTTTTCGCCATTAGACACAAGTGAGAGTCTTCCTGGCACTGTGCCCTTTTATGTGATGTCTGTACAACATTCAGACATATTGCTTTATGGCACTGTGCCTCTGACTGTTCTTCTTCAGAATCTGAATCTCCCCAAACGGCGGCAATCATTGCTTTCTTGAACTCCTTTATTTGCTCCCCTTTTTCTTTAGGCTTCTCATCATCCCATAAGGGACATTCCTTTATCCTGTGATTGTACTCACCACACTTGAAACAACCAGAATTAGTAGCACTTTTCTTAAAGTTAGATGTAGTGCTCACTAGTAGAATTTTAGCTTATTGATGCGGTGGTATTGCTGCGGTTTTACCCATACGCAGCAATAAATCACGTCAAAAGAAAAGGTAAAATAAAAAATAAACCTATTGTTGCGGTTCCCAGTCAAAACAGCAGCAATAGATGTCAACGGGAAGAATTTTCAAATTTGGTTGATTGTCTGACCAGTTCAATTGCTGCGGTTTCCAGCCGAAACCGCAGCAATAAATTATAATATTATTTTTTTAATATTATTTTAATCTATTGCTGCGGTTTCAACAAAATACCGCAGCAATAGACTTTAGGTTTTAACAAAATTCACGCGTACGCCCACTCTATCAGCCGTTTGGCTAAGTATAAAATCAATTAGGGTTCTCTCACCGTTTACTTCTCTCACTCTCAGCCGTTTTTCTCACTCTCCTCTCATCCTCTCATCTCGTCGGCGTCATCACCGAAATCGTCGCTAAGCAAATCCTCGCTCAGCAAATCGTCGGCATCATCTCCTCGGCATCATCACCGAAATCCTCGCTCAGCAAATCGTCGGTATCATCACCGAACAGAAATCCTCGCAACAACAATCGTCGCTCATCTGCTCGAGGAAGTCGTTCTTCTCCTTCGCCGGCCTTCCTTCTCCATCATCGGTCGTTCTTTGTCGACGATCTCAAGTGCGCCGTTGTTTTGTTTCATTTTTTTGTTTTCAAGATCTGATGTAAGATTTGATTTTTATTTATTTTCAGATTATTTTCTTATCTATTTTTCTAAATCAGTTTGTATTAGGTTTTTGGTTTTATTTTTTGAATTTAGTTAATTTTTTTCTTTTATATTTTTTTGATTTGTAATTAGAATTTGTTTGTATATGGAGATTTTTTTTTGTAATCTAGTTAGCTTTTACCTACTTTGTTGTGTGTCTGTCTGCTGGTTGTGAGCCTTGATATATTTTATTATTTTTTGTTAACATTTTTATGTTTCAAGTTTGATGGCAAATTGCAAAAAAAAAAAAAAAATTTATTTGTACATGTACATGTTGCTGCGGTTTTGGCCCAAAACCGCAGCAATAGATCTACCTATTGCTGCGGTTCCTAGCCAAAACCGCAGCAATACGTTGTATTTTTTTAATAAAAAAAAACCTATTGCTGCGGTTTTGGCCAGGAACCGCAACAATAGCTTGGCCTATTGTTGTGGTCAGAAACCGCAGCAATAGGTTAATTACCTATTGCTGCGCCCTTAATTGCTGCGCGGCCAAAACCGCCGCAATAGGCCACTTAATGACCGCAACAATAAGCAATTATTCTACTAGTGGCTCTTACCTTTGAAATTTCCACCTTTTCTATGATTGTTGTTTTTGTTCTTTTTGAGAATTTTTTTAAATCTCCTAGTAAGAAGATCAACATCATCATCGCTATCACTATCTTCACTTTTAAATTCAGTTCTCAAGGCTAGACCTTTATTTTTTGGTTCATTAGTCTTAGAATCTAAAACAAGTTCATGAGTCATTAATGATCCAATAAGTTGTTCTAGTGATAGTTTTGTCAAATTTTTAGCTTCTTGAATAGCAGTTATTTTAGGGAGCCAACGATTTGTTAAACTTCTTATCACCTTCTTACTAAATCTTCAGAAGTGTAGGTTTTGCCTAGAGAACGCAATTCATTAGTGATTAGTGTAAATCGGGTAAACATCTCTTTAATAGATTCTTCCTTATTCATAGTAAACAGTTCATATTGTTGCACAAGTAAATCAATTCGAGATTGTTTTACCTCATTCGTACCTTCGTGGGCCAATTCTAAAGTATCTCATATCTCCTTTGCTGTAGAGCATGCCGAGATCCTTAAGTATTCATCAGGTCCAATTCCATATTGAAGAATACTCATAGCTTTGAAGTTCTTTTCGGGTTTTGCATAGTCAACTGAATTGTAGTCGTCTTCATCCTTGTTGACCATCTTTCCTTCAACTTTTTTGGCTTGTATAAGGATTGGTCATTTTCTTATGACTTTCCAACATTCATAATCCGATCCTTGGATGTAGATCCTTATCCTAGCCTTCCACCATCCGTAATCTTTTCCGTTGAAAATCGGACACTTTGAGTGTCTTTCTCGAGAGTCATCTTGCATGTTCATGACTTCTATTCTCTAGGGATGAGCCTTTCGAGAATAGCCTGCTCTGATACCACTTGTTGGAGTACAAGGTGACACTCAAGAAGGGGGGGTTGAATTGAGCGATTAAAACTAATCGTTTTTCGCAAAAATACTCTTATGGCACAGTGCCTTACACTGTGTTATTCACTCGTAAACTCTCCGATTGATGTTTTTGCTCGAACAAAATTGTATCAAAACAAGAAAACAATGAAATCAAATAATAAGACACAGGAATTTAACGTGGTTCAATCTCACCTCTGAGATCTACGTCCACACAAACTACTCTTTTATTATTTGAATCTTAAAATACTAAACCTTTGATACAATATGATTCCCCCACTACTAACTCTAGTAGTGCTCCCCAACACTTAACCCTAAGTGTTGCTACTCTCTATAATATATGAGAAGTACATAAAGAAATATTCCTCACAAGCGTGCTTCTTATTCAAGCAAATAGAGGATCGTTACAATCGATGTTTAGAAACCTTAACTTACTTGAACTCTGTGCTGTACACTGTGCTGTGGGAGTTTGTTTTCAGCTCTCAAAATCTTTCAAAAACCAAATATGAAAACGTGATTTGTTATACTGATTTCTATCCCTTATATAATTCAATCAACTGAATAAGAATTATTCTCCAAGATATATTTATCTTCTTGAACAATTTTTATTTCTAAAATAAAGGGATAAAATCTTTTCCTTTCCAAAATCAAATTTTATCTTTTATAAAAACTGATTTCCTTCTTTCCTAATAAGATAAGGATTTCTCCATATCTTATGCCAACTCTAAATCAGATTTTAAATCAATTTTTATCTAAAAAACTTTATCAAAATCGTTATCATTAAAAATCAGTTTTTCTCTTTTTACAAACATTCTTTTTCGAAAATCTTTTAAAGAAACGTTTTCTTTAAAATCAGTTTTTTTTCATAAAACTTTTTATCCTAAAATCTTTACAAAAATATTTTCCTTTCAAAACTAATTTTCAAAATTAAAAACTCCCCTTTTTATATTCTTTAAATATAGACACATGAAATTAATATAATTACCTATTTTCTTAACTCTAAGAAAATAGTTAACCATCATAATTTCATATTTCTAATTTAGCATAAAGTTCCAATACGTTAATTACATTGCATAAACATGACTAAGAACATAACTAGACCTAAGCTTCCATATGTTCAAGTTCTTGATCTTTCATGAACATCCAATCTTGATAACTTTCTTAGATCATTGTTACACATATACATGTTATAGCATAAAGTGTTTATCATCATCAAAATAACATTGACTTAGAGTCACAACAAGATTTAAATATATGATCCTAATATTATATTCAACACGATTTTAGGGATTTCATTAGCCGAAATTAGGGACTTATATATGGTTAGTACTTAATAATAACTATACATGCCATATGACATATTGTAATTTTATATTTTATATGATTCTTTAAAATTATTTCTTAAACCTATCATGTAAGTAATATTATAAGCTATTTATGATGCCTCATTATGAAGAAATAACACAGCACATCACCAATTATTCATCACTATGATATACCTTCTCAACTTTATATCATCCACCAAATATATGTACTGATCACCAAAGAGATTAAAGCAGTGAAACACACTTTTGTTGGGAGCATCTAAAAGTAATACTAATTGATAGGATCAAGAACAATCAAAGATGATTCGTGACAAAAGGAGAAGAGCAATTGGGGAATATCATAGTACAAACAACAAACGTGTTTAAGGTAATACATCTTTTTAATTTTTTTTAGAACATGTCAAATTACTAAAATTATACTAGACCACCATCTCCAATTACTTAAATTATACTATAAATTATGAATACTTATAATAAATTAATATGATTAATTAACTAATTAATCACCTAACCCAAATTACTAAAAGTGTGTTTATAATAAAATCTAAATATTTGAATGGGATTAGTATACATGCATGCATTCATATTATCAAATGATATGAATTTTTTTTACTATATATATGAAAAATAATGAAATGATCTAATTAGTATACGTACATGCATATTATCTATCAAGTAAAATAATAAAAAAATCGTCTAATTATACTATAATTATACAAATCACCATCTCCAATTACTTAAATTATATTCATAATAAATCGAATATTGATATGAAAGAGTAATAACACATCTCAATTTGGATTATATGAAAAAATCAGATTATTAGAGATTTTAAAAAAACGATTAGTATAGATATGAAGAATAATGAAATATATCAAAAGTATGCATGCATGCATGCAAGGTTTCTAGCAAGTATAATTTTTAAAACAAAGTCCAATAATCTTACTTATACAAAGCACCATCTCCAAAAACTGAAATTGTAGTCATAATAAATCGAATATTGAAATGAGATAGTAATAACAAATCTCAAATTTGATTATATGAAAAAAAACCCGATTAGAATAGATATGAAAATTATGAAATAATCATATTAGTATACAAGCATGTAGATTATGTATTAAGTATTATATAAAAAAAATTGCAAACTATTTTTACTTATCTAGATGCTCGATCTGCCTCAATCAATTAAAATGTCCTCAAGTTCAAATCTTCATCTCCATCTTCTTGCAAAAATCTCCTCATGAATTGTTGATCTTCATAAATAAAGAACACTTATTCGAGTTTTTCACAAAACCCTCTTGAATTCCAGTTTCTCCATTTCAAGAACCCATGATAATCATTTTGCATGTCTCCAATTTTCGAACTTTTGAGGAATTATAGCAGATTCATAGATGTTGCTAAGTTTTCTTTTTAAAAAAAATTTAACTAAAAATAACAAAGAAATTAAATGGTATAGGTGCCATAGTTTCTTCGAACTTAGTAATGGAAGTTCGGGAGAGAATAAAAGATGGAGATGGAATAGTTAGTGGAGATATATCGAGAATGTTTGCATGTGTACACAGATTTACAAATATAATACTCTCTCTTCATCTCATTTTATTTGATTAATTAGTTACTCCTCCCTACCATGTTTTGTCTATTTGGAATCCATAGCTAATTTAGCTATATTTTGTGAGTGGTTTATTTTGCTACATATGTAAAATATATATAATACTTTTAACCGACATGCATAATAAATATAGATGATTTAATGAAGGTCGAATTATTTTTTCTGACTGGCTTGTGGAGATTGTGTAGTATGTTTTTGTAGGTGTTACTTGAGAGTATAATCGTTACTGTTGAATGGTAGTAATTCATCTCAAGATTTGCTTTAACATCTTCTCACCTTCGTTAATCAGACTTTGTCTTGAATGGTAGAAGTATATACTCAACTCTATATACCCAGGTGAATGTCATCTAACTTCGTTGATAAAGTCTTGTCCAGTGATACCCAATATCTGTAATCGAATCTCATTTACATCAGTGCATTTAGTCTCTTATTTACACCCAGAAAAACTTTATATATACATACCTCTGGACTCTGGTATCAACTCGCAACCATATATGTGTGAGTATATTCTTTTAATTTTTTTCATTGTTTACCTTAGACTTTTTCAATACTTCCTTTACGTCGATATTTTGGACTTTGTCAATACTTTTTTTTTTAATATTGATATTGTTTCAGTCAAATTGTCATTGAGATGTATGAAAGTAAAATTGCAATTCATGTTCTTGAATGTCATAACTCTTCATCATTACTTATACCTTTTAGTCTCTTACTAAATGTAACTATTTTTTTTTTGGAAAAGCAAGCTAGATTAATTCAACGATTAATTATTCATGAGTACATAGGGCGCCACCTTTGGAGGGGGTGGTTTTCTCAAAGTTGATCAATACCGAAAGGAACTAGCCTTGCTAAATGATGAGCTACAAAGTTGGCATCTCTTTTAAAATGAGACCAAATAAGAGAAGTAAAAGAAGAAGTAGTAGCTAAAATGTCATGAAGAATGATATCAAGAACCGAGAGAAATGTGGCAGATTTGGTGAGGCGCTTTATGATAACCTGGCAATCAGACTAAAGTATAATATCATTGAAACCGAACCTCTTGCTCAGCCTTACAACCATCTCAATTGCCTTAGCTTCAGCAATTTCGGGACTTCAGAATGCTTTAACCCAGCTATGCTTATTTTTTTATAATTTCATTCGGGACTCAATATAAGTTCGGGACTAAATGTAACTAGTTGCCAATTATCATCGATGGTTAATTTTTTATATTTGTTATTGAGAGAAGTTCCCAGTACATATGAGTTTAAATTACTTGTGGGTTCATGAAGATTGACTCAAATAAAAACTAATGGGTTATTTTATGACTAAGAATTAATTTTTTTTACTCGCTCTGTTCTTTATTAGCTTACAAACACGTTCTTTTAATTGTTAATATTTTCAATTGTGCATCAATAAAATTTATAAATTTATATTATGAAATGAATCTAACAAAATCTCACATGATATTTTCAATTGTGTTTAAATATTGTCAAAGTTAATGAACTTTAACTTTTTTTTTTTTGAAGGGAATGAACTTTAACTTTTAAAAGTAAAAAAATAAACTAACTAAAAACAGATGAAGTATAACTTCTGTGCGGTCAAGAAGACTATACTCTTAACGAAAATTGTATGCACAAGCCCATTTGGAATATATGGACACTTTATGAGGGGCGAGCTATACCCCATATTGAAAAAAGGTGACGAGAAGACTGAAGAGGGAGGAGTGCAAGCCCATTAAAAGGTTCAATATTCAGTGTTATCCACAGAATGGTAATTGGTAAACTCAACTTTTTTTTTATTAACCTTTAAAGCTTTTTCATATGTACAAAGCTCATGGTTTGACTCAAATTAACTATGATACTATACCTGTCAATGCCATTAATTTGTACTTCATATGTAATATAATTATTTGAGAATTAAGGTTGACCTAATGGTTATAAGACCCTCTTTACATTCCTGTGATAGCGGTTCGATTCTCACCCTTACAAGAAGGATTCTCCATTTCTCCCTTCTTACAAGAGAATTCTCCTTACCTTAAAAAAATCTAATATAATTATTTAGTAGCTAGTTGGGTTGGGGTGAGCAAAAGTCCATCCTAGAATTTGTGGGTCATTGATCCTAAAATCAAGTCATTGTTTATACATCGTATCAGTAGAACTTCATGTCCTATACTCCCTGTTGAGAGAATAATTGTACTCTTGTACAATATAATATATACGTGAGATTGAGTCCCAGGTACCCGTATTAGGGTAAGCCGTATCATTATTCTCTCATGGTATCAGAGCAAGAAAAGCCTGATGAGTGGCAAATCCTTGTTCCCTAGCATGACGACCCTTACTGATCTGCTCTTGAATCAATAACTTTTCCCGAACATCATCAAAACACATATTACCAGAGAAGTGGGTAATACTAGTAGTGATAGAATCATAGTCTTTCCCAAGTCCCATGACAGTATGTTGAATTAAATCACGAGATGAAACAGGAGCACCAATCGCAGCAAGAGAATCAGCAATAAGTTTGATGTCACGTAGATAAGTATCCATGGATTGAGATTTAGTCTTTGAGACATGTTGCAACATACTTTTCAATTCCATAGAACGAGCCAAACTAGCATTCATAAAGTGGGATTGAAGTCTAGTCCATATTAACATCGAAAACTTAATATCATGCACCTCAACTAGCATATCCTCGGACAAAGTAGCAAATAATTATGAACGAATAGTTTGATCAATGCGGAGCCAATGATAATATTCAGGATTCATGGATTCACGATTAAGATGATCAAGCAAATAAATCTCAGGCATTGCAATAGAACCATCAATCATGCCTAATAAACCATGGAATACTAAAAACGATTCGAATTGAGTACGACAAGGTAAATAATTTTCAACAGTCCGAAGAACAGTAGTAACAATATTCTTAACATTGGAAGTAGATGTTACCAGTGTGGAGGATAACGAAGCAAGATTCGGTTGGAGAGAATTAAAACCCGGCGGACCACCGAACCCAGTGGGCGTTGGATGTTGCGGCAGTAGGCCCGGGTGGCCAGCAAGGTTCGAGCCACCGAAAGCGGGGCAGCGACGAAGAGGAGGGCAGACCGCGAGACACAAAATTCCCCGACAAGGCAGCACCGAGTGGCGACGTGGCTGCTTCGAATAGCCGCTTGGGCGTGGGGTGCGTGGGAGTCCATGTGAAGACCAAGGAGTCCGCACGGCTGGAGGCTTGCGGGTTGCCGAGTGGTGCACCAGCAAAGGTATGCGGCTGCGGACCAGCAGCCACCGAGGGCTGCAAGGTTATGCTGGAGGTGAGCACAAAGACGATGGTGGAGTGCGCCGGTGAGGAGGCCACTACTGACGTGGATGCAGAGGCAGAATGAGAGGCCATTGATGCAAAAGCACAAGCAGTGATTGAGTAAATAAAAAATTGAAAAGCGGAAGCAAAAACCAAGAACGTAGAATAGGGTTCAAAAAACCTATGCTCTTAATACCATGAGAGAATAATGATACAGCTTACCCTAATACGGGCGCCCGGGACTCATATATATATATTATACTGTACAAGAGTACAATTACAAGAATACCCTTAGTATATCTCTATTACTTGTATCCTTTAATTGTTATCCTATTGAATGTGGATACATATAATTGAGTAAATAGAGTAACAATAAAAAGAGAATATTAGTTTAGTAATAGAGAGAGTTTATAAAGAGCCCCTATATCACATAAACATGAAGAGAGAGTGTGAAACGCAGAAATATTTAGTGGAGGGACCCCACATTACATGAATTAAGTAGGTTGGGTGGGGGTAAATTTTTCATTTAAGGTAACAAGATAATTAATAAATTGACCAAAGTAGTTGTAGGACAATCATTGAGTTCGAAGGAAGCATAAAATTCACAATATTTACTTTAAAATATATAATTATTTATGAGGTTGAGGTGGTGGAGTAGTGATATTACTTCCCATCTCATATCCCTGAGGTCTAGGGATCAAACCTCATGGGGACTTATTTAAGGAATTTTCCTTTATCCCCCCTCAAGTGAGTCCCCTTCATTTTACCATTAAAAATATTTATAAGGATTATTTGATTTTAATAATGCAACCTTTTAGGCGTTCGCAACGAATAAGCTAACATTTTAATTTTTCCTCAATAATACAACCTTTATACCCAAAGTTCTTAGAGTAGGCTAAATGACCGGCTACTTGAACAATTGGTAATTTACTTTCATTTTTACACTCTTACTAATCCCTACACTTTTGACCACTCAACTAACCACCCACCCCATCCCTGAAACCACCAAAACCTACCCACCTTGTGAAACCCACCCACCCCTGCCAACTGGAAACCCCCCCACCTTGGCCCCTGCCCATTAGAAACCCCCACCCTGGCCCACTGGAGCCTATCCTCCTCCTCTCTCCCACCCCAAAAACCACCCCTTTCCCCTCCTCCTTCCCCAAAATCACCACCCCTTCCCTCCCCACCCCTAAAAACCACCAAACCGACCCCCCTAAAGAACCTCCTCTTCCGCCTCCCAAACTCCTTCACCTCCATCACCCACCCCGACCTCTCTCTCTCCTCTTCCAATCAGAATTCGTCACACTCTTTCTTTACTCGTCCCACACTTTATTGATTTAATTTTATGGTTTTGTTGCTTGATTGTTGGATTTGGAAATCAGGGTTTTGATGATTACTTTGGTTTCTGAGTCAATTTTGTTGTTTGTATATGATGGTTGAAGAATTCAAGAGGAAGGGGATCCGGGTCGGGGTTATTTCGGGGGTTGGGGAGAGGCCTGAGGGTGGTTTCGATGGTGGCCGCGAGGTTAGGGAGTGGTTTCGGTGGTGGCTGCGGGGTTGGGGAGTGATTTCAGTGGTGGCTGCTAGGGGTGTTCATTTTGGATATCCGATCCGATCAGATTCGAAATTTCGGATCGGGAAAATTGCGATTCGAATCCGATCCGAAAAATTTCGGATCTGATATCCGGAATTTCGGATCGGATCATCGGATATCCGAAAACTAAAAAAATGGAATCTTCAAAGGAAAAGTTCATAAAATATTTTTCGGATCGGATATTTCGGATATCCGGCCTTGATAACGGGTATTCCGAAAATATTTCCATGTTTCGGATATCCGGAAATAAAAAAATCCGATCCGAAATATCCGAAAACTAAAAAGCGGATCGGATATCCGAAAAATCGGATCGGATCGACCAGATCACGGATCGGGAGCGGTTTCAGTGATGGCCGCGAGTGGTTTCTGGGTAAGGGAGAGGCTGGGGGAGGGTTGGGGCAGGGGCTGGGGTGGCTCAGGTGGGTGAAGGGTGAGGGAGGAGGGAGAAAGAATAAAGTGAACCGCTTATTATTTGACACGTGTTCCTTTTTACCTGTTGAATAAGTTGCATTCGGTTTTTACCCATTTAAAGAATTTTTTGTTAAAAGTTGCATTATTCAGGAATAATTAAAATGTTAGCTTATTCGTTGCGAACGACCAAAAGGTTGCATTATTAAAATCAAATAATCCTATTTATAATTATTTATTCATATATAGTAGTATTTATGAAATATATGTGAAAGAAATAGTAATAATAAAAAGAAACAAAGGGAGTAATATGTATGAATGTAAATTGTTGGTCATGAGATTCTTAGAGCACCGTTATTCATGAGTAAAATAAAAGATTATAAGACCAATTTTAAATTTTGGGGCTTTAACCATGAATAAGAATAAGATTGTGGGGGGTAATTTAGGACGAGCGAATACACGATCAGGCGTGGGAGTGGGACCCACTGCCTGATCTGGCGAAAGTAAATTTTTTTGCTCCTCTTCCCCAAGTCAAAACGCAGCGTTTTGGCTGGCAGAAAAGCAAAAAAATATATATCTGCAACTTTTCTGACGCGCCTGTCATAATATGACACTTGTTAAATTATGACAGGAGAGAGAAAAAACACAATCTTACAAATATTAGAAATGCAATATCTTAAAAACTACAAAACCAAAAAAAAAAAAAATTATCAATGGCTCTATTTTTGTGAGCTCTACAAATAGAGACCCATTTTGAAATATTTCGGACAAAATTTTTTCCAGCTATTTACTAATTTCCTATAATTTTGCTTATTTTATATGAAATATCTTCCAATTTTACACTCCAAAAAAAAAATTAATCTCTTTGTGCATTTAATATAGTTAATGACAAAAACGTTAATTATATATTTAATTAATTAATATTTTTTATTAATTATTAATGGATATTTTATACTATTAAGAAATAAATAGTAAAAATATTGTATAATGGTGGTTGGGTGATGAGAGAGAAAAAGCACTTGGGTGGGGTAAAAAAGTAAGAGAGAAGAGAAGTAATTGAGATGCTCTTTTTTATTGTTCATGGTAGAGAGGATAGTTGGGAAAAGATTGTGTGTTGCTATTTTTTAGAGAGAGAAAGTAAAAAAGGGAGTGGGATGATTTTTTTTAAAGATTATGGAGGGTGCTCTTATGAAGTACAAACTGAGAATTGATCACAGGTGAGAATAATTGTTTTTAAAGTTGTAAGAAATTTTGCAATAAACACTATTTTGTCCATAACTAAAGTACTAATTCCTGCTATTATTTGACCAAACTTTTATGACATTTTTGGTGGCACAAAAGTACTATTCCTGTTTTTTTGTTTTTGACAGGACTAAATCTTGCTATTTGACCAAATTTATCACTGTTAACTTTCTGAACTTCTATTCGTCGCCCTAAAATTACTTAAAATCGCCCCCAAAAAAGTTGAAATTACATTTATAACCTTTTCTTTCTTTTTCCCTAAACCACCACCCCCACCCTCCATCTCCCGCCACCTCACTCCACCACCATCCACCACTACCCCGGCCCATTGCCACAACCACCAGCCCCACCTCTAGTCTTCTCTCTTTCCTCTGTTTTCAGCCCCACTGCTGCTGATTATGGTGGTAGTAATGATCGTCGATTGATTCTTCAACCCCTTGAACGACGTCGCTTTCGTCGATCAAAGTCTGGGATTCTTGCAACTGAATAGGAGAAGGTGAAACGCTTAAACACTGAAAAAAGATCAACCCACTTCTCGGCTCGACAAAACGAGTTAATCAAAGCAGCATGTGAGGATACTGTTCTCTTAGGAATGTCATCAAACAACTTCTATGCATCATTCAGGCCAGACGTTCGGGCCATGGGAGGAACGTCCTGGCCAGACGTTCCTCCCCATCGCCCAGGTATAAAAAAGATTCGCTTTCAAGGGTGGTGGAGGAGGTGGCTGTTGGCGGTGGTGCAGGTGGTGGCTGGTGGTGCAGGTGGTGGCAAGTGGTGGCAGGTGGTGGAAAAAAGAGAAGGGGTAAAATAGTCTATTAAAAGTGGATCGGGCCGATTTTAAGTAATTTTGGGGAGACGTTTAACAATCCCCTTAACTTTTTCTCCCCTTTTCTTCGTTGTTTATTTTTCTCCCCTGTTTTAAAGTTTTTTACCCCTTAATTACGTTTCAAGCTTAATAATTAGGGATGGCAACGAGTTGAATTGTTATAATCCGACTCTTACCCTACAAAAAATCAAATTTTAAATTCGACTCCGACAATCTGAATCCGACCCGACTTAAAATCTTAACATCTGAATCCGAGCTGGTCCGAGTTTTTTTCCGCCCAATTCTTCTAATTGAAGAATCTTAATGTTACATAAATAATCTAATCATTACTCCCTTCGTCCCAGAATAGTCTGAACACTTTCCTTTTATGTTTGTCCCAAATTAGTTTGAACACTTCCAATTTTGGCATGATCCCACTATTAATATATTATTTATTTTACATATCTTTGGCCCACACTCTACCTTTTATCAATATAAAGTTACCCAACTTTATCTCTCCTATAATAAAAAATACCCCATCAACTCTTATCACATCAACTTTTTAAATAAAATAACATTTGATAACCACACTACAACTTATCACCATAAACTACGTGTCCCAACAAGTGTTCAGATCTTTCTGGGACGGAGGGAGTACTATTTATAATACATGATATGATGTGTGTGGGCTGTGGCTATATATTTTTGGAGTTTTGACACATGTCTTTTGTATAACATACCAAAAATAATATTGATATAAAAATAAGATTAATTGCCTCAAAATCAGAGTCAGAGTACGAGTACATTATATATAAATAAAAATAAGACTAATTGCTTCACAGTGGGAGTCAGATTGGATGATTTAGATTTTTTAAGGGATTCGACTCCGACCCGCCTCGAACTCAGAGTCGGATTCGAATTATTTTCTTTCAAAATCGGCTCAGACTTTTTCCGTCGAATCGGATCGGAGTATCGGACCATAATCAGATTCGAATTGAATTGCCACCCCTATTAATAATCATTTGCTTAAAACTGATTTTTTGCCGAAATTTTTTGGAAGGCCCCCTAAAAAATTCCCCCCCAAAAATTCTGCCCAAAATCTGGCTTTTTCAGAGTCGGGCTAGTCTTGATCGCCTCTAAACCGAAAAAACCTCAATTTTTATTTTTAGCCACGTACACACTATAGTACTGTACACATGACATGGTTACATGACTTGCATCCCACATTCCCACTTATTTCATCATGTAAACATCACATAACATATCTTTTTTATTTCCCCGGTTGAAAATCATACTTTATTTCATTATTGTAAAATTTTATTTCTTGGAGAAAAATAAAATAAAATGTTTGATTCCCATTCTATTAATTATTCACACCTACCAGAATCAGATTCCCCTCCCAAAAAAATCCCAAAAAATTCCCTCGAATTCTCCGACAACCACCTCCAAATGCTTTCTCTCTCCTCCACAACCACCGCAAAATCCTCGCCGTCGCCATCTCCGGCGAATTTCCCGGCAAAGCTTTATTCTCTCTCCAACATCACCGCCACTCTCTCCTTCTCTCCTCGCCGGAGAAATTTTCATGGCGTCAAAACCCTAACAATTCGCAGCATCGACGCCGCACAATTCTTCGATTACGAATCAAAACTTGCCGCCATTAACACAACTTCATCCTCTTCATCTTCATCTTACTCGAAGCTCAAGATCGCAATCGTAGGGTTCGGAAATTACGGACAATTTCTCGCGAAAACCCTAGTTTCTCAAGGTCATACTGTTCTCGCTTATTCTCGCTCTGATTACTCTAAAATCGCTGCGAATCTTGGCGTTTCTTACTTTTCTGATCCTGATGATCTTTGCGAAGAACATCCTGAGGTAATTATGTTGTGCACTTCGATTTTATCAACTGAAGTTATGTTGAATTCGTTACCATTGCAGCGACTTAAACGATCGACGCTTTTTGTTGATGTTTTATCGGTGAAAGAATTTCCGCGTAATTTGTTTCTTCAGACTTTACCGCCTGATTTTGATATATTATGTACTCATCCTATGTTTGGGCCTGAATCTGGGAAAAATGGGTGGGGGAGTTTGCCGTTTGTTTATGATAAGGTTAGGATTGGGAAAGATGAGGGTAGAATTAAGAGATGTGAGAGTTTTTTGGATGTTTTTAGGAGAGAAGGTTGTAGGGTTGAGGAAATGACTTGTGCTGAGCATGATAAGTTTGCAGCAGGGTCTCAGTTTATTACACATTTCTTAGGGAGGGTTTTGGAGAAGCTTGATTTGGAGGATACGCCGATTAATACGAAAGGGTATGAGAGTTTGTTGAATTTGGTGGATAATACGTCGAAGGATAGTTTCGAGTTGTTTTATGGGTTGTTTTTGTATAATCAGAATGCCATGGAGCAGTTAGAGAGGTTAGATTGGGCGTTTGAGTTGGTTAAGAAGCAATTGTTTGGACACTTGCATGGGTTGCTAAGGAAACAGTTGTTTGGGTTTTCTGAGATAGATGAACGTATTGGGAAGGCGAAGGAGATACAATTTCTATCTGATGCTGCAGAACAGAATGGCTCTGCCTTGTCTCCTAGGGAGAATGCAAATTCGGAGAAAAATTGAGGATTGTAGTTGGGTTCTTTGACTTGGTTTTGCAGTTATTGGGCATGAAATTTGTAGCTATTAGTTTGTTATGAGACTGCCATTTAAGGATTTGGAAGTTGGTTTGAAATTGGATTGATTATGAAGCAATGGTTGGGAACTTATGCTGTGTGTGTGTAGAATGTCTAAGGGATGGTGGAGTATATTGTTCGCGCAGTTGCTTTCAAGTTGGTTAATAACTCCTGTTCTAGCGAGGCTTCTCAGTTATGCAACAATAACGGTTCGAAATGGAGGTGCATCTAACATGTTCAATGCAAAGAAATTTGATGGCAGGTGCATCAGCAAGCGAGGTGAAGTGGTCTAATGCTCCAAGCATGGCTGTGGATTTCCTGTAAAATTTTTCTCCTTTTCTCAATTTTGAATGTCAGTGTACATCTATCTCTGTTTTCAGAATAAGTTGCTTTTTTTTAATAAAGAAAAACACTCTTTTTTTATGCTGAGCAAGAATTTGTTGTACAATACAAGAGCACACTTTCTGCTATGTATGTAGCATTATGAAATATGAATATACAAGTTTATCTTTAGTTTAACTTACAAATATCTTGTGCCAAATTGAGCCCTTCTTTCTGTTTCTTTGAAGAGAGGGATAGTGTTATACTTGGTGCTTTTTCTATTGTAAATTTGTAACAATTGGATTTTTACACTATTTACTTACCACCCTTCCACTATCTATTGTGATTTTCATGTAAGGAAAATATAGTCATGTTGGGTCTTGCTAGATCCGTCTCGATATATATACTTTCAAAATATCAAAATGTTATATTTTTTTACTAAAAAGTAATTAAAGATATTAATAATTAAAGTTGTGCATTGGCAAATGGCAATGGCAAGTGTGAAAATTCAATTGTTGCAATAGAAAAAGAACATAGGAAGTATATGATGTATGCTCAAGTATATTAGCCATTGCTAGTTAATATTGATGATTTCTGCACTTATTACATGCTTGAATATAGATCATTAAGGAGACATTTGTGCTTAAGTAAATTATCTCGTTCATGTCTTTATCCCTCAATCCTCAGATGAGTAGAAGAAAGATATTGTCTTCAATTTTGGGGGTCACAACAGCTATGAATTTTATGTGCATCTCTTGATGCCTGGTTAAGGCAATTCTTGTGCGGTAGTGTGTTTGAGGAAGTTTTGATATTGGTTGAAATCATTGTATCTGCTTCAATATGTATGATTGTCAAATACTTGTGCTGTGGTGTGATCAATCAGTCATTCAGTTAAACTGACGTCTCCTATTCTTGGTAGAGACTAGAGGCTGCTGTTTTAACTATACTTTTGTGCTTCAAGTACGGGATGTTATTTCAGTTACTGGCTTGATTGGCTGACCATATACTAATAGCGGCCTGCCTTTGTAGACGGTCATAAATAGTGATAATGGTAATGAAATTACAGGTAAATTTGTAAAAAGACGTGAAAAATACACATGTTTGGGAATGAAGAAGATCCATTATCATGACTCATGAGCAGTAGCAAAAACTAATATTTATGATATTACATCTAAACTCATTATTGTTAGTTTGTTACTGCCATTTACTACACCTATCAAACAGGTTGTAGTAATTTTTAGTCGTTTTTTTTTTGTTTTGGTACAAATTATTATGAGTTTGAACCTCGGCTCTACCTTTAGGGGGCGTTTGGTTGGAAGTGGGGAAAGGGAAAGGAATCAAGTAAGGGTTAGGAAAGGAAAGGAACCCCAAACCCCCCAATTTACCCATGTGTTTGGTTAGACAAGAGAAAGGGTAACAAAAGTTGACCCTTTACCCCCCTCCCCCTCCCCCTCCCTCTCCACCTCTCTTTCTCTCACTTACGCCAGCACCAGCCGCCGCGCGACCGGCGACATCCTGGGCTAGGGTTTTCGGCGGGTGGGGGTGTTCTCGAGGGTCGGGGGAGGGTTTTCGACGGGTGGGGGGTGTTTTCGAGGGCTGGGCTAGGGTTTTCGGCGGGTGGGGGGTGTTTTCGAGGGATGGGGTTGGGTTTTCGCGGTGGGGTAGTGTTTTCGAGGGCGGGGTGGGGTTTTGCTACTGGGGTAGTGTTTTCGAGGGGTGGGGTGGGGTTTTGGTCTGTTGGGGTGGTGTTTTCGAGGGGTGAGGTGGGGTTTTCGGCGGTTGGGGTGATGTTTCCAAGGGTGGGGTGGGGTTTCGGCGGGTGGGGTGGGGTTTTCGGCGGGTGGGGTGGGGTTTTTAAGGGTTGGGGTGGGGTTTTCGGCGGTTGGGGTGGGGTTTCGGTGGGGGGGATGTTTTCGGTGGGTGGGGTGGTGTTTCGATGGGTGGGGTGGGGTTTTCGGTGGGTTGCGGGGGGTCGGCGACTCGGGTGGAGGGTGGTGGCGGCGGCTCGGATGGTCGTGGTGGTGGTGGTCGGTAGGATCGATCGTGGTGGTGGTGGTGGTGGTGGTGGGGTGGTCGGTTGTGTTATGGTGTAGAGGGATTTGGGGGTATCCAAAACCTTGGGGGGGGCTGGGTAATGGATCCCTAGGGTAAGGGGGTAATTCTAAACTGAAAAATGGGTAAAGGGAAAGGAAAAAATCATCAACCAAACATCAAGTAAGGGAAACCTAAGTTTGGAAACCCTTTCCCTTTCTTCACACCCCTCAACCAAACGCCCCCTTACTATGTTCTTTGTGGATGGTAAAAGCCAGTAAATGCTTTTCAACCAGAAGATTGTAGAATAAACTTTTTCACAAGTTGATATCACATAAAGCAAATACACTTGGTGAGAGTGCCCATATGTACAACTGTCTAATACGATTCTCCCTAAAGCAAGATTAGGGAGATTTATGTACAATCTTTATCCCTTAGGGTGTCTTCTCTTCACCTGTACTAAACTGATTTGAACTTAATAGACCTGATCAACCATTATATCACCTAATTGGACCTGATCAAACTTGAAACTCATTTTATAAAAGTGAAGAGAAAACATCCTAAATAGGTCATTTTTCAATGACGTGCATTGCGAATCGCAACTTGCAGTATTACTACTATATATATCAATTTAAAGTTTCATTTTCGTGATAGCCCTTTCTCCTCTTGGATAGTATTGGAAATATACACTAAGATAATCCTTGATCTTCTTGTATAATTGTGGCCTTTCCTTGTCAATTAGCTCACTCAATGGTCCGATTTCTTTGTCAAAATGTGGAGAACATTGCATAGCCACTGATGTCCTTTCTTTCTCCTTATCTATCACCACCTTGTGCACTACACTTTTCAATATGCCGTTACTCATTATCTGCATGAGCACAACTATAATTCATAAGTTCTTGAGGCTTCTATTTTTTTATTACACTTGCTGGTTCTTTTACATGTTAGAATTAAAAGAACATAGAGATATCATAGAAAGACCATGCTGTTATTTTTTTATGAAAGAAAATCATTATGCTGAAAAAGCATGCAAGTGCAACAAGAAGAACATGCAAGTATGTTGATTAAAAGAACATGGAAATACGATATACTCAGAGCATGATGTATGTAGAATTTAAATTGCGACGAAATTACCTCTAATTGGTCACCAATATTGATGAATAGGGCATCAGAAACAATGGGAACTTTAAACCACTGACTATCTTTCAAAACTTGAAGACCTTCAACTTGTTTGTCTTGCAGAAGAATGGTAATTGCCGTACCATCAGAATGTGGTTTAAGACCTAAAACATGATCTGGAGATGAGCACGGAGGATAATAGTTGAATCTTGTAAACATATTTATGCCTTCCTTTCCTCCACATTCTTGTAAGAAAATGTCTTCATCTAAGTTGAGTGATCTTGCAATAGCTTTCAGGATCATTTCTAGTACTCTCCTCACCTTCATGGTGTACTCCTCCAATGTTTCTCTACAAAATGCTCAAATCTATCAGTTCTGTCATTGTTTATCTTAATTTGTTAACATATAACGACTTTGACCATTAGTATCTTTAATTACTTAGTAAAAATTAATACAATAAAGCAAATTCAATAGTATCTTACACAATAATGTCAAAGTGGTGTATCCGAATAGTTGCAAAAATAAAAGTGGAACAAAGACAGCATAATTTTGAGGAGTATCATATAGTTTATAAATGTATGAATTGAATTATCACCTGAAATTTGGCAAATATTCAGGCCAAAGCTTGAAGTTCCGCTGTTCAAGAGGATGAACTCTGAGATGCAGTCTATCATTCCAGTTATAACTTTGATTTTCAGAAACTGTATCACCTCCATACCCTTCAAACCAATCTAATGTTCTGCAGTGCTTCTGCTTCACTTCTAGAGGCAGATCAAAGAATTCCCTCCCAACTTCACGAATTTGGTTAAGTAACGAGCTCGATAATCCATGATTTATAAGCTATAAGAACATCAACCAAATCACAAATTAAGCTTTGCTTCATAGTGTTCTATTTAAGTGATTTTGACTTTATGTGAACTTAATTATGGAAACTTGTGTTTGTAACTTATGAAGCCGGTTATGAAACTTAACTAGACATTTGGACCCCTTAGGGGTTCTAACCAGGGAGCGCGCAAATCCAAAAACGCATAGTTTCTCCCCCAAAAACCACTTCTCCAGTCGGAGAACGCATTAGGTACTTACCTAAACCGGTAGGTCCTTGAGCGGATCCCACATTAGCCCTAAGACTTACTTTCTCAAAAAAGTTGGACATAACATGTTATAATTGAAGGAACGAAAGAAAACAAAAATCAACAAAGAAAGAACACCTATTATGTGGTTCACTAGCAATGTGTTATCAACCTCCACCGGGTACATGGTGCACTAACAATTCCTTGAGTTACTAGAAGCGCGGGGTTCAAGGGATCGTAAATACCTTAATTATATGGTCTTAAATAAAAAAGAAGTAACGCAGAAAAGATAGATGATCATGGTGTCTAAACTGTGAAAGAGTGATGCCAAAAAC
Source organism: Beta corolliflora (assembly GCA_947648045.1). Lineage (NCBI taxonomy): Eukaryota > Viridiplantae > Streptophyta > Magnoliopsida > Caryophyllales > Amaranthaceae > Beta > Beta corolliflora. The sequence goes on from CANSZD010003172.1 coordinate 1,745,163, forward strand.
AAACCTGAAAACAACCCCAAGAACTAATAGCTGTTTGAAGTTTTCGGAGCTCGTTTTGTAGTTGGTGTGATGATGAAGCTGATGAGAGAAGGCTAAGATCAATAATTGGACTATCCATATATTTAATATCAGAATGATTAGCTGATGATTTTTCTGGAAGTTGGTAAATATATCTTTCTGGGACTTGTTTTTCTGCAGATTTGAGTAGTTCTTTAACTGATTTTGATGGTAGTTCTAGCTTCATAGGAGAAACAGAGGATGCAGCCATCTTACTTGGTGAATGGTGATCCTAAAAGAAGATGGTGTGGGAAGTGGAGGAGATTACGAGAAAATTGGATCTGTTGATGCTTAAATTATTGCTTTCACTTAATGATTCTGGTAAGGCTAACAACCAGTCAAGTGTTAATCCTCTCCTTTTCTCTCTTTGATTTTATGCGATGACTTGTTTGGGAGAAAGTGTTGGTAAGTGGTAACTCATAGTGAGATGTCAAAATGGCATCTTACAAGAGAACCAAAGTAATTTCATAAGTTGGAGGTATCAAAGTAAGTATAAGTTGGTACCAATGTTTAGTTAAATTGGTATCAAAGTTACACTTTGGTACCAAACTAACACTTTGGTACCAAGTAAGAGTTATTTTGATATTGGTATCACGGTGACTCTATTTTGGTACCAATTTGCCTGAGCTTTGGTATCAGCTTATACTTAATTTAGTACTTCTAGCTTATAAAATTACTTTGGTACCCTTGTGAGATGCCATTTTGGCATTTCACTTACTATGAGACGCCAATCCAAACTCCTTGTTTGGCAATACTAGCTGAAAATAAAGTGAAAATGATAAGTTGGGTGAAACTGATAAAATAAAGTTGAAACTGATGAAGTACATGGTTAGCTAAACTGTTTGCAAAATTAGTTGTTTTCCAAAATTTCAGTCACCTAATTTTGGAAGGGTAAAAATTTTAACTTATCATTTAAGTCATTTTAACCACCTGAAATTCTATTTTAGGTACTCCCAAAACACTACTAATTATTTTAGCATATAGAATATGTAAGCACTTTGTCATTTAAAGTAACTAAAATGCTTTCCCAAACAGAGCCATTTATGTACTCCTTTCGTCCTAAAATAATTTTGACAATTGATATTTCAGAGTTTCACGACACATCTTTGACCATAATACACATTGAACAACATCACGTATATAAAGTTCTGCGAGATAAAGGGCGTATTTGATAGTAAAGTACTTTTAGTAAGGAGATATGCATATTAAATTAAATCTACCCACCATAAAAAGTTTGTTAAAAAGAATAAAGAAAGGAGGTTGTTAAACATCTCTCCAAAATTTCTTAAAATCGCCCCGGGCTCACTTTTAATTTACTATTTTATCCCTTCTCATTTTTCCACCACCCGCCACCACCTACCTTCCCCCGCCACCTACCACGACTTGCCATCACCCCACCTCTTAAAAAAATTGATTGTAATTGGGGCGATGGGAGGAACGTCCGACCAGGACGTTCCACACCTTAACTAAAAAATTTCAAAATTATTGGGTGGTGGAGGAGGTGGCGGTGGGGCTAAAGTTGGTGGCAATCGGGGTGGTGGTGGCAGGAGGTGGTGGTTTGGGAAAAGAACAAAAAGGAAGGGTAAAGTTGGAAATGTTTAATAAGCCCGGGGTGATTTTTAAGAAGTTATGGGGAGATGTTTAACATTCCAGAAAAGGAAAAAAGAATTCGATAGTGCTTTAGTGGAGGTTACTATGTCACACACACTAGCTTACATATCCATTCTATTTTGTTATGTTGTTATTTTTGGGCATTGACACTTACCAAAGCTTCTGATTTTTTTTTTTTGAAGGAAACAACCACTAGTCATTTAAGGGACAAAATGTCCGAGAGTACATAGGGGGAAATCTCCGAAGGACAGTGATTTTTCCAAATCTGCTGAACTCCAAAGGGAACTAGCTTAGCAAGATGATGGGCAACAAAATTCCCACCTCTTTTGACATGAGACCAAACTATAGAATTAAATTGACAACTAAACGACAAAATATCTTCCAAGACACTATCAAAATCAGAATAAAATACTACTGCTTTAGAAAGACTGTTTTAAGCAGCTTAATTAAAACTTAATTATGCTTCATTAGCTTTGATTATATGATGATTTATATATGGTATTATTTCAGAAATGTGAGTTTTTTTTTTCAGAAATAATTTTGGTTACTTAAATATTTTATTTTATTTCTAAAATATAATTTGAGTGGTATTTAGTTATAAGTGAGTATTAAATTTTATTTAATTATAAAAAAATGAACCTTCCTCTCTGTTTATTCTTCTCGTGGCTTCATTAGATTTCTAGAGAAATCTATAATCTTCAAATTGTCCTTTTATAAATCTTTACAAGTCATATTACCCAAAGGGATGAAGAGCTTTTGGAACCCCCAAACTCATTTCTCTTTCTCTCTCGCATTCTCCTCCTCGCTTAGTCTCTCTCCTCTTCATCTCTGTGGTGTCGCGTGGTGGTGTCGCTGCGAGATGCGCAACTGTCGGTGCTCTCACCACCAGTGTTGGTCTTGACGTTATTGTCGTTCAGGTGAAGCTGTTGCTTCCCTTCATCTGTATTTGCTTCCCTCGTTAGTGCTGCATGTTGGCGGTTGCTGGTGGTTCTGTCACCGCCTTTCAGTGCATCTGCTTTATTTTCCCTTTCCTCCTTGCTTCGCCATTCTACCGTTGTGTTGTCGGCACCGCCGAGTTTGTGGCCACTGTGAGCTGATGCTCCGGAGAGTTTTGGGTCGATGTTGTCGTCCTTGTTAAGCTCTGCCAGTTCTGATTTCTTTGGGAAGGTACAATTTTGGAGTTAGTTCTTACTCTTATTTCATCAATTGAAATATGATTCTATATGGGTTTAATTATCTAGACTTTCATTGGTAAGCTCTAAATTTTGTGTTGTTTGGCAAAATCAATTTCTAAAGATAAAAATTGAATCTTTACTCCTTGGTTAGTACATTGAGATGTGTTTTAAAGCTTTGCAATCCAAGTTTAGATCTTTTGTTAAGTCAGTTTATAAAAATCAGTTTTTAGAATATGAAGAAAGGGGATTAATTAGACTAAAATGTTCTCTGTTGTCCAGAGACTTAATGTGTTAAAAAGGAGCTAAAAGAGCTAAACAGACAGGGTTTTAGTGAGGTTCAAGCAGCTGATGCTAAGGCATTCCATGATATGCAGATTGCTCAAGAGTTGATGCATGCTAATGCTGGTAACCAAGAATTAGCTGATGCAGAATTGAGAGCTATTAGTGTGTACAAGGAGAAGCATAAAATCTATACAGGATTCTTGGAACAGAAGTCGAAATTAGATTGGATTAGAGATGGTGATGAGAACACCTCTCTTTTTCATCAAAGTATCAAGGCCAGAAGAACTCAGAACCAAGTTTATGCCATTTATGATAAAAATGGTATATGGCAGGATACTGATGCAGGTGTGAATAAAGCTTTTCTTGATTTTTATCAAGAGCTTTTGGGTACTACTCAACACAAAAGGAAGGTGGTTAGGCAAATTGTTCACCGTGGGCCTTTGGTTACAGATTCTCACAAGATCATCCTTGATAGTAGATATACTGCATAAGAGATAAAAGCTGCGCTGTTGTCTATAGATGGAACTAAAGCTCCAGGCCCTGATGGCTTTGGAGCTCAGTTCTACAAAGATGCTTGGGGGATTGTGCAGGAAGATGTTATCAATGTAGTGCTTGACTTTTTCAACTCTGGTAAGCTCCTTAAAATTTTACCACTATTACTTTGATTCCCAAGAGTAAATGTCCTACAAATGTTGCTGACTTTAGACCAATCTCTTGCTGTAACGTTTTGTATAAATACATCACAAAAGTGTTAAGTAACAGATTGGGTAGGATTTTGCCTGACATTATTGATGAAAATCAAGGAGGTTTTGTTCAGGGGAGGTATATAGTGCATAATATCTTGATTATTCAAAATATTATGGGAGGAAGAATGTTAGCCCTAGTTGCCTTATGAAAATTGATTTACAAAAGGCTTATGACACTGTGGATTGGGATTTTTTAGAGGAAATGCTTCATTCTTTGCTGTTCCTAGAGACATTCATTCATTTGGTGATGACATGTGTTAGGACTCCTTCTTTTTCTTTAATGATTAATGGTTCTTTGCAAGGCCATTTTTCATCAAAGAGGGGTTTGAGACAAGGAGACCCAATCTCCCCTCTTTTATTTGTCATAAGTATGGAATACTTATCCAGAATTTTGAGGAATGTTGGTGATCTTCCACATTTTCAATTTCATCCTAGATGTAAATCAGTCAAGCTCACTCATTTATGCTTTGCGGATGACCTTATTTTGTGTTGTAAGGGTGATTTTAACTCCATTTATATCCTCCTTCAAGCCTTTAAACTCTTTTCTGATGCTTCTGGTTTAAAGGCTAATATCAACAAATCTTCTTTCTATTGCTGTGGAATGAAAGAGGCTGAGATTCAAAGAGTAAAAGATGTCTCTGGTTTCCCTAGATGTTCTCTTCCTTTCAGATATCTAGGTGTCCATATTTGTTCAAAGAAAATCACAGCTGCTCAATGTGATGTTTTGATTGAAAAAATGATTAGTAGGATCAAGGTGTGGAGCTCAAGAAATTTATCCTATATGGCTAGAGTGCAGCTTATTAATGCTGTACTGTTGAGCATTCACCAATATTGGACTCAGGTTTATGTTTTACCAAAGAAAATCTTGAATGAGATTGTAAAAGTGTATAGATCATTCCTATGGAGTGGTCATTTCTACTCTCAAAAACCTGGTTTAGTAGCCTGGAATGACCTTTGTTGTTATAAAAAGGAGGGTGGATTGGGTTTCAGAGATATTTTGTTGTGGAATACTGCCAATATGGGTAGGTATGTTTGGGCTCTTGCTGCCAAGAAAGATAATGCCTGGATAAGGTGGATTGATTCTGTTTATCTCCATGAGCAAACTTGGTGGGATTATGTTCCTAAATCAGGAGTAACCTGGTACTGGAAAAAAATTTGTGCCACAAAAGACAAGCTGAAGCATGTTTTCACATTGGATGAACTGAAAGCTATAAGCACTTACTCTGTCAAACTTGTTTATAACAAGTTGATTCAACAACATCAGCAGGTGACTTGGAACAATTTCACCTGGAATAGGTTGTCTATGCCTAAGCATAGATTTATATGTTGGTTGGCTATGAAGAATAGGCTACAAACAACAGAGAAGTTATGCAGGATTGGTGTTTGTCTGAGTGATCAATGTCTGCTGTGTGGGAGTAATGTTGAAAGCCATACTCATTTATTTTTTTGAATGTCATTTTAGTTTGAGATGTTTGGTGGCTATTAAGGAATTGTTGCAGATCAAGTGCGCTGCTACTGAGCTAGGAAGAATCATCAGATGGCTAAAGCATAGTAAGCTGTCAAAATTCAGGAAAAACGTTGGTTACGCTGCTGTTGCTGCTACTATATACAGTCTATGGCAGAGTAGAAATGAATGTTTCTGGTATTAAAAAGTTCCTGTGATTCACAATGTAATTAGAAATTTACAATATGTAATTAAAAGTAGGGTGATAGCTATTCTTCCTGAGAAGATTTCTCACAGGGATAGAATTTGGATTCAAGAGCTTACATAAGTGTATAACTGTTTTTGGCCTTTCTTAGGCGTGTTAGGTTGTAAATCTTATTTTTGGTTATAATACTTCTACTCTTACTTAGGAAAAAAAAAAAGAAGATGATGGAATTGGAAATAGGCATATGAGATTTAAGTGAACTAGTATCTATTTAAAGAATATATAGTAGTTGAATGAGATAAGTTTGACAATGGTTAACAATTATGCTATTGTTGTGAGGTGAATTTTGGTGGAATTCAAGTCTCATTGGAGGAGCAACCACTAGTGGAAAAAAACGCAAGGGCTGCAGTGCAAGGGCTGCGTTCTTTGAAAAACGCAGCCCTTAATAGTAAAGGGCTGCGGTTAGCCTTAAAAACCGCAGCCCTTTAAGTGAAGGGCTGCGGTTTTTGGGCTAACCGCAGCCCTTGGACCTTATCATTCCGCGTTTATTAGTCATTATTCATTCCCATCCCTAAGTCCACTCGCAAGCCCTTCTCATTCTCTCTCTCTCCCGTCGTCCTCTTTCACCTAAACCCTAACTTCTATTCCTCACCCCACCCTTAGCCTGCCGCGCTATCTCCCCTTCAGTTCTCCGGCGCTACCTCCTCCCTCCGGTGCTCGCCGTGCTACGCTCTCTCTTTGCCCTTCGTGCGGTGTTGCTCGCGCTACCTCCTCTTCAGTTGGCTCGTCGTTTACTTCCCATTAGGGTTTAATTCTTCTTCTCCACACACACTCTCACTCCTTTGAGTTCCAGATTGATCAGATATCACAGCTCTTGCGTCACTGTTCAACGCATCGACAACGAATCGTTCAATTTCAAGGTTAATTGTTCAATCTCATTTCTTATTTTCAGTTAATTTGGTTGATTTTTTTTGCTAAAATTGGATGTGTCTGATTTTTATTCGTTTCAGCTTTGACAAAGTATTCTACGAGGATTTTGCTCTGGAGTCGACCTTTCCCTTCCGTGTTGAGGGAGGTGGTTATGCCGGTTAGCTTACAGGTTCTTTTCTTTTTTCCCTCTCCTCTTTTTTTTTTTGGGATCGGATTTGTTGTGTGATTAAGTTTGTTTTTGAATTGAAATTAGGTTTTTTGTTGATTTGTGATCGATGTTTAGAGATTTTTGATTTGATTTTTAGTGCGTGGTAGAGGTAGATCTAGAGCTAGGGTTTGGTTTTTGGTACATTCTGTTTTGTTGAGATTGGATTAGTGCACTGTGATTGATTTTCGGTGGTGTTTGTTGTTGAAATTAGTCGTTTGTTGATTTTGGCTGGTTTAATGTGTTGATATAAGTTGATGATAATGAGGTTTTGGGATTACGATAAAGACAGGTATCTGTGACTCTGTGTTTCAGCTTTGTCTATGAAGCTTTAGCTTTGCCGATTGTTCAAGGTGAACAATATTTATTATAATTGTATAAAATGAGGTCGTGCTTTTATTGTTGTTGTTGTTGATCTCGTTGTTGTTGCAGATTAAAAGAGGCGATTTTCTCTTCCTTAATCGAAATTGATAGTTATTTACTTATTTGTAGTCATTTTCTATGTCGAAATTGAATTGATTTTTCCTATTATTTTGTGGTTTTGATTTTATTGGATTGATTTTTAGCTTGAATTGGGTAATTTATATGTTGTTCTTTTGATTAATAGTAAGTTTGAAGAAAATTCTGTTGTTTTTGAGGTGTATTTAATTCGTATTATATGGTTTGTTGTTAATCGTCTTTTGCAAAGTGAAAAAAATCGAAATATTTGGTTAAAGTTGATAATTTCTTGATGAATTAGTTATGCAAATGTTCATGTGGGAAGGGGGTTGTGTGTGCGGGTGGGGCAGAGGGGGCGGTTGTGCGGGTGGGTAGAGGGGGGGCATTTGTGCGGGGAAGGGGCGGGCAGGGGGTGTGAAGGGGTGGTGGCGGGGGGGGTTGGGAAGGCTGGATATGAGTGGAGGTGTGTGAAGGGTGTGTGTAGGTTGGTGTGTGTGTGCGGGTGGGATGTGGAGGGGGGCCGGGTGGGATGTGGGTGTGTGAAGGGGTGGGATGTGTGTGTGTGCGGTGGGTGGGATTTGGAGGGGGCCGCAGGTGGTTGGGATGTGTTTGGGCTCGCTGCTCTCTCTCTTTCCCCTTCGTGCGGTCTTTGCTCTCTCTCCCCTTCGTGCGGTCTTGCTCTCTGTCGAGATGGCCACCAACAAGGTTTCTCTCACTTTTTTTTGTTTTGAATTAAGATAAAGATTATTCTGTACATAAATGTCACATTGTTAAAGTATGAATGAGATATGTGTTGATTTTGTTAATTTGTTGTTGTTCGATTTTATGATTATCTGATTTTTCGCCCGAAATTGATTCGATTAGGTTAATTTTGTTGAAATAGATTTGGGCGATCTCCCATTTTAATTTGATTTTACATTTCTTTCGAATATTATTTGGAGGTTTTCTATTTTTGATGATATGGGCATGTTTCATTGATTGAATTTTATGGGCATATTTCGTTGATTGGATTCTGGATTTTATGGCCTCCCTGAATTTCCTTGTTCTTCTTGGGATATATAGTATGATTGTTTGAGTTGATTTTTAGGTGTCAATAAACTGCAATTATCTTCAATAATGAATGCCCATTTTGCTAAATATGCTTTTGAGTTGAAATCAATGCGTCAGACTTCAGTCTTCAGGTTTAGAATAGAATTGCTGGATTCATATATTTAGATGTTGATATGCAGTCTCGACGATGTGTTTGCTGTGGATTGTGATTGTGAGGCTTGAATTGTTGATACTTAAATTGGTCATTTTGTTGGAATGCAATTTTGAGAATAGATGTTTTGTATATTCTGCTTGCTATGGGAGGATTGATAAGTTCTAGATTGAATTATTCTAGTTTCCCTCGTTCTTCTCCTTTAGTTACTGGATCGTGTTGAAATATGAAATGTTATATTTTGGTAGGAAAGCACTTTTTTTTTGGAATTGGTATGTTCAATGAATTCTGTTTGGACTGTGGAAGTGCTGAATTTGCATAGTGATAAGTGATTGTTTTGTTTAAAATTAATCTAGAACTTACTACTACTGTCTATGATTTTGTTGTAAATTTATTGTTATATTATTGACTTATTATTGTTATATTTATTGTTATTAATTCAATATAATTTGTTACAGTAGCTAATTGGTGAATGATGACTATGACGTTATGAACATTGGATTAGCTTTGAAGGTTTGATTGATTGTGTTCAGGTAATGCACTAAAACCCTTGTTTTAGGATTTTTAGAATTGGACTTATCATGTGAAGTTTTCGGAGAGGCCATGAATGAGCCTTTGGTTTTATGTGTTTTATGTGCTGGTGGAATTAGTTGGAGATGGATAGGATTCCCTCTAATGTGAAATTATTTAGTATATATGCATAATGCGTTGATATGAGATGGACTTATTTAGATCTCTCAGGAACAAGAATTGATATACCTTTCCTAGTTTTCCTCCTCATGTTGGCTAGAGCTTCTACTTCTCCATTTCCAGAAAAGATGCTTGTGTTGTGCTATGAATTATACAGACCTACTCACAACTCCTTGATTTCATATGTTTTCCGATTTCCATATTTAAGTTGTTGCACTCGTGCTCAGAAACTTGTTCGGGTATTTGAACTCTATTTTCAGAAGTTAACCTTTTTATTCTTCTCTTCTCCCTACTCTCACCTCTCTTCCCTGTTCCTCTTTGTTTTGGCTTTGAGCCTTTGACAGCGCCACTTGTGTTCATTCAATTTGTGGAGCTTCTGTAATATATTACATATTTCTAGACTTCAAGTTGTTCCATTCCATGACTTGCTATATATATGCTGTATGAGCTGGTTAAAAAAGAGTATCAATTTGTATTTTTTAAGCATTACCTGAAGGTATGGATGTTACTGTGTAAATTAAACCAATTGAGATCTTGATATATATTTTTGTGAATTTGAAAAGGTAATATAGTTTATCCTTCTGAAGTGAACCAAAATTTGTCCCTGTCTCAACTTTGCAAACCCATAAAAACATAACCCTTCTGAATTAGCCGCCCACCACCATCATTTTGTTGTCAACTTCCTTTGATATGGATTTAATCTTCTAATTTTTGCTTCTAAATTTATGTGTAATTTGATTTATTTTACCCATTTTCTACAGGTTTTCTTCAAGGAGTATGTTGGGACTTGATTAGTATGTTGGGACTTGGATGCCCCCCCCCCCCCCCCTTGCTACACCCCCCACCCCAGCCCTGCCTCCCTGCTACACCCCAGCCCCCCTGCCAGCACCCCCCACCCCAGCCCAGCACCCCCTCCCCCCTGCCAGCACCCCCCACCCCAGCCCAGCACCCCCTCTGCTGCCCCCTCCCCCCCTGCCAGCACCCCCCTGTTGCCCCCCCTCCCCACTTTGCTACACCCCCACCCCAGCCCTGCCCCCCTGCTACACCCCCTGCAGCCCCCCAACTGCCCAGCAACCCCCCTGCCAGCACCCCCACCCCAGCCTAGCACTCCCTCCCCCCTGCCAGCACCCCCCACCCCAGCCCAGCACCCACCTACTGCCCCCTCCCCCCTGCCAGCACCCCCCACCCCAGCCCAGCACCCCCTGCTGCCCCCCTCCCCCCCAACCGCTACACCCCCCAGGTTGACCTCCAAATTATACCGATTTTGGTTTTATTTGCCAGGTTCTATCATCTCCAAAGAAGTTGCTTTTGAGGGATCCGGATGCTAGTCTTAGTGGAGTTGTAATGTCTTCATGGCTGTTCTTTGGTTGCTTTATTTTCTTATGGTTGTGATCCTGCTCATATATTGCAATTCGAACAATCGAGGGCAGCCTAGAAGTAACGTAATTCAGTTATTATTTTCTCTATATTTGTGTAAAAAACATAATTTGTAATGAAAAATGATACTTATATATATATATAACTGTTTGGGAACATTTAGGATAAAAAAATGCAAAAAAAATTTTTTTTTTTTATTTTTTTTTGGGTCACAAGGGCTGCGGTTCGGGCAAAAACCGCAGCCCTTGGTGGGTTAAGGGCTGCGGCTAAGGGCCAAAACCGCATCCCTTAACTCACCAAGGGCTGTGGTTTTGGCCCTTAACCGCATCCCTTAATCCACCAAGGGCCGCGGTTTTTTCCCCGACTTGACCTTAACGCGCTAAGGGCTGCGGTTAAAAACCGCAGCCCTTCTTAAATGCCAAGGGCTGCTAGCCTAATGGCTGCGGTCAAAAAACGCAGCCCTTGGGTCCCTTTTGACCGCAGCCAGTGGGTTTTTTTCCTCTAGTGAACATTATGGATTCTTAGTGATGGAATACGGATTAAGCGATATTTCAAGATGGGTATAAGGTACACATTGTCCCTCCACCTTATAACTAAACCGAATTTGTGACATTGCAAGTTATATGAATTTCATTTTTTTAAAAAGGAATTGGACTTATGACTTGAAATTTTATGGTTTTATGATTATAAAGTCCAACTTGTTATGAAATTGTAATTCTTAAGTACTAAGTCGGTCTGATTTTTGAAATATACTTCATCCGTTTAGAAATAGTTGCACCATTTCATGTTTTCACGCTTGCCAATGCATTATTTCAAACATTAATATCTCTAATTATCAATAAGTAGAAATTATAAAAAGTTGATATTAAAAAAATATACATTGAGACGAATCTAACAAGATCTCATATGACTATGTTTTTCCTAAAATTTAAATCGCCAAAGACAATCAAAGTGTAAGATGTGAATAGTAAACACTATACAAATGGTTCAACTATTTCTAAACGGAGGAAGTATGATCTAACGCTAAGTATTTGATTATATGGAGTTTAGCATTGATTTCCTGATCATGATTTTAGATATATTATAAGTTTCGGTTATGCAAGATAGTTTTATTCGAATATTTTGAAGTAAGTAAAAGTTATCCGATGATATCAACTTATATTATACTAAGTCAATCTAGTTACGTATTCAAATATATTTTGGGTTCCGAGAACCAATAGTATATGTTAATCAATGCCCGATAACTCAAGATGTTATTTGAAAGTCATGGATGTTGATTATGAATTTTAAGCAAGAGTTGTCGATATATTTCTGAAGGTATATATAAGTAAGTTATTCTAAACGATTTCATATACTCTGCAATAAGTGGTCGACTTTAATTCAATGGGATTGGTAAGCTTATGAAACTCAATTATGTCCTCACGAATACAATATTCTTATATATTAAAATAGTTGTCAACAGATGAAGTTACAAAGAATTTGGTTTCTACAAAACTACTAGGAATTCGAGTATATTGTGATAGATAAATATGTTGTGATTCATGTCTTTTATATACATTTTGAGATAGGATTACGATACAAGTTTCTTTTGCTAATCAACCTTGAGAAATATGGATTTTACTTTTTGAGGATATGAGTTTGAAAGTTATGAGTCTAAATATTTTGAATACAGTACAAGACCCCGGATTATATCCTACTATGAGGTTGTAAGCTTGATATATTCTGGGTCACGAAAAGGTTAAGGTGAAGAATTTCAAGAGTAAGATGGTAAGTACACTACACTTTATGATTCAAGATATATACTTTGGATCTTATATATGATAACTATTGAAGTTAGCAAATAAATTTTTTGGGATATTAGACAAAATGTGAATTGGTGAAGTTATAAAGTAAGCTTTATGATTATACTTTTGTAAGGAAGATAAGTTCATATATAAGAGTTAAAGTATATATCACTAGCCTTTTTTGCACGCGATGCGTGCGTGGATTATTTTGGCTATTATTCTTAAATTTCATCTACATGTAATTTTGAAAAATGTAATTTACAATCATCATTAGTTCTAATTATATATCATGTGGTGTAAATACAAAATATAAAAATTACTTGATGAAGAAGTTGTTTCCTTGGTATTTTTATGACTTGTTAATGGATGTTGGTATTGTTATTGCATTTCAAAGTTTAGGTAGAATTAAAATTTTATGTCATTGATTCTGTAATTGATTTCAAAATTGTTTTAGTTATGTTAATTTATTCTTCAATCATAAACTTTTTCTTTCACTACACATATTTTTATGACAGTTTATTTTAGCTACTTTGAACTTCCTTTGATATACATTTTAAATTAGGAAGGGCTATGATCGAGGAAAATCTCAAAATCTTAATAGGTAATAATTTTAATTAAATTAAGGGTTAAATAGTCTTTTCAAAGGGGGACACCATAGCTCCCCCCTTGGCTTATATAATAGAGATTTACATGTATCTTCGAAGAATCTTGGAGCTGGGTTTTATAAAACGGAAAAATCCATGTTGGGATGGTTGTAGGATAAATTGTTTATTTGAGGAGCTCTTTTGGAATTTAAGTTGTCATATTAAGAAGGTAAGTCGGGCAAATAGGGTGTATTATGGAAGTAAAACTGGATATGTGAAGTTGTAGCAGGGATATAATAGCTCAGGAAAGGAGTAATGAATCGAAGGAGTAGCAAATGGTGTAATAAAATTATAATATTAGGTTGTGAGTAATACTATATCCGAGTTAGCAATTTTATATTATGAGTATTAAATTAGGCGAAATTGAAAAAGGCTATATATTTTACTTTCTAAGTGAAAGAGGTAAATAACATAAAAATGGAAGGTCGGAGCGTATAGATCTTGTGCAATGAAGTCTTGGAAACTAGGCATATGATTTAATAATGATAGAAATATAGATCTGAGGTTAATTTGGATGTAAGTTTATATGACTGGGATTACAAAGTTCAAACAAGTGATTGAGTCAGGAAAAAGGAATAAGGTTGGGAATATAAACAAGATTTATGTGACATTAAACTTGAGGTAATAAATTGTGTTTCGAGATGTTATACTAGTTGAGTTACTAGAAGGTCGGAAGCTTAAACATGACGGGTTCAATCATTAAGATGTGGGTTTAATAAGTAAGTCGTGTTGGAGGAAGCATCAACTATCATTATAAATATAAATTGAAGCTCAAGAAGCTATATATTATTGTGTATCTAAATTACATAAACGGATCCTAAGATGTTGTACGTCGTAAGCTTTGGGTATATATATAATATGTACTTTGATATGCGCAACTTAGAATTTGATGCTACATTTTAACTTCATGGCGGTTATTGAAAAAGGATAATGTTTTACTGAGGTATGACAATGATATTATAATTAGCGTGATCAACGTAAGTATGAACATTGAGATTTGCTCAGGTTATGAGCTGTGTAGGTTGTTTGATAAGATTTAAGCAAAAGGTGTTTCACAACATAGAATTTCGTAACAAAAGTATAAAGCGTATAAGACTTACATACCAATTTGGGACTTTGATCGGTAAGCTATATTTTGGACTATATTTCTAAAGTCTGAAATTAAGTAATTTTTGTCAAATAGATGTTGTCAAAGCTTGATTTATGTTAAGTTGTCGAAAACTCTAAGTATACTATGTTTATCAAATAATCCAAGTTTTGTTATGGAGTACCAGAATGCAATTATGTTATGAGATCTGAGTATATCACATTTGAGTACAATGAATTTGAATCTCAGAAAATATGAAGTTATAAACTTTGTATTTTGATTATGCATCCGTAAGGGGAAGAAGCTGCTAGAGCAGTGATGAACAACATTATGTATTCTGTCTATCTGTATTATGGGGACATGTCCTGAAAAGTCTTGCAAGCAGTACATAACGGAAGAGGGAGACGTCCCTTGTAAAAGTTTAGAGAATTCGCCTGGAAGGCAACTCTATTCGTGTTCTCTTCCCCAGTATAATCTGATTTCTTATGATTTCTGAAAGAAAATAGAATAAGTATTTAAATACGAAAATGGTTTCATGGAAAGTTAGTTCAAACTTTATTATGGAGGTAATGTTTTACTCGCCCAAGTTTATGGAATTTATTCACTGAGTATAAGAATGATTTACTAAGAAAATCGTTAAGAACTCATGGATGGAGTTAGCTATGTTATACATAATTGGATTAAAGATTTTTTTAATATTTGAAATACTGGAGTGGGAGATATTGTTATGTCATAGAGTATGTCAGACATAATGGATTTTAGAATACCATATTCGATCCTATGGAATCCTTGTGAGGTCTCCTTAATTGAATGTGTATATTATTTATCTTGTGAGATACTTTTATTATTATTTAAAACGAGTAATATGAAAAGTTGTTTATAAGTATCTGTTATATTATTCTCTCATTATGATTTCTCTATATCTTGATTTCTAATATTCGTATGATAATCTTAAATCTGTAAATATGTTTTAAGCCACCAAAAATATCTTCTGGTTGGGCAATGTGTACTCAGTTTCGCTGATTTTGTTCTTGAAACCTGTCCTGGTGGGGGCAGCGTTCAATGTTAGTTATTTTTGCAGGAAATATTGAAGCTAACTCCAGTGTGGTTAAAGGATCGTTATAAGAGATGATTTTTGGATGAGCTATGGTGGAGATTATAGTTTAATACAAAGAATTCTTATGGTGTATTATTGTATTATTTCGGAGATCCGGTTTGATCATTTCATGTAAATGTATTTAAACTCTGGAATAATGTTGTTGGGTCATAATTCCACCGATTAATATTCGTATATGAAGGTTATTTTTCTGCTGCAAGATAATGTAATTTGAGGTTCATAAAGTGTTAATTGAGATTTGTGTATCTTAAGTGTGATTAGCTAGCAGCTCGGAAGTGCGGGCTGTTACAAAGACGGTTCACAAGTACTTGACTATCCGACTCCAAGATAATATTGTCAAACCCATGGCTCTTGGCAAGCTTGATAGCTAGAAGGAGAGCTTTACTTTCCGCGACTTTCGAAGGCCACCATGCTCGAACTCGGTGTGTAGCCGCAAATAGAACATCACCCTTATCATCTCTCGCCACTACCCCCATTCCTATCCACCCTTCCGTCGACAGAGAAGCATCCGAGTTTAACTTCACCACTCCAGCAGACCGTGCACTCCAACAGCTCGCACTCGGAGGGTTCCATGGCACTGTGTTCGTATAGACTTGTTGCGTATATGTGTTGTGTTCGTGTGCTAGGCGCGCTACTCGAGCAAGAATGACCGCATTTGGCGTAGTCTTGCCATCGAACACCTTTGTGTTTCGTTCCATCCATATACTCCACACAAGGATAGCAGCTCGTTGCCTCAGTTGCGCATCACTCGTCGTCCATGCCACCAGCACATCACACCAACGAACTCTCCCCTACATTTGCCACCAAGTGCTTGCAGCCACTTTCTTCCCACAAGTCAATCACTCTCGGACATTGCACAAGGGCGTGGAAAGTCGTCTCCACCGCAACTTCACACCATGGGCATGATGCATCATCTAACATATGACGATATTTGAGAAGTTCCCGGGTCACTCTTAGAGCAAAGCCTCCACAAAAAGTGTTTTACTTTCGGAGAGACTTCCATTCCCCAAATCTCCATCCAGGCCACATGAAAAGCATCTAAATCCCCTCCCTTCCCAAGCATATATGCAGTTTTTGTAGAATATAATCCATCTTTTGAGTAAGCCCATGTTAGAGAGTCATCAGGGGCTCTCATGCTAAGAGGGATGGATAGGATGCATTGTTGATCTCTCTCATGAAAATGGAGTGAAATTAACTCAAAATTCCATTCCATCCTAGACATATCAATAAGATCACAAACCTTTGTAAGACCTTCAACTGGCGTGCTTGTGATGAATCTCCCTTCTTCTCCTACCACCCAAGGGTCACTCCAAATGTTCACCCGAGCCTAGGGGTGAAAGTTATTCGGATAAAAACCGAAATCCAATCCAATCCAAACCAAATTAGTAATTCGGATTGGACTCAGATTGAGTTTTTTTGAAAATTTGGATTCGGATCGAATCAGATTGAGGGTGATTGGATCCAAAAATCCAAAATCGCCGAATAGTAGATAAGCCTTGAATTGTATAATTAGAATTGGGTTTAACAGATTCTTTCCAAAAAAAATCAAATGGTTGGGCGGCCTTTCCCTTCCTCTAAAACTCTAACTGGCTAACTTCCTAATCACTATCGAAAACTTTATTGTGATGTTCGTGTCTAATTATGGGTTTGTACAAATTCGTTCTACTATCGAAAATTTTATTTTGATGCTCGTGCCTAATTTACTCGCCGGAAAAATGAAGTTTCAAAATTTTGGATATTTCGGATCGGATCCAATCTATCGTGTGAAAATTCGGATTGGATTGGTTTGGACCCAAACTCTAATTGGATTGGATTCAGATTGGAAAATTGAAATCCAAATTTTGTTCGGATCGGATTGGATTAGGCCTAAATCCAAACGGTACACCGAACTTTCACCCCTACCCGAGTCCCATCCCCAATAATACGCCACAAAACTCCTTCTTTTATCAAAGCCTTAGCACTCCAAATGCTACTCCATGAATAACTGCCAGCACTCCCCAAAGAAGCATCCAGAAAGTCTATATTCGGATAGTATTTAGCTTGCATCACACGCCCCATCAGAGAGTCAGGACGCTGAACTAATCTCCAAGCTTGCCGACCAAGTAATGCATCATTGAAAACTCTCAAATCCTTAAAACCCATTCCACCCAAAAATTTAGGAGTACACATAGCTTCCCAACTTCTCCAATGTATCTTCCGATGCGGACCCGTTTGCCCCCAAAAAAACCGTGCCATAGCCGAGCTAATCTTATCCATGATCGAACAAGGAAACTTGTACACGCCCATCAAATATGTTGGAATAGCTTGAATAGCTTCCCAACTTCTCCAATGTATCTTCTGATAAGTATACATAACATCATCGATTGATCAGATACTTCATTTGTTTTTTATAGTTACTTTATTTTTCATGTAAGGAAATTTGATATGAATCTCTATATATTCATTGTTGACTGATATGTTCTAATGACATATAACAAAGTCAAATTAAGTCAAATTAATGTGTTTTAATGGTCAAGAGGTATGTTGAAGTGAAATAGATACTTCAAAGACTGTAAGTGAAGGGTGTTCCTTAGAACTTCTGTAGGAACAAGTAGTGGCATGGAATAGTTGGATTGTTCCTTGAGTTGAGGAACAAAGCAGAATAAGTCAAGATATTATCATTCTGAATAAATAAGCTAAAATTTTATCCTAGTTAGTTAGTTAGTTTAATTAAGATATTTATGATAATAAGATATCTTTTAATAATTATGGTTTTATAAGTTAAGAATAAATTAATAAGATTTAGTTGTTAGACCACGTTTGTCTAATTGTTAAGCAAATCGGTTTTTAAAATTCTTATCACTATACAAAAATTTATCTTGTTGTTAATTTGTTGTATTTTATAGTTTTTAAGTTGGTAGCTAAGTGAAATATCTTAAGTTACTTGAGTTTATAAATAGTTCAATCTAAACTTCATTTTACTATGTGACTTGTATAACAAAACAATAGTTTACGAAATTCAATTGAGTCACTGCCAATTCTATTCTTAGGGCATGTTCTCTTCAGCATAAAACAACTAAACTGAATTGATTGCAACTGAACTGAACTGAATTAAATTATAACTAATAGTAATGATAAGAATTTAGCTATCAACTGAACTGAACTGAAAATAAGTTGGGGAGAACAAACCCTTAATAACAAGTGCCATTATTCTTAAGCTATTTGTTTGTTCCTGTAAAGATATATTGATACTCTATGTGTGTTTTGGGGTTTGGGATCTGTTTTTGGGATTGGTATTCCTAGAGGATAACAGGTAGTGACTCGATCAAGGGTAAAAGGATTTGGCCTCTTATTAGTGAAAGGGTCGAGTCTAGTATCTCTTTTGGTCGAGGTTTTTACTTCCGATTAGGCTTCATGAGGCTTTCCTCGTAAAATCTCTCGTGTCTTTGCATTGTTCCTTTCATTGTTTATTTAATTCCGTAAAAAGTATTCATAGTTCCTATCACTACATTTTACCCCCCTCTTGTAGTGTTTTTAGATAAACCAACGTCCATATTTAATTACTTTTTCCTTTCATCCCCTCCAAAAAAACATTAAGTGTTTCCTTTTACATATTCACATTTAATTTTTAGACCATTTTCCTATCTACTTATCTCTTCTTTTTCCATTGTCTTATACTACCTATATTTTTTTTAAAGGTAAGATGAAGTCCCTTGCAAGGAGGAGGGGGGGGGGGGATCCCTCCTTGCAAGGGGTAAGACTCGATCCCAGAGAAGGAGGTGAAGCCAACACCACTAGGCTAATAACAGAGAAAGTAGAATATATAGTATATTACATAAAGTAAAGCCTCCAATTTATTAATTATAGCAAAATGCTTCTGTTACAACTTGATATTGGACTGCCCACATTCTCCCAAAGCCACTACTAAAAGCTCCAACATTAAATTGGGACTTATAGTACAACACCACCACCTTTCTATTCAAGGCGTTTATTTTTATTTGTATGCTTTTAAGTTTTATATGTATGTTTTTTCCAGGAGGAAAGCGATTTTATTTTACATGCATACAAACTTATTTCCAATAACTACTTTTTATGTTTTGTTTTTATTGTCAATTAACTTTCCACACATGCACCTCTAAAAAAAAAAAAACTTTCTACATATGCAGTTTTAAGATGATGATAGACAAAATAAATAGATAAATCAATCAACATGATTTAATGTTTAAATTACATTAACTATTTTATCTGTTTAACTTGTCTATCATCTAATAAACTGCATGCCGAAAAACTTGTATTAAAAAGACCCAAACCAAGAATTGCTACTTGTAACATGCCAATATTATTAGAGCTTCAAGCTAGTGATGGATCTTTCACCTCTTGGATAGTATTGAAAGAACAAATCACAAAAATAATTCTTGACCTTCTTGAATTGTAAGGGCCTTTCTTTGTCAACCAGCTCAGTAAATGGCTCTATTTCTTTGTCTGGGGGTGGAGCACATAGCATAGCCACTGATATCCTTTCCCTCTCCTTATCTATCACCACCTTGTGTATCACGCTCTTTAATATACCATTACTCATTATCTGCATAAATCCAAAATTTTCTTCATCACTTTATAATATGCTGGACCAGTTATACATGTCAACAAGATGTATATAAGAAACAAAAAAGCTGAAAGGTACTCCATACTCCTATATTTGCCTTTTGTGATAAGAAAACCTACTACAGATTTGTGTATATATGGCTAAATTAGCAAACTTTGTTGTTCTTTTCTTAAAAAATTACTGAAATCATACATATTGGTTTCTTTTTTATGGTTACACTTGCATTTTCTCGGTGATAAGAGGTGACAATATAATTATGAATCCGTTATGACTTAGGGCCTGTTCTCCCCAGCATATTCAGTTCAGTTCAGTTCAGTTCAATTAAGTTAAGTTAAGTTAAGTTCAGTTCAGTTCAGTTCAATTCAGTTCAGTTCAATTCAGTTCAGTTCAGTTCAATTCCTAAATTTATTCATTACTATTAGTTATAATTTAATTCAGTTCAGTTCAGTTCAATTCAGTTCAGTTCAGTTCAGTTGTTTTATCCCGAAGAGAACAAACCCTTAGCCCTTTGCTAATAAACAAAGCAAACATGTTGGCTCTGTTTGGCAATACTAGCTGAAAATAAACTGAAACTGATAAGTTAACTGAAACCGATAAGATAAAGCTGAAACTGATAAAGTGCTGGAACTGACAAGGTAGCTGATTAACTTAACTATTTGACAAAATTAGTTGCTTAAGTCGATAAATTATATTTGGTAAAATAGTTGATTTTCCAAAATTTCAGTCACCTGATTTTGAAAAGGTAAAAATTTATCTTATCATTTAAGTCATTTAAACCACCTGAAATTTTATTTTAGGTAACCCCAAACACTACCAAATATTTTAGCACCTACAATATTAGCACCTTATCATTTAAGGTAACTAAAATACTTACCCAAACAAAGCCGTCGTATACAAGATTACAAGAGTTGTTATGAAATTACCTCCAACTGGTCACCGATATTGATGAAAAGGGCATCAGGAATAATGGGAACTTTAAACCACTGGTTATCTTTCTCAACTTGAAGGCCTTCCACTTCATTGTCTTGCAGAAGAATGGTAATTGCTGAACCATCAGAATGTGGTTTAATACCTAAAACCTGACTTGGGGATGAACAAGGAGGATAATGGTTGAATCTTGTGAATATGTGTACACCCTCATTTCCTCCACATTCATTAAAGAAACTGTTTTCTTCCAAATTTAGTGATTTCGCAATGGCTTTCAGGATAATTTCTAGTACTCTTTTTACCTCCATGGTGTACTCTTCCAATGTTTCCCTACATTTTTGCCCAAAAAGAAAATCATCTTTAGTTGCCAAATTATAATTATATGATCCATTCAAATAAGTAAATCCTCATACTTTTACCATTACATTCCCTTGGTCCATAAAATTACATAGAGTCCGTTTTTGAAGAGACGGTCTCACGTTAGTGTTAATATGAGACCAGCTGATGTCATGCTAATATCACGCGAGTGCATCAAACCAGCAGTGGAATTAGTTAAACGCTTGGACCTATTAGTTATGCTAACGTTAAATTGCTGCTGGATGAATTAGTTAAGCGTTGAATTATATTAGTTAAGCGTTGAAGTATATTAGTTATATCATAGAAACCAGATTATAACGCATTTTGTTTGCCCTAATTTCAGTATCATGCATAAATCATTCTCTACTTCTTTTCTAATCCATTGAGACGCCGTTAAACCTGCATTGTTTTCCTCCTTCCTTCTCTGTCCACAACATGTCGATTCAATTACATGGGAATTAATATATGAATCATGAAAAGTAATCAGTGGTTTAATTTGAAGAATGGAAATCACTAAAGACCAATTTGATAAGTAAACTATAAAAAATGTTAACCAATTGCAAAAATTGTGCAACTACTTAATGAAAATATGTTAACTAATAAACTAAAACGCATAACTATTAACCAATAAACCATAACATCAACCATACCACCATAATCATAGCCCAAAATACAATAACTTTTTATCTAAACCTATAAATAACAATCCAAAACAATAACTATTAATCCGAAAACCATAACAAATAACAAGTAAACCATAACTATTTAGTATCCACCCAAGACCATATTTTATCTCGAAAACTATAACTAATAACATCAAAACTATAACTAATAATGTGTAAACTATTACTAATAACAAAAACTATAACTATTAACCTTAGATATATAACTATTAACCCAGTACCAAAACTATAACTAATAACATGAAATCTATAACTAATAACGTGTAAACAATTACTAATAACTGAAAACCATAACTATTAACCTTACAAATATAACTATTTACCCATAACGACACAACCATAACTATTTACCCGGAAACGATAACTAATTACCAGAAAACAATAACTACTTACCCAAAATATATTTTAAGACGAAAACTGTAATTATCTACCTAAAAACCATAACTCATATAATAAGAGATACTTAGACCCATTGATAGAGGGAACAATGAGCTTTGAGAATTAAGAATATACTTTTTTTTAGGGAAAATATTCTTACTTGACTTTGATGCAACAATGTCGTTGTTTAAGTGGGAGAAACTAAACTAAGTATCATCAAATTCTCATCATTAAGATTGAAGAAGCCATGAAAAAGGACATTAGTTGAAAGTTTCAAATATTCGAAAAAGAAAAGAAAGAAAAGGAAAGAGATGTAGGCTTTAGAGAGAAATGGAAGTTGGGTGGAGGAGAGGGAAATGGCGGTGCAGAGGAGAGAGAAACAAGAGGGGTAGAGGAGAGGGGCATAGGAGAGAGAAATGAGGGTTGGCAGGGTAGAGAGAAAATATAAATGGAGAAATGTGATGTTTTTACTAGCATAACTAATAGGTCCAACTGTCCAAGCGCTTAACTAATTTCACTGTTAGCATAACATCAATTGGTCTCACGTTAACACTAACGTGAGACCGTCTTTTTCAATAATTTGTGAATTACATATACTCGCTGTGGCCTCTGTTTTTTTTTTATTTTCGTTATATTTTTTTTTTATGTACTACTTATTTATAGATACTAACGATCAAGGGTGTCAAAAATGTTGTAAGCAAGTTTATCGCCTTTTCTAATTGCTCAAGTACTGCGTATCTAATATGCTTGTACTTGAATTAATTGATAACTTCCCTATATTTTTTCTTTCCTTTGACCTGGTTGAAGGTGAAATAGGGACCTTTACATATTTGAGTAAATATATCAACAAAAATACAAAATAGACTTATATACAACGGATTTTTGCCACCGTAATTTTTTTTAAAATGTAATGTTGTACACAAGACCTATTGAAAGTTCAATTAATCATGATGTAAACTATAATCATGTTGTATACAATGGTTTTGTACGCAGGACCCTAAATTATTTTGGAGTGATTAATCAATGTTGTATGCTATGTACATCTAATGTACAAAGGACCTATTGGAAATTTGAAATGTCAATTGAGTCTAAAGAAAGAAATAAAGAAGTATCTTTTATAGTATATAGTTGTATGCATTGAATTATCACCTGAAATTTGGTACAAAATCAGGCCAAATATTGTAACTTCGTTGATCAATAGGTTGAGTTTTGAGACGCAATCTATCATTCCAATTATAACTTTGATCCTCAGAAACTGTATCACCTCCATAACCTTCATACCAATCATGTGTTTTGCATTGCTTTTGCTTCACTTCTAAAGGAAGAGCAAAGAATTCCTTCCAAACTTCACGAATTTGGTTAAGTAATGAGCTTGATAAACCATGATTTATTAGCTGAAAAGAAAATCAACAATTCACGAGATAAACACAACTAATCAATTTCCAAATTATGAACTTAAACACTACATCAAGTGATTGTATCCCTCCCCGTTAAAATAAAATTGTAATTTTCATTTTTCAATACATCATCCTCATTTGAGGAAAAAAAAGTATCACAAAAAACACAAATTTTTGTCTCAGACAGTACGTTAGACCGCTATCAGTTAAACAAAAAACATTAATAGTTATAAAGGTACATGACAAATTAAGCAACATATACTAAAAGTTAGTGATCTGACTGGATCTGAAAGTCAAATAGGACTATAGGAGACCAGCAACACTCCTAGAACATATATATGCATGGAGTCTAAACTCTTTAGAGTGCCAAAAACAAACCTGAAAACCACCCCATGAACTAAGAACAAATCGAAGTTTTCGAAGTTCTTCTTCATGAAGGTTTGATGATGATGACGAAAGGAGGCTAAGATCAATGATGTTACTATCCATGTATTTAATCTCAGAATGGTCATGATTAGTTGCTTTGTTTGGAAGCTGGTATATAAAATTTTCTGGGATTTGTTTTCTAGTAGTTTTGATTATCTCTTGAATTGGTTTTGATGGTTTTTTTAGGTTCATAGGAGAAGTAGATGATACAGACATATTTGGTAATTCTAACACAAAAAATTATGGATAACAATAGTAGCAGGGTTCTTTGATGGAAATTTGTTAATGGAAATTGTAGTGGGCTTTTTATGTTTATGTTAGGAGAGTAATGCTTTTATAGTTGAATGTTAGTTTTTGTTCATGGTGGAGTGAAGTAGGAAAATGAGGGAGAGCTTTTTATGAATGATTGGCCTTTTATTAATGATGCTTGGTTTGTTACATTTTGACATAATACATCATGCTCCTTATATAGTAGTAGTAGTTGGTGGTAGATCTTTCTAGACTTAGCTAAGCTAGATTAGTCTAGATATGTCAAGAATTATCTAGCTATTTTACATGGCTTTAGTTTTTCTAGATTTTCCTAGATTACATGATATTTTCATGGCATATCCTAGATTGTTCTAGATATGTTATTACATGATTTTCTACAAGTTTTTTCTAGATTAGTTTTCAACATTCTTCACTTATAGTTCTGGTGAAATGCTAACTACCACTCATCAGTTAGTGATATTGAATGAAAAATGAAAAATTCGCAAATCTTACTACATACTTCCTCTGTTTTTTTATTGCATCTTTATTTTACACTATTCATCAACCAACTTTGTTGGGCTATCTCACATCATTATATAAAATAAAAAACAAAGTCAAGTGTGATCTTGTTATATTTGCCTCAATGCAAGGATTCCAAATATCAAATTTTAATATTTTTTTTTACTTATACGCAATACATATTGATGTTCAAAGAAAAGTCAGCACAAACGTGAAAAACGAATTGCGGCAATTAAAAAAACAGAAGTATATAGCACTTTTATGTAAGTACATTGTATACACAAATTTCGAGTCAAACTATATAAGACAAGAAATAAAGTAACAAAGAAATTATATTTCAATAAATGTATTGAGTACAATCTCAGTAAACAGTTTATAATGGAAATAAACTAAGTCCTCTGATTCTGTTCCGTAGCTTGAGAGTGACACGTGTTGATGTCGACGTGGAGTTGAGTGTAGAGTGACGTTTTATCAACGTCAACCTGCGTTTGAATGTGGGATGACGTTTTGTCAACGTCAACCTGAGTTTGAGTTTTGTTTGGGTGTATTCGAATGAGGGCTGACAAAAGTTTGAATCTCAATCGAATGTGTTTGAGTGTATCTGAACAGTCGGCACAGATTTGATGTGCTTGTTGACTATTTGCAGAGATAATTCTAAGAGAATTTTATGAGCTCTTGAGAATAATGATTTTCTGGTCCCCTCAACTGAAGGAGGTGAGGTCTATCTATAGGGAATGGAGATCCCTTTATGGACTTGGTAGTTTATGGGCTTAGGCCCGTTTATGACTTGGAAGTCTTTTTTTTTACCTTTGCCATTTGACCATCCTATTTGGACTATAATATTGACTGGCCCAAATAGTGACAACCCAAATTATATTTGTTTGATTTAATTTGGATATTTTATTTAGGTGGGCTACATTGATTAAACTGGGCTAATTATATTTATTTTAGCTCAATAATAATCAATTTATTTTAATGTAAAATACTAATAAATTTTTAGTGTCTACAAATTGCCCCCTCGAGACAGTGTCACGTACACGATTTGGAGTGTTTAATCGTGACAAGGTCTCGAATTTGAGTTTGGCTTAGCAATTAGTGACAATCACTGTATTGCCAGATCTGTTGTTTTTTTTTGTGTAGAATTATGTGTTGTTCACAACTCTATCAAGTTTTGTACTTGGAAAAATAATCCTAATCGCAGGAGTATTAGGGTTTTATTCACCAAAGGATTTATAAATATACGCCTAAGGCAATTAGTGATCACTTTCGATGGTCTTCATATGATTTAACAAGCAAATTGATTTTATGTAGTACTGGATTTCAACAGCCCTCGTACTTCTTCCACTTCTTTCATGCATGCTGTCGTCGTCGTCAAGAATTGAAAAGCAGAAGCTTTCCTTCAGCACACGTCCAAGAATAAACCAGAAGGTAATACTCTGCACTTTTCTTTTCTTTTCTTTTTCTTTTTTTTTCTTTTTTTTTTTTAATTCCTTAAGTATGATTTGTTTAGTGCAGACCTTAATTCCTTATGTAAAAAGACTTGAAGAATTTGATGGCGCAAACCTTTGTACTTTTTTTTTATAATTTCATGGATGTATTTTGGGACAAGTTCCATGTATAATTTAGACTTTGTTGTTATCTCTGCCGCACATCCCTGATATAATGCCAATCACATCTTCCCTCTTTTTTTTTTTCAATTGTGATGATGATAATGTCATGCTACTCGTAGATCACCATGGGTTATGCATCAATCCTTTTTTATTTAATCTGGCGACAATACTGTACTTCGCATGAAATCAATTTTTTTTAAAATTGTATTCGTGATGGGCCATATGTCTTTACCACTGTGAGCTTGTCAGGGGTGTTACGCATATGTCTTTAGCACTGCGACAATGGCACCTCCAGACAACCCTTGAAGATGAAGACGGGGATTTCGTCGCGATGGGTCATATGTGCGACTATGAGCCTGTCACGGGTGTTACTCAAATGTCTTTAGCACTGCGACAATGACACCTCCAGACAATTCCTTGAAGACTAAGACGGGGATTTCGTCGCGATGGGCCATATGTGCGACTCTGAGCCTGTCAGGGGTGTTACTCATATGTCTTTAGCACTGTGACAATGACACCTCCAGACAGTCCCTTGAAGACGAAGACGGGGATTTCGTCGCGATGGGCCATATGTGCGACTATGAGCCTGTCAGGGGTGTTACTCATATGTCTTTAGCACTGCAACAATGAGTCAATGACACCTCCAGACAGTCCCTTGAAGACGAAGACGGGGATTTCGTCGCGATGGGCCATATGTGCGACTATGAGCCTGTCAGGGGTGTTACTCATATGTCTTTAGCACTGTGACACTGACACCTCCAGACAGTCTCTTGAAGACGAAGACGGGCACTGCGACACTGACACCTCTAGACAGTCCCTTGACAGTCAGTCTCACCCTCGAGGTATGTTGTCTAACCCATGTTTTTTTTAATGATTGTTCATTAACCCAAGCATTGCTTTTGTTTTGATGCTTTCTCAATTGTGTTTTTCGAAAACGTTTTGGCTTGAGTTGTCATTTCGTCCTTCACTGTTTGCACTCTTGTGGGCTAAGAGTTAGAACTTTTTTTTTGTTTCGCCGTTCACAGTTTAGACTCTTGCGGGCCAAGAGTATTGCATTCTTTTTGTTTCGTCGTTCACAGTTTATACTCTTGTGGGCCAGGAGTATTACATTGATAGAAATTTTTTTTGTGTGTTTCGCCGTTCACAGTTTAGACTCTTGCGGGCCAGGAGTATTACATTGATAGAATTTTTTTGTTGTTTTTTTTTTCGCCGTTCACAGTTTATACTCTTGCTTAACAGTTTGCATTTTTTTGGTGTGCAGTTTAGACTCTTGCTTAGGAGTTTCGTTTTTGTTTGCTTGTAGTTTAGACTCTTGCTTAGGAGTCTGTTTTTTTTATGTGCCGTTTATACTCTTGCTTGGGAGTTTCTCTTTTGTTTGCTTGCAGTTTAGACTCTTGCTTAGGAGTTTGTATTTTTTTTGGCTTGGGTGTGCAGTTTATACTCTTGCTTAGGAGTTAGATTTTTTTTTTGGTGGTAGTTTATACTCTTGCTTAGGAGTTCTGTTTTTGTTTGCTTGCAGTTTAGACTCTTGCTTAGGAGTTAGATTTTTTTTTGGTGGCAGTTTATACTCTTGCTTAGGAGTTCCTCTTTTGTTTCGTTTGGTATGCAGTTTATATTCTTGCTTAGAAGTTGAATTTTGATTTGCAGTTTACCCTCTTGCTTAGGAGGATTTCTTTTGTTTGTATCCATGAGGTTTTGTTTCCATGCCCCCTAGATCTTTTACTCAGAATAATTTTCACAATCATGGCGTCGGCGGATCCTCTATTGATGCGTCAGATGAGTCTGATTCATTTTCATGACAAGCAATTGTAAGCTCCATGTCGTGCGCTTTACTTGCTAGTTCTTGACTTGTTTTGGGTTTGATCCCTTGCAAGATGTAGGTCAAATCCCAATGCATGCCTTGGATGCACATTTCGACTGCAGAAGTTTCTGATAAATTATCTTTACATTGCAAGCTCAAAGCACGCCAACGATTAATGTAGTCAATGACAGGCTCATTATTCCATTGGTGAGTCTTAGTCAACTCAACCATGCTGACAACACGTCGAGTGCTATAGTTACTGTTTAGAAACTCTTCCTCCATTTGATCCCAACTATTGATGGATTGTGAGGGTATATCTGTGTACCA
The DNA here is from genome assembly GCA_947648045.1 of Beta corolliflora. NCBI lineage: Eukaryota > Viridiplantae > Streptophyta > Magnoliopsida > Caryophyllales > Amaranthaceae > Beta > Beta corolliflora. Next base: position 1,773,412 of record CANSZD010003172.1, read on the forward strand.
ATTAAAGGCCATGCCCTTAAGGGAACGTACAAATTATTTGACGAGGAAATCGTCTGTGGTACCAGCATTGTTGCATGTTTCCACAAAGTGAGCAATGTGTTGCTTAGGGTTTCCTTTCCCATCGAATTGTTGAAACTTTTGGGGCTTGTAGCCAAAAGGCATTTGCAGCTTATCAATTCTCTTAGTATAAGGCTTTACATAGTGATGACTTCCTTGAGAACTTTCCCCAAGTTGATTCTTGACGGCACGAGCTATCAACAATTCGAGTTGTCGAGCTGTTGGTGGATGGTGAGGGTTGTCACCACTCTCGCCTTTGCTTGCATCACCACCTTGGCTTGATGATGTGTCGCCTGGGATTCTACTAAGCTTCTCATTGAGGGCAGCAATTTGCTCGTTTTGGAGTCTGATCTGAGCATCCTTTTCCTCTCCGTCCTTCATCAATCTTTGGAGTAAGATGTTCATTTCAGCAAGTTGTTCCTCAACTGTTTTAATAGAGGTCACCAAAATAGAAGCAGTGACAACATCTTTCTTCATTCTTTTGGTGTGAAAACCAAGACTCATGTCTTCCATAAAGTCACCTAACGTTATAGATTTTCGAGGGGTGTCAGCGACGTTTTCAGCAGATCGAAAAATGTTCTTCCTCGATGCCATTTCTCAGATTTGTTGTTGATAACGAAACAGAGATGAGAGATAGAGATGGTCCCACCGAGCGTGCCAAAATTTGTATACACAAATTTCGAGTCAAAATATATAAGACAAGAAACAAAGTAACAAAGAAATTATATTTCGATAAATGTATTGAGTACAATCTCTGTAAACAGTTTATAATGGAAATAAACTAAGTTATCTGATTCTGTTCCGTAGCTTGAGAGTGACACGTGTTGATGTCGACGTGGAGTTGAGTGTAGAGTGACGTTTTGTCAACGACAACCTGAGTTTGAATGTGGGATGACGTTTTGTCAACGTCAATCTGAGTTTGAGTTTTGTTTGGGTGTATTTGTAACACCCCCAAATTTCTCTCTTTTTGAAGAATATTTTAATATAAAACTCCTTGAGAAACTTGAGAGTATTACCGCCACGTGATAACGTTAAAGGCTTTAATACTAACTACTAACTGAACTTTAAACTAATGCAGCGGAATAACTGAAATAACTTCTCTTTATTGAAATAAACTTTATTATACAACTATATAACAATGGAAATAAAGAAATAAAATAACAACTCGTTGACTAGTTACGATTCCTCACTAGCTTCCCCATATGAAATAATGCATCATATCAACCTGTAAATTCTGCTCGCCAAAATAGGGTCACAGGGACAAAGCCATAAAACAAAACAAATAAAAGCGTGTCAGTAAAAATACTGAGTACATGTATATGCGGAATATTAAACACTTTATTTAATTTAACATTTGAAATATTTAATTTCGAAAAGCCTTTACGGATACTTGATAATACTTGTATAATATAAAGTATATAACCTTGATAAAAATCCTTTTTCCTTGCCAAGGTACCTTTCCTAAAGTGTGCACACCCCCCAAGTTTAGTATTCCTTACTGAGTCTATTACGAGGGGTTACTACCTTGTCCACATGACTTATACAAAAAGTACATGGGTAAATAATATAATGGCTACCGTTCTTGCTAATAAATAACAAGTCGTTGCCTGGGTAAATAATAATAGCTACCGTTCTTGATAATAAATAACAAGCCGTTGCCTCTTTATAATTGTGATCATAAAAGATCATATATCTAATAAAAATCCTTCTGAAATAATCCTCCTTTAAAAAGAATAGTACTACTTAAATTTACCCAGATAAAGGCATAAATAAAAATAACTTGCTTAAGAGGTAACTTTTGAAAAATAATAATAATTTAAAAACACTCCTTTTTAAATATTTAAACATGCATTTAAATATCAAACTCCTTGTAAATTATATGAATACAGATTCAAAGATCAAACTTTATAATAATATTAAACTAAAGACATAATTCAAGTGCATAATAAAATTAATAAACATTCAAACATGCTCATACAAAACACATGTAGTTCATAATAAAACTTATAAAAACATGGACTTCAATCCAAAATATTTTCCTAAAAACATGATACTAAGGTTGCAAAATAAATATTAAAGATCTACATATACACGCACCTTGAAAATTAATAACTACTAGGGAAGAAGAGAAATGGTAGGCTAAGAGGGAGAGAGAGTTTAAACTTGAGAAAAGAGATGTATTTCTCAAATTTGGTGTGAAGAATATGATGGGTGGAGACCCCTATTTATACTAGTTGGATAGGTAGAGTCATACTATGACTCAAAAACTAAAAGATGAATTTAAGAGAAAAGATAAACAAATCTAGCTAAGATATAACTAATATTTACGATTATCCAACTAAGATTAGGAAAAGATATAAATTATCCCATAATACATAATTATCTAAGATAAAATAACTAAAAGATAAGCAAAGAGGAAACAAATAACCAAAGTTTATCACACGCTAACAACTTAGCCGCGTGAGATTATGGCTAACAAACATTTTCTTTTCTTTTTTCTTTTTTTTTTCTTTTTGTAAATCTTTTTGTTTTTTTAAAATTTCTTTAAATCTTTTTCCTTTTTTTTATCTTTTATGATTTTCTTTAAGAAATATCTTCAACTACTAAACTAACTACTTGGATTATAATTTGTAAGCTTAGGCCCAATATATAATTTGGGCTAGAATTTATTTGAAAACCCCATAATATATCATAAAAGCCTATTTAAACCCTTTATAATAATAATAAACCTCTTTAATATTAAAATTCTTTTAAAAAATTAGGATTAATAACTTACGAAAAATACGGAGTATTACAGACTACCCCCCTTAAAAGAAGTTTCGTCCTCGAAACTTAAGGCAAGCAAACAAAAATAAAGCATGTAATTCACATATATCACAAAATTTTGTATCAAAGTAAGTTGGCTCATTTAATAACTCATAAAATAAGTCAAAATTAGGTCAAAAATAGCATTTTAAATTAAAAGCGCGAAACTCTATCGCATTCTACCCCCCTTAAAAGGAGTTACGCCCCCGTAACTCGCTAAGGCTTAAAATTTGACTTAAAATTATTTACCAAATTTGTAATGCAAACAATATAAGAATCGTTGCTGGAAATGTAATAATAAAATCACTAGAGAGATAATAACACTTTCAAAAATAACTTTTAAGCTTTTAAAAGATAACTTCTGTTTCAAGGTATTAATAATAGAAATAATTGTCTTCAATAATAGATCAACATAATAAAGAAAGTATTTAACTAAGTCAAAAAGGATAGTTTATGACAAACTGAAAAGTTTATAAAATTTGTATAGGAAAATCTTCCAAAATCAATAAAGAACTAATATTGATACTAAAACAAGTGTTGCTGAAAAACAACTTAAGGTGAATGCTAATATATTAAAAAAAAATGTTATAATATAGTGAGTAAAAGAAAATTATAAAACCTTTCGTAAGCTTTACTTGAAAATATCATAATCAAACATGCCTTTTCTTTTATAAAAAAAAAATTATTTTCTCCTCAAAAAGCTTCACAAAACTCATGAAGAACTCACAATGAATATAAAAAAAATTACCCTTGATCCTACTACATATCAAAATCAAATCAATTCATCATTATTCACAAGCAAAACTTGTTAGTATATATACTAACACAACATATACTTGAAGACAAATAAACTTCCTTACTTAGGTCCTCAAAACTAAAACTCCTCGAAATTCATCTTCAATTTTTTTCTTAAAGTACCATAATTAATACTCTTTCAAAATAGACAATATTCAACTAGGACTTGAGATAGTAAATAAATAATCTTTTCCTAAAAATTCATACAATCTTCATTTCAATAAAATTAACTCCTTCACATAATATATACTCAATGCTTAAATTCATAAGATGAAAATACGACTACTATTTCCAAAATCAATTACATTGAATGACTAGTTTCTTCCCTTTTCTCTTTTATTAAGCTCTAAAGTTCTCCCAAAAGAATATATTTCTTCTATTATTAGAGCCACTTATTTATTTCAATAAGTGATATACCCAATCCTTATATATAGTCACTCTATCTTTCATATTGCCAAAACAACAATTATACACTATCATTCAAGCAAAAGTTTAAGACTACTCCCAAAAATAATACTCCTCTTGACACTCAATAATCTCCAAAATCAACTTAAAATATATTTAGAGAATTCTATTATCTTACTTCACCTTTTAAAACAAAAATGATGTAAAGGAACCTGCTAAAGTTTCAAATATGGTCTTACTTTATACTTTCTTTGCTTCACTATAACAATGATAACTCCTTTTAAATATTTGCGATTCAGCATAGGGGAAAATTCCTTGATTAAACCCAGCTTCATATATGGTATCTCATATACCTATAAGGTCCTCATAATGTCCTTATTTTGTCACCTTTTAAAGGTTATATGAATATCATTGCTAAGATGGTGTTGACTATATCCATAAACAAAATATTTAACTTATCTAAATCTTAATAATTCCTCCAAGCTAATATAAACCATTAAACGCCTACTTCTACTTTCCAAAAATAATAAATTTTTCCTTTCTTACTCATGTTACTAAATATTAAGGGTCATCCAACTGAATAAAATTTTAAATGACTAATTTCACAATTCTTAGCACATAACTTAGGGTATTGTCTTCTTCATGTCTATAAAAAAAACATACCTACTAAAATTCTTTCCTTCAAAGGACTGGACCAAAGCAGTATTCACCGTTAATGAATCTAAAACGACTAGGCTTACTTTGAAGTCATAGGTTCTTGTAACACTTATAAATCAACAAAATAAACATATAGATCACTTTGCATGAATTAGATCACATGCATACATGTCATATAAGATGTTAAATAACCAAATTCATCTTGTAGACAATATCCGTGCAAAAAAAAAATGCCTCAAACGATAGTAATATCACAACTTGCAGGTAGCTTCTTAATAATATGTCATGAAAGACAAAATAATAACTCAGTTCTTATAACAAACAATAAAATCTTTCTTTTGCTTATGAAAAATACAAAGATTTTCATATTAACTTGACAATAAGTCACACTTCTTTAAAATATATTCATAATAATCATATTGCTAATATAACAATAAATAACCAAACAATTCATATAAAAATTTCAATACTTCATAAAAAAAATTCAGCTTTATAATTCGAAAAAAAAAATAGATATATAAGTAAAATATGAATTACACGTTGACAAAATAGTTAAAATAAAAATAAATCTGAACTGTAATTTGAAATGAATCGAAAAAGATTCAGAATTTCTAAAAAAAAATATTTTTTTTTCTCAAATTTTCGAAAAAAAAGCGTCTATCATCTTATTCTACTTATGCACATAAAATGCTTAAACTTTTCTTGCCAAAATTATTTTTTTTCAACCTTTTGTTTTTCCAAATATGTTTTATAATGAGTACTTGATTCATGACAAAGAATAGTCGGGCCAATGAATTTCCCAGGAAAGAGTTGGTTACACGCAACGTTGGTGAGAGCCCAAGCCTTTCCTTGCCAGAAACATTGTCAACCCAACTTATCCAAATCAATCGTTTTTCCTCAAATAATAAAATAGATTTTTATGCATATTTAATATAAATATGAAAAGAATGCGAAACTCTCTAACCTATATGCCCATCCTTAAGTCTACCCATTAATTTTAGATTCCAGTTTTATATCCCTAGGCTTTTAAACTGATACCACTTTGTAACACCCCCAAATTTCTCTCTTTTTGAAGAATATTTTAATATAAAACTCCTTGAGAAACTTGAGAGTATTACCGCCACGTGATAACGTTAAAGGCTTTAATACTAACTACTAACTGAACTTTAAACTAATGCAGCGGAATAACTGAAATAACTTCTCTTTATTGAAATAAACTTTATTATACAACCATATAACAATGGAAATAAAGAAATAAAATAACAACTCGTTGACTAGTTACGATTCCTCACTAGCTTCCCCATATGAAATAATGCATCATATCAACTCCGTAAATTCTCGCTTCGCCAAAATAGGGTCATCACGGGGACAAAGCCATAAAACAAAACAAATAAAAGCGTGTCAGTAAAAATACTGAGTACATGTATATGCGGAATATTAAACACTTTATTTAATTTAACATTTGAAATATTTAATTTCGAAAAGCCTTTACGGATACTTGATAATACTTGTATAATATAAAGTATATAACCTTGATAAAAATCCTTTTTCCTTGCCTAGGTACCTTTCCTAAAGTGTGCACACCCCCCAAGTTTAGTATTCCTTACTGAGTCTATTACGAGGGGTTACTACCTTGTCCACATGACTTATACAAAAAGTACATGGGTAAATAATATAATGGCTACCGTTCTTGCTAATAAATAACAAGCCGTTGCCTGGGTAAATAATAATAGCTACCGTTCTTGATAATAAATAACAAGCCGTTGCCTCTTTATAATTGTGATCATAAAAGATCATATATCTAATAAAAATCCTTCTGAAATAATCCTCCTTTAAAAAGAATAGTACTACTTAAATTTAGCCATATAAAGGCATAAATAAAATAACTTGCTTAAGAGGTAACTTTTGAAAAATAATAATAATTCAAAAACACTCCTTTTTAAATATTTAAACATGCATTTAAATATCAAACTCCTTGTAAATTATATGAATACAGATTCAAAGATCAAACTTTATAATAATATTGAACTAAAGACATAATTCAAGTGCATAATAAAATTAATAAATATTCGAACATGCTCATACAAAACACATGTAGTTCATAATAAAACTTATAAAAACATGGACTTCAATCCAAAATATTTTCCTAAAAACATGATACTAAGGTTGCAAAATAAATATTAAAGATCTACATATACACGCACCTTGAAAATTAATAACTACTAGGGAAGAAGAGAAAGGGTAGGCTAAGAGGGAGAGAGAGTTTAAACTTGAGAAAAGAGATGTATTTCTCAAATTTGGTGTGAAGAATATGATGGGTGGAGACCCCTATTTATACTAGTTGGATAGGTAGAGTCATACTAGGACTCAAAAATTATAAGATGAATTTAAGAGAAAATATAAACAAATCTATCTAAGATATAACTAATATTTACGATTATCCAACTAAGATTAGGAAAAGATATAAATTATCCCATAATACATAATTATCTAAGATAAAATAACTAAAAGATAAGCAAAGAGGAAACAAATAACCAAAGTTTATCACACGCTAACAAATTAGCCGCGTGAGATTATGGCTAACAAACATTTTCTTTTCTTTTTTCTTTTTTTTTCTTTTTGTAAATCTTTTTGTTTTTTCGAAATTTCTTTAAATCTTTTTCCTTTTTTTTATCTTTTATGATTTTCTTTAAGAAATATCTTCAACTACTAAACTTAGGCCCAATATATAATTTGTAAGCTTAGGCCCAATATATAATTTGGGCTAGAATTTATTTGAAAACCCCATAATATATCATAAAAGCCTATTTAAACCCTTTATAATAATAATAAACCTCTTTAATAATTAAAATTCTTTTAAAAAATTAGGATTAATAACTTACGAAAAATACGGAGTATTACAGTATTCGAATGAGGGCTGACAAAAGTTTGAATCTCAATCGAATGTGTTTGAGTGTATCTGAACAGTCGGCACGGATTTGATGTGCTTGTTGACTATTTGCAGAGAGAATTCTAGGAGAATTTTATGAGCTCTTGAGAGTAATGATTTTCTGGTCCCCTCAACTGAAGGAGGTGAGGTCTATTTATAGGGAATGAAGATCCCTTTATGGACTTGGTAGTTTATGGGTTTAGTCCCGTTTATGACTTGGAAATCTTTTTTTTACTTTTGTCATTTGATCATCCTATTTGGACTATAATATTGACTGACCCAAATAGTGACAACCCAAATTATATTTATTTGATTTAATTTGAATATTTTATTTAGGTGGGCTAAATTGATTAAATTGGACTAATTATATTTATTTTAGCTCAATAATAATCAATTTATTTTGATGTAAAACACTAATAAATTTTTATTGTCTACATACATAACTTCGTATACTCTTTTTTTTACCAATTCCTTTTCTCTTAATGTCTGGAAATTTTCTCTTACTATTCAAACCTTTCTTATTTTCTCTTTTATTTTTTCCAAATAAGGTGATATTCTATATTACTTTGTAATTCTCTTTTACTTTTTGTTGTTCTCTTTAATTAAGAAGAACATTCTAAACCACCTCAATGGAGAACTAGGAAGAAGTGAAGAACTTAAAAGAAACGAAGGAATTAATAAGTTAACATGACAGTTGGAGAGGTGGATCAGTAACCAAACAAATGAATAAGAAAAGCATAATTTTCTATAGTTGTACCTTGTACGGTTTTTCCTAGTCTTACATTTGCGTTGATATTTACTACTATTTCAAAGTGACTCCCATTTACGTGGTATAATTTTCTAAGCAATTTTGTTTTTCACGAAAAAGAGCAAAAATAAACGTCAACAAACAAAAAACATCCACTAATAAAGGGGGAAAACCAGCAGGATTTCAATATTATAAAATATAGGAAAAATTGACAATAGAGGTCTCAACTTTGGGTGATAATTTTTAAAAGGTCTGAACTATTGATTAACCTGTGTAAGTCCCAACTTTAGTGGGTCTTAACTTTTAGCGGGCCTTAGTGACTTGAAACTGGCTTAATAGGTCATAACTTGTAAAACTTGGGTCACACCATAAGGGTTAATTGAGGGAGGGAAGTAGGAACTAGGTGAGATTTTAAAAAAAATCGTTAGTTTTAAGTCACTGAGGCCTGCTAAAAGTTAAGACCCCCTAAAGTAGGGGCCTTACACAGGTTAATCAATTGTTCAAACCTTTTAAAAATTATCGTCCAAAGTTCAGACCTCTATTGTCAAATTTTCCTAAAATATAAGTATATAACAATATTAGAAAAATGAAACTTAAACCTACTAGTAAACTTCTAGCATTAACAACAATAACATTAATGAAGAAAAATATAACCCCATATTAAGTACTATATATTAATTACCCCTCAGAAAAAGTAATCCTGCTAATTTATTTATTACTGCGGGTTAATAACTTAATATACCATATTTCTCCTCTTTCTTCATACTTCCAGGAATACTAAACAGGTACTAATTGTACTTCAGGTTGTGGTGGTACCGGTAATTTCGGCCGTCGATTGCAGAGTTTATTACATACGCAAACTGCTACGACAACCACTACTACTAATACTCCTAGTGCTATCATTCCAGTAGCTGCGCCGGGCGTAATTTTTGGAAAAGGATTAGACATAATATTGATTCTCTCAAATTACTATAGTATCAATTAAAAAAAACGGAAGGAGTAGCTAATAACTAGAGAGAATCTCGTTTCGTTTGTAATTTGAAGTACCTATCTAGGGTCAAATTTATAGTTGTCTTGTTGCATGATGCACGTAAAATTTTCCTTGTTTGTTCAACATGTGCATTATATTTTACTGTATTGGTTTCGATGAGATCTTAAGAATTATAGCTAGTGATTTTGATTGAGATACTCTATTCTATGAAAGATTCTAAATTTAAGTTCCCTTGAGTAATAAACTCTGATTATATGTACCATGTTAATGATTATCTTGCCTAATTATATTGCTAACAGATCGATGCTGATCATGAGCTCTTAGGTTAGTATTTGGAAATGACACCGTCCATGCAAAGATATTGAACTCCAAATTTAAATTAAATTTCCTGTTATTTGGTAAGTGTAGGTATAACTCTCTAGAATATAATTTTTAATTTGGAAATCTTTGTTTAGAGAAAAACTCCAAACGATTTAGAGGCCCTGTTCTAATCTTAAAATTGGGCCCTAATTTTTTAAAGTCTAATTTTAGTCAGTATCTTACCAAAATTTAACTAAAATTGACTGCTTCCCAACCAAGCTCCAATTAAATGTTAATAATATTTAACTAAAAATTTAATCAGTATAGTTTTTGTGTTCTTCTACAAAAGAATAATTAATAATGTTTAACAAAGATAAATTTTAGTATTGTTGAAATTGTAATGGCTGAAACCAGGTTGACGGTTGTTTAGTAATCAATATCAAACAAAGAAGTCAATAGAACATAGTATTAAAGCTAATCTAAGAACAATATTTCGGGTGATCGGTGAATATATGTAATTTACAACTTAAAATAATAATTAATTTATACTCTTTAAGTTTTATGTAGAGATCAATACCTGTGTGCCTCACCTACCTAAAGAACTCTGAGAGCCTCTTCACAAATCAAAACCACCACACATCTTCTCCATTTGCAGCAAATCCACCACACATCTTCTCCATTTGAAGTAAATCCACCTTCTCTGACCTTTCTATCATTCTAAAAATTATTAGTTGCGTATGTTGTTAGTATGTTTCATAATCAGATTGTATGTTTCACAACCAGCAAGATATACCAACATTAGCATAACACCAAAAACTATTTCCACTCAAAATCAGATTCGAATAAGGATATTGTTAGTCTTTGAAGAAAATATTGAGATTGGGTGGAAACATATAGGGCTGAAAAATTGGCCATTTCATAGTTTTCAAGGATGACCCTTTTTGGTGGATGTGAACTTTAAATTGTATCTTCCATTGATAATTTTCAAGGGTTGACCCTTTTTTTCTTCTTCATACTCGTTGATGGAGAGAGGGGGGAAGGTGAGAGAGTTTAATGGAAATTTTGTTGAAACAAGAAAATTAGGGAGTCAAGAAGAATGGAATATGGAAAGTTTCATTTTTTATGGGAATTGCAAGAGTAATTAGAGAAAGAGATCCGCGCGTGAAAATTTGTTGTTCTTGGAATTGAAGTTCTTCAGCGTGATTAGGGGAAGTAGAGAGAAACAGTGAAACACCGTTAAGAGCAGATTTAATTAAAAAAAATTGGAAAATTGGGCCCTTGCATTTTCGGGGCCCTGTGCAATAGGGCTGTTTGCACACCCTATTCACCGGGCCTGATTAGACATAATATTGATTCTCTCAAATTACTATAGTATCAATTAAAAAAAACGGAAGGAGTAGCTAATAACTAGAGAGAATCTCGTTTCGTTTGTAATTTGAAGTACCTATCTAGGGTCAAATTTATAGTTGTCTTGTTGCATGATGCACGTAAAATTTTCCTTGTTTGTTCAACATGTGCATTATATTTTACTGTATTGGTTTCGATGAGATCTTAAGAATTATAGCTAGTGATTTTGATTGAGATACTCTATTCTATGAAAGATTCTAAATTTAAGTTCCCTTGAGTAATAAACTCTGATTATATGTACCTAGTTAATGATTATCTTGCCTAATTATATTGCTAACAGATCGATGCTGATCATGAGCTCTTAGGTTAGTATTTGGAAATGACACCGTCCATGCAAAGATATTGAGCTCCAAATTTAAATTAAATTTCCTGTTATTTGGTAAGTGTAGGTATAACTCTCTAGAATATAATTTTTAATTTGGAAATCTTTGTTTAGAGAAAAACTCCAAGATTAAATTTAATATGTACCTATTATAGATGTGAAAGATACAAGAATAATACTGACACAAATATAGTTTCCTAAACCTAAAATATTATTGTCATAAACATATTAAGAAGATATACTATCTTTCTAGTATCTTCAATATCCCTAATAGTGCACTTCAATTCATATTGGAATTTGGGGCAATTAATCACATGTTACAACTTGCAATATATATACATGACACAAATTTTAGTATACATCCAAATTTATTGTATGTATGGTACATCCAAAATTATTTTATTACTTATTTAGCCTTAATTTACTATGCACAAAGTATACTAAATGTACATGCATCATATATTCATATATAAGGCGTCAAGATGAACAAGATTTAGACCCTATTATTTTGAGTTGAATTGAAATGACCTGAATGGAGGAGAAACTATAAGTGACAAAGTATATGAACTAAACTAAAACTGAAAACAGGGCTTTAGCACCATCTTAGCCCATTTGATCTGAAAGCAAGTGAAGTTTACGACTATGTTTGGGAGGAAGATAATTTGTCCAACTAATAATTTTGATCTGAAAGCAAGTCGTCATTGTTGGAGATAATAATTTTGGGTTTCTGAAATTGCTAGCTTTTATTTTGGGTTTTAATTTTGTTTGTTTGTGATTTTGGGCCTCAGCCATTTTCTTTCTTTGATAATAAATACGGCCTAAACTCTATTGTCTCCATGGTGAGTTCGGATAATATACAAGTAAAAGTAAAAATGTAAATTTTTATTTAAAAAAAAAAAGTAAAAATGTAAATTTTTTTTTTTTTGATACGGAAAACAGACTTAGACATGACCCCTAATCCGGGGGCCAGCCAAAAACATCCTTACGGATGATAAGAGAGAAATCAATACAATAGGGAGGGAACCAATACAAAAGGGAAGGATAGTCGTGCGCCTTCCTAGCCATAAAGTCCGCTGCACGATTAGCTTCGCGAAAACAATGAATGAACCTGCACTCAAGAAAACGAGACACATCAGCACCAGCATCTGAAACAATGTTAGAAATTTCCCACGGAATTTGCCAGGATTTTTTCATAGAATTAATGACTCCTAGATTATCTCCTTCAATAATGAGATGAGAGATATCCAGGGAGAGGGCAGCCTTAACCCCTTCCCTAAGGGCCCAAGCCTCGGCCTGAATTATAGACACATGAGAGCCCATAGCTTTACCACCAGCAAGAAGCACATCACCTACACTGTTTCGAATGACAAAACCAAGGGAGGCATTACCATTGCTAACCTTAGATCCATCAAAATTCAGTTTGAAAAAACTAGAGGGAGGGGGAGACCAAATTATTCTTAGAAACGAGAGAAAGGGAGGGGTGCTCAAAATCTTCACAATCTGTATCAATCCAGCTACAAAAAAACTTATTAATTTGAAAACTAGCTCGGCGGGGAGAAATGCCTTCATTATTAAAAATAACTCTATTTCTAAAAAACAAAATAAACCACCAGACAAAAGAGAATTTGCTAATATCGTGAGACGAAGAAACAGACTTACAGGAGTTGAGCCAAACACGAAAAGAGACTATATTAGAAAAATCAAAGTCAGAAGGAAGAAGAGGCCAATCTCCACTAGCATGAAGACACGCAAAAGTGTCTAACGTAAAAGGGCACTCAAAACACAAATGATTCAAAGATTCTGGGGCATTACTACAAAGAACACATTGCCGTGGGAGAAAAATCTTACACTTTTCAAGTCTATCCTTAGTGGGAAGCCCATCATGACAAGCTTTCCACAAAAAGTTTTTAATCTTAGGGGGGACGCTAAGCTTCCAAATCCAATCAAAATCCACCTTTTTAAAATTAGGGCTTAGCAGCCCTTGCGCTAACATGTAGCCAGACTTGACAGAATATTCTCCATTAGTTGTTAACCCCCAAATTAAGGTATCAGACTGCGGGTTAGACGGAAGGAAAGACTGAGAAATTGCAGAGGCAATATGAGGAGGGAGAAGGGAATTTAATTTCGCCTTATCCCAATTGCCGTTACTATCAATAACCGCACTAACTTTAAAATTCTCAGAAGAAATTGGAGGCTAAACAATATTTCTAAGGGGATATTGGAAGATCCAATTGTCATCCCAAAAAAGAATATCCTTTCCATTACCTACCAGCCACCCGAGACCTTTCTTAAAAAGCGGGCGCAGACTCATAAGTTTTTTCCATTGCCAAGATGCCACCGAAGAAACCTTATGAGTCATTATGTTTTGATTCTTGCTATATTTCTTCTTAACCAAGTTAACCCACAGGTTAGAAGAATTATGAATGAGCTTCCAAAGACTTCATCTGGAGAGCTATATTATTGATATCTGCTTTACGAATACCAAGACCACCATACTGTTTAGGAAGACAAATTTTATCCCAACCTATAAGGTTAGCAGACTTGTTTGAAACATCTTTGTTCCAAAAGAAATTTCTATAAGTTTTATCCAAAGAAGTCAGAATCTTTTTAGGAAGATAGAAACTCTGCATTTGAAAATTAGCTTTAGTAGCTAAATTGGATTGGATTAAATCCCGTTCGTCCAGCTTGGGAAAGAGAGTTAGCTTTCCACTTCGGAAGCTGATTAATAGTCTTAGAAAGGACTTTCCCAAAAGTTTCTTTAGTAACCCTAGAGTCAATAATCAGACAACCCAAATAGTCGCCCAAATCATTTGTCTCATTCATACCCAAAATAGCTGCAAAGTTCGATTTAGCAAGATCTGAAACATTAGGAGAACATTGGAACGCAGATTTGTGAAAATTAACTAGTTGCCCAGACATTGAGCAATATTTATCTAAAATATCCTTAATAATAGTACAACTTTGATCATTAGCTTTAGAAAAAATCATAGTATCATCTGCAAAGGTGAGGAAAGGGATTCTCATTCCTGATTTACCAACAGAGACTCCTATTAGTTTTTCTTTTTGAGAGCTGGCAAAGGAGATTTGTCTAGCTAAAAGTTCAGCACATAGAATAAATAAGTACGGAGATAGAGGGTCTCCTTGACGAATACCACGAGATGGGAAGAATCTCTCTCCTGGAATTCCATTAACTAACACAGAAAATGATGGGGAAGAGATACAAGACTTAATCCAATCAACCCATTGAGAGCAAAAATCTAGTTTTTTCAAAGTAACCAGGATATAATTCCATTCCAACCTATCATAGGCTTTTTCCATATCTAATTTAATGGCAATCCACCCCTCATTACCCGTTTTCTTACTGAAAGAATGAAAAACCTCATGAGCTATCGAATATTATCCCGAATTAATCTTTCGAGAACAAAAGCTCCTTGAAGGGGGTGAATGATTTTCCCCATAACAATTTTGAGACGATTAGTAATAATTTTTGAAATGATCTTATAGATAGTAGAGCATAGACTAATAGGACGGAAGTGATTTGCACATGAAGGGTTGTCTATTTTAGGGATTAAGGCAAGAAAAGTATGATTAATCTCCTTTAACAAATTTCCAGAGTGAAAGAAAGCTTTAACAGCTCTCACAACCGAATTACCCACTAAAGTCCAGTATTTCTGGAAGAAAAATGGGGGAAAACCATCTGGTCCAGGAGATTTATCCGGTGCTAAATCAAAGGTAGCATCCTTAATTTCATCATACAAAACGTCATTAGTTAAAAATTGGTTATCTTCATAAGAGATTATAGGGGAGAGAAGAGCAAAGTCAATCTGTTCATTGAACAAACACCCTGAGTTTGAGACAAATCAGCAATAAAACTCACGAGTAATTTCTTGGGCTATGTGAGAAGGCGACCTAATAATTTGATTATCAAAAGTTGTGAATTCTTTAATCTGGTTCTTATTTCTTCTAATGGATGCATGAGCATGATAATAACTAGTGTTTGCATCACCTAAATGAAGATAATTAGCTTTACTCTTTTGCTTCCAATACTCTCTACTAAAAGAAAGGAGATTTTCCCGTTTTCTTAAAAACCGATCTTGACTTAATTGAAGCATGGTGCACAAAGGATTAGAAATAAGTTGGCCTTGAATATTTTCAAGTTTCTTGTCAACTATACGGATTTGACGAAAGATATTCCCAAATTGAGAATGATTCCAACGCTTGGAATTATCCTTCAAAAGCTTACATTTTTTCACAAGGTTAAACATATGTGAACCATTAAACTTGGTACACCATGTTTTTTTAACTAACTTATCATAATCTTTACGTAAACACCACATTTTTTCAAATCTAAAAGGAGGTGCTTTATTAATAGACAACAAAGATAAATCAAGCGTTACTTGACAATGATCCGAAGATGTAAAAGGGTGATGTTTTAGTTTTGCTTGGGGAAAAACATCAAACCAAGTAGTGCTAGCCACACCTTTATCTAACCTTTCCAATATGTTATTAAGCCCAACCCTTTTCTTTCTCCAAGTGAACCTGGAGCCCATAAATGGGATTTCAATACAGGGGGCTTGGTTTAACAAATTTTGCATATTTTGAACTCTACTAGAGTTAAAAGGAGCTCCTCCCAACTTATCTAGTTCACAGCTTATCTCATTGAAATCTCCAAGAATTACAAAGGGAGAGTTAAGACCATTAATATATAAAATTAACTCTTCCCAAAATTCAGCTTTGTGTTCATTTCTAGCAGGAGCATAAATAAAAATGGCAATGAAAGAAACATTTTTATCAAGAAGAGAAATAGAGCAAGAAATAAAACGAGAGGATTTATATATAACAACTAAATTGAACGGATTATAGATACAATCTTTCCAAAGTAACCATACACCACCTGCTAAACCAAAGGTCGGGATATAATCAAAGTGATGAAACCCACATTGATTAGCTATGATCAAGGAGGGGGGAGATTGGGTTTTGACTTCACAAAGCATCATAATTTTAACCTGATTGCTCGCACAAAAATCTCGAACATCAGTCAAAGCATTTTTCTTAGAGACCCCTCTTATATTCCAAAAACATATGATCATAATTATTTAGCAAAAAGAAACACGTCGTCCAATGACCTACTACAGGGGGGCTGAAAAAGGATTCTGTATAATAATATGCTTAGCGGTTTAAGAACCCAAATAGACTTGGAGAAATCTCTAACATTTTTGTATGAATTAATGACTACCTGATTCAATCTCACATTTGCAGTAAAGATTGGCACTAAAAAGGAGCCTACCTTTGCAAACATTACAGAAAATTGTAATATTATACAATCAGAGAAGATGCTAAAGACTAAATCAAACCAACAATTTTTTTTCACCTAGAACAACTCTTATCTCCAAACAGGAGTGACAGAGCATGAAATAAAATTTTCGTATAGCAAACTTGCCAAACTTTGTAAACATCCACATAAACGTCTGAGAGAGAAGGCAATAATAAGTACCAGACAAATGAAATACATACGGCAATTCAATAATTATTAGCAAGAGCTCATTGACATTTTTCTTGACAGAGATCTGGCATAAGAAATAGCCAAAGCCTTCTAAAGACAAAGAAAAAGAAGAACAATCTTCTCCATTCCAATAGCTTCTGGGGCCTAGAATGGAGTAAATTAAGAAGTTCTTGAAAGAGAGGAACAAAATTAACATTATATCAAACCAAAAAGGCTTGACTAAGATTCTAAATTTATTGGATAAATGGATTATACATATTCCAATCTCTTACTTGAACAAAAGGCTAGATGTGTAGAACTCCATACCTTTGCAATGGAAGTTAGAAGATTGTCTGCACCAACTTGGACTTTATTGAAGAAATGAAAAAAACCAACACACAACAGAGCACCATCACCCACCAAAATACCAAAACTTAGCACCGAATGAACAGGGACTTTCGAATAAGGAAATTCATTCGCACGAATTGACGAATAAAAAACCCCAATCAGACCAACACTACAACATGAACCCACCAGCAATCTAACAGAGGGCACCGAAGAAACCAACACCATTGACGACAACAACTTTTTATTCTTGAAAAAAAAAATGTCATGTTGAGTTGTTGACTAGACAAAATTGTTGATTAATTTACGATTTTGTCGCTTGATAAAATTTGTTTATCATGAGATAAACTGGCTTCTTCGTGAGTTTGTAAGTTAACCTCTATTATGATGGCTTGGATTTACAGTGTACTCCTTTTATCTTTGAAATTTCTTTACAGACAATATTTTTTTAGCGTTGAAGTATACAAATTTACTTAGTTACTTTATTTTTAAAAAAATCACTTAGTTACTGATCAATGTAGGATACTTATGGACAACTTTTAGCTGAATCCTAGTCCAGTCATTTCTAGCTAGTCCCTAGCTAAACTATATAAATATTTAGTATATTAAAAATAAATAGGTCAAACAACATGAACATGATTTTTTTTTTTTTGATAATTCAGTGGTTTATTGCTTTCAAAAGTTCAGCACAATACAACCTCAATTAAATCATGCAGAGCATACCACTGACACTAGATATTGGATCTATAAAGACAACCAACATCTTACAAGCTTGATGGAAACCATTATAGCCATTATAGCCATGCAATGAAGTCGTCTGATCTACTAAGGCCTTGCTTTGCCAGGCAATCTGCAACTGAGTTGGATTCGCGTTTTTGGTGAGAAATGGAAATAACAGACCCTGATGACACATGTGAGCGGATGAAGTTGAGAATGAAGTGAACATTCCATGGATCCCAGCATTGTCATTACACCAATTAACCGCATTCGAAGAGTCGGATTCAATTATCAATTGATGGTTCCTTAAATTGCTACAGCTTAATGAAATCTTTATAGCCCGATGGATAGCGAAAATTTCTGCCAAATTTATCTCCATGGTAGGAATGGGAGAGGAGAATACACATTTGAAATTTCCGAAAGAATCTCTAAGGACCCCGCCAATAGCTGATTTTTGCAAGTAAGGATGGAATGAGGCATCAACATTCCATTTTAGAACAAATGAAGGAGGAGGAGACCATGACAATAGGGGAGAGATTTGGTGAGTCATACGCCCAACACTAGATGAGCTCCAACGCAAACACTTCGGGTTTCTCAAGATATCTTCTATATTGTATGGAAAAGGATCCCCCCATCCTTTAATCCACCAACTAATACGAAGAATCACAAGATCCTTTAGTTGGTCTCTAAGGATGATGAAGAATTTTGGAATATCCTTGCATTTCTTTCCTTCCAAATAGTCCATATAATTATGGAAAATATGGAAAGCAAGACTTTTTTGAAAAAGGCTTCCTTGAAAGGAGGAGACCATTGCATGAACGCATTTTGTAAGTCCAAAGGAAGAACCCAATGAAGGCTCCAGATTTTGAGCCACCAACACCAAAGGCCATTCGCAAAAGAACAGTGTATGAAGAGATGGTTTGAAGTTTCGAATTCAAAACCACATAGTATACATTGAGACACAGAGATTGGAATAACTCCAATCTTGGCAAGCTTGGATCTTGTGTTTAATTTGCCTAGAATGGAAAACCAGGAGAGAAGTTCAATCCGATGAGGTATTAGACCTTTCCAAAGGCCCTTGAGGACGATTTGATGATCACTACGACAAGATTTTGCCAATTCAAGTGAGAATGATTTTACTGAAAAAATGCCGCTCTTATGTGGAGTCCAAATATAGGAGTCCGGAATTTCAGGGTTGAAAGAAACTCGGTCAAGAAGTAGGAGAAGATTATGACATTCAAGCACATCACATGGGCGAAAATTCCTGCTCCAATCAAAAGACCATTCCCATTTTCCACCTTCCCAAAAGCCAAATGATTCGACCATACCATTAGGATTGGCGCTAAGCCTGAAGAGCCTAGGGAATTTGTTTTTCAAAATCCAGTCGCCTAACCAGAGATCGAACCAAAACAATGTATTGTTGCCTTTGCCTACTTGCTTTCGAGTCATATGCAAAACTAGATTCTTTGCAGCACTATTTCGAAGCAGGGCTGAAACTATGCCCTTCCACAACCCACCATATTTTGGAGGGGAAATGTTTGAGAGTGAGAAAAGAGGCCCATAATTATATTTGCATTGCACCACTTGCCTCCAAAGGGAATCCGACTCATTGATAAATCTCCATAGGCATTTGAAGAGTAATGCGAGATTGCGATGATACAAATTCCCAACATTGAGACCACCAAAGATCTTAGGAAGTTGAATGGTGCTCCAAGCTACAAGAGGAAATGATTTACGCTCCAAGGATCCACTCCATAGGAATTGACGTTGAATTTTGGTCAATTCCGCAATGACTCCCATGGGAATAGGGAATATGGACATATAGTAGAGAGGAAGGCTTGAGAGAGAAGATTTTATGAGTGTGAGCCTTCCTCCAATTGACAAAAGATTGCCCTTCCAA
Source organism: Beta corolliflora (assembly GCA_947648045.1). Lineage (NCBI taxonomy): Eukaryota > Viridiplantae > Streptophyta > Magnoliopsida > Caryophyllales > Amaranthaceae > Beta > Beta corolliflora. The sequence continues at coordinate 1,793,272 of CANSZD010003172.1, forward strand.
GATGCTAGTTTCTTTTTCATCCGGTCTATAATAGGGTTCCGCAAACTAATTTGTGAAGCTTTGCCCCCTATTGGAAGGCGGAGATAGGTAAATGGAAATTTGCCAATCTTACAAAGAAGATTTCGGGCAGCTTCATCTAGCCAACACTCATCCACATTGATTCCAAGGATTGAGGACTTATGGAAGTTTACTTGAAGCCCCGAAGCAGGATGAAATAGAACTAAAGTCTTCTTTATGTTGAGGAGATGCTCCATGTTTTGCGGGCAAAAGATAATCGTGTCATCCGCGTATTGCAAGTGAGAGATGCTAGCCTCACCATTACCAACCTCAATTCCTTTCCAAAGTTGCAAAGAAATGGCTTTACCTATGACAAGGTTAAGCGGTTCAACAATGAAATCAAATAAAAAAGGTCAGAGAGGATCACCTTGCCGAAGACCTCTTTGAAGCTTGAACGGAGGAGAGGGGGACCCATTAATAAGTATGGATGCAGTGGCGGACATCACACAAGCTCGAATCCAACTCATCCACTTTGATGGAAACTTCATTTGTTTGAGAACCTAATCAAGGAACTCCCATGAGATGCTATCAAATGCCTTGTGAAAGTCAAGTTTGAGGACTATTGCATTAGGCCTTTGGGGCTTACAAGATTCAATCAACTCACTAGCTATTAGGGCACCATCTAGAATTTGGCGGCCCTTGATGAAAGAGGTTTGAGAAGCACCCACAAGAAGGTTCATCACACTTTGAAGGCGCCTTGCAAGAAGCTTTGATATTATCTTGTACATGCACCCCACCATGCTAATGGGGCGATAATCTTTAAAGCCTTCCAGATTTTCAACTTTTGGAATTAAGGCAATGAAAGCATTATTGCTATTGCGAGGTAGAGCAGAGGATATCCAGAATTCATTTACCATCTTATATACATCCAACTTAATCACATCCCAAGATGATTTAATAAATTTGAAATTAAAACCATCTGGGCCTGGTGCTTTGTCTCCGTCAAATGAATTAACAACATTATCAATTTCATCATGAGAGAAAGGAACAATGAGAGAGTTACCTTGATCTTCATTCAAAAAATTGAAATTTAGTCCCTGAAAAGTAGGACGGCTGTTATGTGGCTCTTCGAAGATTTTCCGGAAGTAGGATGTTGCCTCGCACTTGATAGAGTTGGGGTCCTCTACTTGCAAACCATTCATCATAACAGATTCAATGCAGTTTCTTCGTCTTCTAATAGTTGCCACAGTATGAAAGAATTTCGTATTTTTGTCGCCTTCCTTCAACCATTTGACTCGAGAGTTTTGAGCCCAATAAACCTCCTTTCTTTTAAACCAGTTCCATAGCTCTACTTGAGTGTTTTTGCGCTCCAAGATCTCATCATTAGAGAGGGGACGAGTGTTTGCAATTGAGTCAAGATCATTGATTTTATTTTCGCATGATGAAATTTGCTCTTCAATGTTGCCGAAGACATTTGAATTCCACGCCTTTAGAGCAGCTTTGACCTCTTGCAATTTTTCAATTAAGGAAATCTGCTTCCCTTGGCTCCGAGCCACCTTGATTGCTTTGAGGCAACCTGGATGAGAAAGCCACGCATTCTGGAATTTAAGGGGCCGTGGGCCCCAATTTTTGATATTTGTTCTCACCAATAAAGGGTAGTGATCCGATAAATTTCTGTTGAGAGATGAGACTGATAGGGAAGGAAATTGATCAATCCACTTGTTGTTCACAAAAAGGCGATCCAGTTTGCTTTTGGATGAACCTTTATGCCATGTAACCATCCATTAGACAGTGGAATTTCAATGAGCTGTAAGTCCTGTAAAAAAGATTGAAAAGATTTGGAACTGTTAGCATCATAATTTTGGCTTCCTCTATCAATTGGGGAAAGCACCTCATTGAAATCGCCAATGATTAAACACGACAATCTGAGAGATTCCCACAACATTTTTAATTCTTCCCAGACTAACTCCCTCTCATTTGCAGCACATGGATTATAGATATTGAGAAGAAAACAGTGAAAGCCTGAGAAAGGGAAGGAGCCAACAAGGGCGATCCAATTACGGCCAAATTTTGTAGATTCAATTGAGAATTGAGATGAATCCCAAAGAGATATTAGTCCACCCGAATTACCCACTGAAGGAGATAGGCACCACTTCACAGAGCCATAATTCCATACAAGTTTGGTTAAGTGCAACAAGTTTGGGATGCAAAGATTCTAACTTTGACTCATGTATGAATACAAACCAGGGGTGGTGGATGTTTATGAATTTTCTAAGGGCGAGATCTTTTAGCACGAGCCCCAAGTCCCCTTAAATTCCAAGAGAGCAAATTCATCGGATCATAAAAAATGGAGTGAAATGACCAATCAATTAAGAATTGGTGGCCCAATCTTGGGCTTTGGCGATCCGAGAATGGCGGAAATTCTCACGGTGAAGCTCATCGGTGGGCCCGTCAAATGTTAGCCTAATTTTTGAGGCCGGAGCTCATGACATCATCGCAGATATGGTGTGCGGGATATGAGGAGGTTGGGAACAAATAGGGGAAGATTGGCTTGAGAAGCATTGAGAATTTTTTGAGCCTTTTGGGCTGGTTGAAGGATTGGGGCGAGATTTATTTTTGGATTTTTTTTTGAAAGCTCGACGGGCCCTCTTTTTTTCATGGAGAGTTTTGATATTGGGAGAGATTTCTTCTTCAAAGCCCGAAGGGTAAAGGGGCCCAAGAAAAGATGATGAGAGAGAAGAACATGATTTCCCGGGCTTAATCGGCGGGCCAAATCTGTTTGATGTGAGAGGATGGGGGTCTGGAAGGCACATTTGAACCGGGCCCGAGAGGAGGGCTAGGAGGGGACCCGGGCCTAGGGGAGGGTGAAGGAGAATTTTTTGTGCGATTTGAAATGACGAGCTTTTTTTTTGGAGAGGATCTTGGGGATAGTGCATGATTTTCTTGTAGGGAGGGTGAGTCATTAATCATTTCATTAATGATTGGTGGCTCCAACAACTCATGATTATGACAGTTTAGAGAAGAGTGAGAAAGTGGGGTAGGTGGGACAGGAATAGTCTTGGAATTCGAAGGGACTTTCCTATTACTCTTGTCAGTTTCTAGAACATTGCAACCATCCACATCATTCTTTTCGGCGGATCCCATGATTGGAAAGGATGATTTGGACGCAGGAGAAGAATCTGATTGCCTGACTGTTTGATTTGGACCGAGGATAGAAAGATTCCTATTTTCTGAAACACCAATTTTAAATTGTTTTCCTTCAATGTCTAATTACAATTTGCAATTAATTGTAAACAAACAATCAGTTATGACAAGGATCTTGGCACAGTCGAAATTCGAATAATCGACTAATAGAACCCTTCCAAACACGCATCCAATGTTGTAAAAATTCTCATACCCCCAGCCAGCTAAAGGCACTCCATAGACACTTAACCAAGCTTCCTTCCACTAAGATGTAACTGAATTATTGACATTCCTCATGCGAATGAACCATCTATCAAGCCATTTACTATCTAATATGGCTTTTTTATCATCAATGGACTCGAAAGTGACTAAATGCTTTAATCCTCCCATAGACTTAATTGACAAGTTATTCACTCCTTCGGCGAGGATATGGTTGAGGATTTGAGGATGATAAGGCTGACTCCGCTATTGCAATGACACTCCTATCAAAGAGTTCATTTTTCTCTGAGCATCTCAACCCCCGAATAGCTCCAACACAATCACCATCAGCTTCTCCAATGTAGATGGAATCTCTTATTTTTTCAACGTCACCACCCAAGGTCCTGGAGCTCAATCTTCTGAGCTTGCTTGGTTCATACGCAATACAACTGACCTGGGGCGTGGTTCTTGAAAAGGTTTACCACATGCGGATTTGGGAGGATGGGGAGGAGGAGAGGGAGGAGGAGGAGGTGGAGGGGGGTGGAGGGGGGTGGAGGAGGGGGAGGAGGGGTGAGGAGGAGGAGGTGGTTTGAAAGGCTCACGATATGCTGGTTTGGATATGGTGTGGTTAGATTTTAGGGGGGTTTTTGAGGTACGAGAAGGTTTTCCAATATTGGGAGATGAAGGGTTATCGTGTTTGGCTGCAAAAACCTTTAGACGAAAGCCGTCAATATGCCTTCCATTTTCACCGGAGATAGCACGAGCCAAAGATCTGGAAGACTTGAACTGGACAAAAGCATAACGATGGTTGCAATTGACTCGCAGGTGATAAGGAATCACTATGTTATCAATCTGCCCATAATGCTTGAAGATGCTGAAGACCTAGTTCTTACTAATTGATGGGGGAAGGAAATCCAAATAACAGGTTCTAATGGCTGAGGTTTGACGAAAGCGAGGATTTGTCTTCTTCTTTTTACTATAATCCATGGGTTTGTGGTTCTCTCACTAAAACCCCGAGCACCCTCTCTCACTCTAGACTCCATTACGTTCTTTGTATTTTTTAAATATGAACATGATAATCATATAATTATACTTTGTATTTTTTTACTTAAAAAATGGATGTGCTTATCTCCTTGTTGAATTTTACTTTTTATGAGAATTTGCTGATAATATCTCTATCTGATAAAAAAACAAAAAAATAAAATTATTAAATGCAATCATGTAAAAAATTTGAAATTAAACTATAAAACTAAAACATAAATAAAAACTCAAATAACGGAAAATAAAGAATAAGAGAAATAACAAATAAAGGACAATAAACCCGAAAATGACTCTAAAACTACCCTTAAGAGTGACATAAATGAAAATTTGAATCTTTCTTTTGCTACAACCTCAACTATATATAATGCTTTTGATTGTCTAGATTAAGCATAACTTGAGTACATTAATTTCTAGAGTGTAGCATGAAAATAATAACAATAGAACATAAAAATATTTATAGTGAAAATGTTATGAACGATTTATTTTATCTTTATTTTTTGGTAATAATTATATGCATTGAATTTGAATCTATATTTTTGAAAATAAACATTACAATTTAAAATTTGGTAACACCATTAATATATTAGTATTGTTAAATATGGACATGACACTATTTTTAAATAAACATTGTGTTTTGTATATGAACATCAAACATTTAATTTATGAACATAAGATACGAACATCCAACATTCATATTCAGAACATAGATTAAATTTAATATCAAATTGTTGGTTATGATTATAAAGTAAAATGTACGTGCATCAAAATTTTCATATCTAAGCATTCGTCCTTTCATTTTGAAACATGCATCAAAATTGAAACAATGAACTTAAATGAACATCTAACATTTACATATTGAACATTATTAGGAAGAAAAAAATTAACATAAACATTTTACCTGCGACAAAATGAACATACAACTTATTAGGCTAAATGAACATGCGCGAATCTAATTCGAAAATGCTAGATTGGAGATAAAAACATAAATTTTTTTTTTTTAATGTGATCTTTTTATTATTTGGTTGATTTAATTTTGTTCATATCATGTTATATTTTTCGAATCCTAACATATAACACTAGAAAATGAAAATTATATATGTAAAAAAAAAGTGGCATATTAAATGAAAATTTTGTTGTGGAATCCGGCTTAAGACTATTATTTTCTAACATTGACCAGGGGTGATTCTAAGCATAATGTGTAGAGTGGTCGATTACACAATGCCACTAAGTGAAAGGATATACGAACTACTTTTTTCCCACTATATTATATAAAGAGAACACCTGTTGACTAATGATTTAATGTTCAATTTTATCATAAAATTAATGATTTAGCACTCGGATATAGCATCTTTGTTAATATAAAACATATGTGCATGCAATGATCTTTAGGACACAATGCAATTTAACAAAATTGCACCTGGTCATTGTTTTTTTTTTGGTGCGAATGAGCCACAAGGGCGGGGATGAGAATCGATCCCAGGATCACCTGGAACCAGGAGGGAAGCTCTAACCAACTGAGCTATCCCTCACTCTCTGCACCTGGTCATTGTCATTGCTACCATTTGTACTTCGCCTCTAGCGTTGAGCCGTTGACCCTCTCATAGCAAACACAACTTGATTTATGCCTCGAATTTTGACCATTCTCCTCCCTTACGAGTTACCACTGCCCACCATCATCTCATCACCATGCCACCACTAGCCCACCAACATCGCCATTTCCTCCCCTCTCACGAGTCACGATTACCTGATCTTCCAACTTTTTCCCTTTCGCCTTTCGCCATTAAAACTCACCCCAAATCAAATGAAATTAACTCAACCAAATGAAACCCAATCTTTTCTTCATAAATACTACCGGAGTACATCATTAAATAAACTTGAAATTATAATTGAAAGGGCATAATAAGTGAAAAGGGAAGGGATTAGTTAGATGGTATTTAGGTGTAGAATATTAAAAGTATATGTTCAAAGATATTTTATCGTTTTATTTGCGGTTTTTTATCTTTGTAATGAAAAAATTATGAAAATTGCATATTACAAAAATATATATATTACAAATTTAATAAGACCTCATTTGTTATATATTTTCCTTATGAATTAGAGGCGTATTTAAGGTCAGAGTTTAATCAAATCAAACAAATTTAGATAAAAAAATAAAATAAAAACCAAAACTAATAAGATTAAAAAAAAAATTCAAATCAGATCAGATCAAATAAGTAAAAAATAAGATGAACTTAACATACCTAAGTATATACGAAATACGTAGTAAATTAAAAAGTAAGTCTTCATGGTTACATGCATGTCGAGCACATGTCTTTAATGTCTACCCCATCCAAAAAAAAAAGTACCAAATATAATCCATTTTTTTAGTTATTACAACAACAACTGAATTTTCACATATCATATCGTATGTACGTAAACTCACTATACAGTGACGTGTCAAACTGATTAAAGTTGTCAAATTAAAGTCCATCGTTCCAAGACTTCCTCCCAACCAAGCTTATAAAAGATAATTGAAACCCAAATTTTGCTAAAGCTTTCATTAATCATTACCTCTCAAATTCTCAATAGCAAAGGTTTCTCTCTTTAACCCTTTTTACTACGTACGTATCACATTTATATTAATTCTACTCATTTTATCTTCATTTCCCTCTTATTAATTGTTTACTACAATTTTTTCATATTTTCTTGCAGAAATAACTTGCTCTTCTTCATCATATTCTACTGGGTTTAAGCTTTTTGTGGAGAATTTCTCGCTGGAAAGGTAATATTCTGCTCTATTTTACTTAATGTTGTTACAATTTAATTGCTATTTTATTTTTCTCTTTTTTTTGGGTAGTTTTTTATATTTCTTTGTGTTCTTGTACAAATTTATGCATATGTTCTTTCCATTTAGGTAGCATTTGGGAACCCGGATTTCATTTTAATTATTGTATTTTAATTCTAAAATTTGAAATCATGTACTTCCTCCGTTCCAAAATAAGTGAAACACTTCTCTCATTTATGTGAGAGCTTTTTGAGACAAGTGTTTCACTTATTTTGGAACGGAGGAAGTATTTGAATTCCAATTCCAATTTCTCAAACTTGTTTGGGAAACATGGGAATTGAATTCCAATATTTCAAATCTATGTATGTGTTTGGAAAACATTGGAATTGAATTCCCGAATTCTAATTCCATGCTATTGTTTGGATAACCTTGTAATTGCATTGAACAAAAAATATTAAATCCTTAGCAAATAAAAGGCATTTGACATTCCAACAATCCAAAATTGTTATAACAAAAGTTATCTCAACATCGAGAGCAACATTTAAGAGTAGTATTTGATAAAAGTAACGCAAAAAACCTACAATGACATATGAAAGTGAGTCAAACTACTCAGCAAGGCACAAGAGTACCCAATCAAGTTTCTCATCCTCCGGTAGCTCTTTCAACATTAGAAACTCGTCGGGATTACCATTCATAAACCTTTTTACTGCCCTCATAATCTGATTCCTAGAAATGCCATATACTTCAGACACAACGGTATGTATCTCTTGACAAGTGGGTTTCGGAGTGTCGTTCATTTTGCTTTGCACATACTCTCTGAAGGACTCGGCAAAACTGTTGACCGCATCAGCTACACTATCTTTTTTGCGCTTGCGAGAGCCCGAAACAGTTGGATCCTTGGATGAGCTCTTTCCTTCACTTATCATTTCCTCCTCCATGGCGTCTGCTGCCTCATCATGTTGTTCTGAACCATCCCCAACAACTCTATTTGCACCAAATAAAGTGCATATATCTTCCCAATTCTCTATGCACTTGTTGCGATAAGAGGCTGCATTTTTGTTCTCCTAAAAAAAAATAGTAGAACATGATATATTTCAGCTCATACTACATCAGATGACTAGAGAGGGAAAATATATAAGAAGCAAACAAGCAGCAATGGCAAAGGCAGAAAATCAGAAAATCAGACTTACACAACCATGGTGATTTTTTACTCTGCACCAGCAATAAACTACCTAGGCCTGAACTGAAAACTAAAGCCACCCAAAAACACCCACAGTCCACAAACAACCTCAAATAACAATAAGTCTCCTAATATCATTAGAACACCTACAAGCAACTTTAAAAATAATTTGTTTACATAACACCAAATACATCAACATTAGCTCCACCAAACACTAAGCTATGACATTTCTGAGCCACTAGCTTCACTTCATCTTGAAAGCTACTGTCATGCACCCACCCAAGCCACTTATACTCTTTACCTACTCCAGGCGCAGCAATACTGTGATTTTGGTTAACATTTTGCAATACAAAGTTTGAATTTTTCTCCTTCTATCTTTCTCTTCTTGTGTGTGTGTTGTGATTTACTTTGGTGGTGTAGTAGGGGGTAAAAGAAAAAGAAAGAGTTCTGGCTGAAAATTTTGCAAATATTGACAATTATAGTCTCTTCAACACGAATGTTGCAAATTATAGCATCACAGCAGCCTGGCAGCTCTTTCATGCAGAATATTCAGTATCATTTTTCAATAAATTATCTATGCAAACATCTTAATATATTCCTTAGAAAGTTTGTTGAAATAGATACCTTAATATATTCCTCCCATTGCTTTACATCTTCAATTGTGATGATGATCATTTTTCTTTCATCATCCCACTTAAACTTTGTATAAGTCTTAATGTCGGTGATGCAACCATAGTGCTTCTTCCAAAGTCTAGTTCGATTTCTCACATGCTCCACGTTGATTGGGATGCCCAACTCTTTCTTTAGTTCATCGACAACAGCTTGGTAGGCTTGGGGCTTAAAATCTCCATCTCCTTTTTCCTTGTTGTGGAGTTGTTCCAACAAAACTCGGGTGAGAATATCATCCATCTGTTTATTCCAAGCCACATAGCCTCTTTTAAGAGCTTGCACAGGTTCCTTCCGTTTGTTGCTCATTACCTGCCAACAATTTCAAATCCAAATAGCTTGAAAGAACTACATGCATATATAGGCATTGAAACAAGATCAAGAAAGCATAATCCAAATAGTTTGCATGAAGCTAGTGTCATGTTAGAGTATGTACTTGGATTGCAAGAGTTAGTGAATAGTGATGATGCTTTATGGTAGTCTTCCAGCTGCCTACCAACTTTTTGTGTTGTGAGCCATATATCACAAGTCTCATCAGCAGTGAGATCAGCAAAGCGCTTTACTTCACGCCTTGGGAAGACGAGTACATGTATGAAAAAGTCAAGTAAACCAAGCAAACAAGAACTCGAGCATTACATGTCCCCTACTGAATTTATAGAACTGATCACAGGTAAAGCAAAATAACAATGCATTAGAAGTAAAAATAAGAATATGAGCACTGTTATCTCATGCTGACACAAAACACCAGCAGGCCATACTTGGCTCAAAGTGCTCAAAACAGCCACAAACAGAAAGTACTCCAATTGATACACCAAGGTATGATATTCAGGCATAGTCCCTGTAATCATTGCTTCTAAGTAAAACCATAAACCAGTCAGCACATCTATGTCACTGATTTGCCATGAGTGACTTGATATACTGAAGAAGACAGCTTACGAACAGCAAGCCAATTTCGAAGGTCAGTATCCATCTTCCAGAAAATATGAAAGAAAGCAACAATTTCTAAGACTGTCACAATCCTAGTAGTAACTAGACCTCTTTTAGCCACTAAAACATGACATAACTTATCAAAACAACTCCGATCCATACGCAACTGCTCCTTACAAATTCTATCATTCATGAGGGAATCCAACCAATACGCTCTTTTCATTGCACGTTCATGTTCATTCCAAGGCATGTCCTTATGCTTAAACCTATTATGCCATGCACCCACTGCTACCATAATAAAGCCACTAACTATTGCAATAAGTTCCATTTCATCATCATTGTCATCTCTAGTTCGCTTTCTAATAGTAGAAACTTGTTGATCATGAGACATATTGTATCTTGCTATATACTGAGACATAAAAATAGCCAAAGATTAATAAATAACAAACCCATCACTATCTTATAGCCACAAAAAGTGATGACCACACAGTTATCAAGAACAAATCAATAATACTAACAAAATGATAATATAGATGTTAAAATTTGATATGCGCAAGAAGCAAAAACAAAAGGAAGCATACAAATATGACTTCCACGCATACCAAGGAGCGAGGCAAAAATGGCAGGACTGTGGTGTCATGTAGGTAGTTGTTTGTAAGAGGAAAATCATACGAGAAAAGAACAAAAATTCATACTGCAAAAGGAAAAGAGGGAAGAGCAAAAAGAAAGACAAAACCAGAGGGATCATATTAATATATGATCACTTATCAACCAAGAACCAAATCTCAACAGGGTTCTTCACATCAAGTTCTGTTTACTCATGCTGCTAGCATATCTTATATTTCTATGTCACTATTTGACTTGGCCTGAAAGACAATATCTTCCAACTCAAAACATAGCAGAATAATGCTTCAGATTTTAAGAAGTGATCTCCCGTTATTGTGAATGTAGCACTATGCTTTCAACTCCTCAACATGATACTAGTTATATACAGAGGCACAGAGCACTTACTTAACCAGAACTAATCTACAGTATATCTTGTTTAATACAATAACACCACAACTATTATGGAGTAGATACATATCAATCAAACCATCTTCATATGAATCTTGTAAAACAGAAAGATCAAGAATCCATATCACCATCAAAATCTAAACCTGATATGATGCATACAATGATACAACTATGAATCATGAATGACGTACGTGCATTATCCTATACTTCACTAGAGAAGAATTTTCATCTGTACAGAATCTACTAAATCTTCCCACTACCAAAATGGAAAAAAAAAATTGCATGAAGAAAGAGGATAAATAATGAAAACAACAACAGCAATAGTAATCAAATATAGCAAAACAAATTCATCATCATCAATCTATAAAATCATGTTACGTTTAGCTTATAATTTCATCATATTCAGAAAAATCACCTCTCATAATCTGTCTTTTTTACGAATTCCTTATACCTTCTATTGCTAGATACTTTTAAATCTCCAATTTTTTCACGCACACCAAGTGTTCGAACATTTGCTCCACAGAAACCAAAAAAAAAAAAAAGATAAGCATAGCCTTGAAATCAAATCTAAAATAATTATAAGAAGCTCCAATGCATCATTTAACCAACAAACCAGCAGATTATAAATTGCAAACAAGAACATTGCTAACCAATTCACCTCCAATTCAACATAGCCAAGTCAATAATAATAATAAAATTGTAGTTGTAAAACGCAAAACCCGAACCCAAACCCTAATTCCGCAAAATCTGACTCCAAAGTCCAAACCCTAATTCCGCAAAATCCGACATAAATAAGTAAAACACAACACGATTATAGCCAAGAAAACATCAAATTCACAAATTTAATCATGAAAAAAGCAAAAAAAATCATAAACTCAATGATATTAGAAAATAAAACCTAATTATAGAAGTAGGAAAAAGATGGAAAAAAATTGTACCTTCAATCGAATATTCTGAGATGCAAAATCTTTCCTTCAATCTTTGATATCAACCGCAAATTCGTTCTTTTAATTTTTGAGATCAATCGAATATCGCAGAAATTGAAATTTCATTTTGGAGAAATCGAACGCTGAGGAAGGAGAGAGAGAGAATAGTGTTTTGTTAGGGGAAGGGGTGGGCGGGCGCGGATGTGTCGTTGTGTGCACCGCACCCGGCCAAAGATAAAATTTCTCCTACTCTCTTCTACACTAAGGTAGTATAGTGGAAGTAGGGGTCGTATCCACAGGGAAACATGGACGAGTTTAGTACTCAGCGTGATTCAATACCTAGATTAAGCTAAGGGCCGAGAAACCTAATTATAATTACAAAGGGGGGTTTCGGGTTGATAATAAACAAACTAAAACTAACTAGCAAGTAAATAAAATGAGAAATCAATTATGGAAAGATCTTGAATCCGATTAACATCCACTTCAATTCATTATCGATCCTCGAACCTCCACTCTAATTATTTCCATAATTATCTATTGTCGAGAATTAATCTCGTGTTCTCCTTATTCTTAGTTGAATAGCACGATCAGCGTGACTATAAAACCCTAACTAAAGGATAACCTAGTCCGATCTGCGTCTAAGTTCAATCCAATAGCAGCAATAAACACAGAGAACCAATAGACCTGCTAATGTCATACACGCGATAAACATTCAACAGTTGATTCAATTTCCCTAAGAAATAACCAAGAAGATCAGCATCTAAATTACTCCCTAGTTTGCTACCAATTGATAAAAGAATAAAACAATCCGATTCTATTCTTAAATCTAGCATTAGATTAATCACACAATCAAACTAGTAACGTTCCTAGCATAATTATGCAATAATCATGGAAAGCAAGCATAGAAATTGAACCATAATCAAGGAAAATAGATAGAGAGGAAAGATCTCACAATAATGCTTGAAGCTTCATATTAATCTCGTTCAAGAACAGTTCAAGCTACAATCGGCATAGCAATAGCCAATTCCATAATTGAAATCTCTAAAAACTAAACTAAGAAATGAAAACTAAAACTAGGAAATGAAGAACAAAAACTAAGAAATGAAGAACAAAGAGAAATGAAGAAGGAAAGATGAAAAGAGAATCATGAAGAAGGAAGGATGAGGAGAGGAGTATCCTCTCTCTCCCCTCAAGCTTGCCACTCCAAGGTCTACATTTCAGCTCTCCTCTTCGTGCTCCACTTCGTCTCCCCCAAAAATTAGGTTTTAGGAAGCATTTAAACCCCGCACAAAATCGTGGCCCCAAACCGTCAAAAGCGTCGCGAGTCGCGACACTGATCGCGAGTCGCGACGAGGACTCTGTCTCCCCGCACAAAATGGCTGGCACGCAGGTCGCGAGCCGCGACAGGCATCGCGAGTCGCTAGGAGCAGGGGGTCGCGAGGTGCGACAGTCCTCGCGAGTCGCGAGCCTGCTGCTGCTGGGCAGGCTGCTTTGAGCGTGCGATGGCTGGCGTGCGAAGGCTGCTGTGCTGCCGAGCTGCTGGGCTTGCGATGTTGCTTGGCGATGCTGCCGAGCTTGCTAGGCATGCGGTGCTTGGGCTTGCGATGCTGGCTGGTGGAGCTTGGTTGTGGCGGAGCTTGGTTGGTGAGACGATGTTGTGGAACCAGTCATGCTTCCAAGAGCTCGGAACTTACAACTTTAATAATAATTAATATATAAAATTCCGAACTTCCGCTAAGGTCGATTTATATGCAAACATTAACAATTACAAATAAATCCCTTAGCAAAGTGTACCTAAAATACCACAAAAACATCGTATAACTTGAGCGTATCAAGGGGTTAGATTTGGACTGGGCCAGAAATTGAAATCACATGGGGAGGGGGTGTGATTTGAAAATAGCTTTGTTTAACATGGCTTGGAATTGAGTTGTAATTGGCCCAATTCCAAATCCAATTTCATTGAGTACCCAAACACCTAATTTGGGCCAAATTCAGAATTTCAAATGAAATTCTAATTCCCAAACAGGCCCTTAATTGTTTTCGTTTTTTCTTTATTGATTATTTCATATACTTAGTAATTTTGTCATTTTTTATGTCATTTGATGGTCTCACGTAAAATGGGTATAAACATTTTTTATTACTTCGTAAGTTGGAAAAGTTACGTACCCACAATTAATTAAGGAATGATAAAAAGAATAAGGCTACATTTAATTGTTTGTAGTTAAATTAAGGGCTAATTTTCTTATTTTCATCATATTTTTGTAAAAGATCGATAGGATTTTTTTTTTTTGAGGGGAAAAGCATGATATTATTACTCCATTGATAACGAGTCCATCAAAACATAAGGAGCCACCTCCATAGGAGAGTGGTTCTCCCAAATTTGCTCAACTCCAAACGGGATGAGTTTAGCTAAATTATGGGCAACAGAGTTTCCGTCACGTTTAACATGTGACCATACAATGGAGGAATAATGCATACTAGAAGAAAAAATATTGTGCAGGACAAGATCAAGATCCGCGAGATAAATGGCATGCTTCGAGAGACGGTTAATGACGGTTTGATAGTCGGATTCCACCATAACATCTTGCAAGCCGAACCTTCGCCCAAGACGAACAACCATTTCTATAGCCTTAGCTTCGGCTACTTCTACCGACCAGTGGGCACGAACCCTTCGTGTGGCAGCAAACAAGACACGACCAGTGGAGTCACGTGCGATGGCTCCCAAGCCTACCCAACCCTCAACCGCAAGGGAAGCATCAACATTAAGTTTGACAACACCCGTGGGTGGGGCAGTCCAAATACGAGGGATGTTGCTTGAAGGAGATACACGAGTAGGATAAATTTGCTTCACATACGAGCCATGTTCCTCGACCCATCTTGAAACACGGGCTAATAGAACATTGTGAGGCGTCGCCATGTTGTTGAATACCATGGAATTGCGAGCTCCCCAGATGCACCAAGTAAGAAAAGCACCTTTGATCTTGATTTTGCTATCAACCTCACGCCAACTCACTAATGCATCGCACATAGATGAAGCCAGTGCTCGCTGCCGCAGCTCGTCACAACCGCTATCAATCCATAAATCCAGCATACAAGGGCAATTAAAGATAGAATGCACCTGTGATTCAGCTTGGCCGCAACCCCAAGGACATGAGTCGTCTTCAGTCAAATGTCGCTGAACTAGGAGGCCACGAACCGGACGTGTATTCGTACACATACGCCACAAAAATTGCCTCATCTTAGGACTCACATCCATACACCAAATATCCACCCAAGCTTGATGAAAATTGTCAAGATTCCCACCTTTCCCAAGCATATAAGCGGTTTTCACCGAATAACAAGCATTTTTGGTGTAAGCCCAAGTAAGTTCATCTTTCATGAGAGTTGAACTTAGGGGGGTGCTTAGAATACATTTCACATCTCTCGCATTAAAGTTAGCTTCAATCAAATCAAGCTTCCACTCTTTCCTTTCAAAATCAATTAAGTCACTTACCATGGCAAGCTCATTATTTCGACCACTAGACAGGAATCTTCCATCTTCATCCACAACCCAAGGGTCATCCCATATCTTAACTTGTGTCCCATTGCCAACTCTCCAAACTACGCCTTCTTTAATAAGAGCTTTGGAGCTCCAAATGCTGCTCCAAGAGTAGCTACAAGAATGCCCAAGCGATGCTTCCAAAAATTCACAATTTGGGTAGTATTTTGCCTTCATAACTCTAGCAAAAAAAGAGTTTGGTTCTCGAACTAACCTCCAAGCTTGCCGACCAAGAAGGGCATCGTTAAAAACTTTAAGATTCTTGAATCCCATACCCCCAAAACATTTCAGGGTACACAATGAATCCCAACTCTTCCAATGAATCTTCCTTTGTGACTCTGAACTTCCCCACCAGAACCGTGCCATGGCCGAATGAATTTTCTGAATAACTGAACTAGGGAGTTTGTAAACTCCCATCAAATAAGTGGGAATAGCTTGAATGACTGATTTCAGTAAAATCTCTTTGCCTGCTCTTGACAATAATTTTTCCTTCCAACCTTGGAGTTTCTTCCAAATTCTATCTGTGAGAGATTCAAAAAGAAGTTTTTTTGAACGTCCTGAAATAGAAGGGATACCAAGATATTTTTCATGCCGATCCACCTGTCTCATGCTCAGAATACTTGTCAATGCTTCTCTTTGATTGATGCTGACTCCTCTGCTAAAAGACACCTCCGATTTTTCATAGTTAATTTCCTGCCCGGATGCCAACTCATATTTGTTGAGAATATCAACTATAACAGTGCATTCCTGAGGGGAGGCTCTAGTAAAGAGTAAACTGTCATCTGCAAAGAAAAGATGAGAAATTTCTGGACCACTTCGACTGGCTTTGGCACCATGAATCTGTCTCTCCTGCGCTTTCCTCTGAATCATTTTAGAAAAGGCATCAGCAACCAGAATAAAAAGATACGGGGATAATGGATCTCCCTGACGAAGACCTCTAGCAGGAATAACAGAACCACAAACACCTCCATTAATAATGAAGGAATATGAAACAGAAGAAACACAGTCCATAATCAAATTCACCCATCTGCCATCAAAACCCATCGTAAGGAGAAGCTTCCGCAGAAAACCCCATTCTACCCTGTCGTAGGCTTTACTCATATCCAGCTTCATAGCCACAACACCTTTACGACTTCGATTCCTGTACTTCATAGAATGAAACACCTCTAAAGCAATGAGGGCATTATCAGTGATGAGACGACCATGAACAAAGGCACTCTGATTCTCAGTAACAATGTTAGGCAAAAAGTCTTTTAATCTGATCACAATGGCCTTAGTCACCAGCTTATATAGAACATTACAGAGAGCAATAGGGCGAAATTCAGCAGCCTTAGTAGGTGTTTTAACTTTTGGGATTAAAGCAAGATTAGTATTATTAACACAGCTAGGTGAAAGTGAGCCATGTAAAATATTACTAACAAAAGTGAAAACATCATCACCTACAATATGCCAGAAGCGCTGGTAAAAAATAGCATGCATACCATCAGGCCCCGGGGCTTTACAGGGGTGCATCTGCTGTAGTGCTGAATATATCTCCTCCTTTGTATATGGCTTTCTGAGAATCTGGTTGTATTCATCAGTGATCACCGGATCAATCAAGCTCATAACCTCCTCTAAATGCAAATCAGATGGGTTCGAAGATGTAAAGATCGAACTGAAATAAGCAGTGAAGATGTTCTCAATGTCATCCCCTTCTTCACACCATTTACCATGATCATCAAAAAGACCACGCACATAATTCCTTTTTTTTTTTCCTCTGAGAAGCTTTATGATGAAAGTAAGTTGTATTTCTGTCACCATCACGAACCTCAGCAACTCTAGACCTCAAATACCAGTAAGCTTCATGCTTAGCATGAAGATCATCAAGTTTTTTCTCCAACTCCAGACGTAAGAGACAAGTAGCATCCGAAATAGTCTGTTGTTGAACTTCTTTCAATTCTTTTTCCACCGCCTCTATCTGTTTTCCAAGCTTGCCAAACTTCTCCCCACTCCATCTCACAAGGCTTTGGGCCATGTTTGTAATGCGGCCCATCAAATCAGCGCCAAAAGAGCCCATCCACGCAGTCTTCGCTACATCTTCACAACTCGCATCAAGCAACCAAGGGCTCGTTCGTTATCGTTTTTTGTTTCTAGTTTTAAGTTTTTTTGAAAACAAAAAACAAAAATATGGAAACCAGAAAAAGTAGTTTCCAGTTTTCTGTTGTCAGTTTTCAAAATTAGCATGTTTACTATCAATATGACTAATTTTAACCTTATTATACAACTCATATCATATAGTTCTAAAATCATAAAAACCAAAAACTGAAAACTGGCAGTGATACCGAACGGGCCCCAAGATGTTTCAAAGAAATACCTGCGTTGTTTACCTTTGGACCTGCGGTATGTATTGGGCCGAAGAATAATGGCTGAATGATCAGATTTGTAACGTAAAGAATGTTCAGCCACAGAATTCGGATATAAATCAGTCCATGATGAGGAGCTTATGTAGCGGTCCAGTCTCTCCCGAATGCAAGTAGAAGAGGAATTGCCTCGCTCCCAAGTATACCAAAGCCCAACATAGCCAAGATCTCTGAGTGCCAGATCATCCATCACATCTCTAAAATTTGTCATCTCCCTCCGAACTCTATTAGCCCCACCCTCCTTTTCTTCGTAGCTTAAAATTTCATTAAAGTCACCACCAAAAAGAATCGGTAAGGTTGTATTTTCACACAAATGACGAATAAGAGTCCAAGTTTGATGTTTTTCTTCCTCCTTTGCCCAACCATAAATACCAACAAATCTTCATTTCTTCACACCATCTTCTACATCACCACAAATATGGTGTCGATAGGATTTTCTTTATATTTTTGAAAATGGCAACTTCAAGGAACACAACATGTTTTTCTTTCTGTATGGAATTATTATAAAAGGGTCATTTATTTTAGGCATTTTACGTATAATTATTTCTTGGTGTTCTAAATTTTTTGGGGGTTTTTTCATACAAAAAATGAACAACTTATTTTCTTTGATTTGGATTCCTCTCCCTTTAGTTTTTCTCTGTTTATTAGAAAGACAAAAGTTTGTAATCTCCAGCCTTTAGGTTTTCTCTGTCAATCTTCTGCATTTTTTTTGGTAGGTTTTTTTTATATATTTCTTTGTGTATTCATGCAAATTATGCATTGGTTGTTTCATTTAATTTGTTTTCATTTTTTCTTTATTGATTATTTCATGTATCATATGTAGCAATTTTCTTTGTGATTTTGTCATTTTTTACGTCATTTGATGATCTCACATAAAATGGATACAATGAATTTTTTATTTTTTTTTACTTCGTAAGATGACAAAATAAACTCACATTTAAGGAATGAATAACTAAAGATATTATACAATATTCATAAATATTATATTAACATAAAATGGAAAAGTTACCCACATTTAAGGAATGATAAAAAGAAAAAGGCTATATTTAATCTTTTGTAAATAAATTATGGGCAATTTTTATTAGGAAGATTTTTGTGGATGATTAATTATAAGGAATAATCACTTGTAGTTCATGTAACCAACCCTACTTATGGGATTAATGTTTTGATTGATTGATTGATTTAAATATTGATTGATTGATTGATTGATTTAAATGGCAACTTCAAGGAATAAAACATGTATGTATGTTATTCTTTCTATTTTGATAAAAAGGGTTGTAATAGTCTTAAATGTATGAGCAAATAGATCATTATTCCATGTGTTTACATTTAAAGTCTAGATTAGCAGATTGTTCTAACTGTAGAATTGAGGTCTATCTTATCAAATAATAATAGATTGAGGTTTATCTTATCAATACTAACAGATTATCATGTGGTTAATTTGTATCTTCAATTTTTATCTAACAGATTGTTTATTGGGTTTGTTATGAAACAGATGGATGTTACTTGTATGAGTAAGAAACAAAGGAGAAGAATGGGAATGATAGACAAGATAAGCTCTATTGAAAGTTAATCTAGAAATATCTAGATTTCTAATGTATCTTAATGATAGTTTAGAAATATCTTATAATATGTGATTTAGAAAACTCTAGAAATAAGAGATAAAAAATATCTCTTAGATGAGTATAAAAAATTCTAGAATTAGGTATGTAACCATTATAAATAGGTACCAAGTGCTTGTGTTTAAGGATATAGAAACATTAGTGTTCTACCAAGGTTATGGGTAGCCAAGAGCACCCATGTATAGTGAGAAACATGAGTTCTCACAAGATCAAGTAAGAGCGAGACACATGAGCTAATCAAGAGAGCTCGTTAAAAACAAGGGTTCCACCAAAGAGATAAGTGAGAGATATGCACTCTCACAAATATAGTTGTACAATTCTTATGAATGTAATCAATAAAATGCAATTTTGTTATATTATGAATAGTCCATCAAAACTTCCGCGTGCGCCCCTCAAATTTCTATTATTTACCTCAGAGAATCTTGACCCGAGTGCTTTCTTTTCTACCTCTAAAAGAAGCTGCACGAACCAGTGTTCTGTCCAAGAAATGGAAAAATTTGTGGAGGCTGGGGGTGAAGTCTAGGTGGGAACACCCTCCACCATTTCTGCTTGAACGCGTCCTTCGCATTCTAGATCCTAGGACTGCCATACCCTGCTTTCGGGGGGTATGCAGCTCTTGGAGATCGTCAATGGCAGTATCTAATGTTGTAACATTGCCTCCAATATTCAACCCTTCCGAGTCATCCATTCCAAACATTCCTTCTGAATTCAAGATCCCTAACATTAACTCCATGATGGACTCCTATTCTATTGTTCAAGACTATTATGGCCTTCCCACCCCCCCCCTCATAGTATTGCTCAATCATGGCTTGTGAGAATAAAAGAGACAACAACACCAACCAGATGGAAGCTATTGAACGTAGCCAAGAAAAGTCATGAGCCATTGCTTATAACGAATCCAAGTGTCACTACAAATATCAATCTTTTAACTACAAAATTTGAATTGCTCACTTCTGCATGGACAGTCTATGACAATACTGGAGCTATACTTTCAAAGAAAGTAGTCGGAGGTTGGAGAATGGATGCAGGCTATATATTTGCAGTTCTTATTCAGTTGAATGAACCTCAAAATGGATTAATTTTGGTAAGGATGAACAAGAGAGGGGTGTTTTATACAGAGAGAATATTTGCAGACCTCCAATGCAATATCGTAGACATTGTTTTCCATGGAGGATGTTTCTATGCTTTTGAGGTGAATTTATGGAGAATCAGGATCATTGATCCCGATCTGTCTCCAATACAAGTAATATACAAGGCTGGCCCTCCTATTCCTCAACGAAATTACTTTACTATGTCATTGCTTCCTGTAAACAATTCCTTGGTCCTTGTGGTTGAGAATGACATCATAAGGTTGTTTTTCAGGAAAAGGAGATTCATATTCTTTCGTCTAAGAGAAGTGTGGGAGGAAGTACATTCATTGGGGGATTCCATCATCTTTCTAGGGAGTTTTGTCTCCTTTTCTCTAGCAGCTGATAAAGTTGTGTGGAAGTCAACCATGTTGTTCTTCATGGGCAATGCAGACCCCATCCTATAGGGTTTGGTACATATACCCACTTCATGGGCAATGATCTTGAGGTAAATTTTGCAAACTATCCTATCTGTTTAAGCATATATAAACCAGCAAAAAGGCATAAATGTCTTACGCCTTTAATGATTCTGACGAATCCAAAATACACGAGCCTGTTTTTTCCACCTCCTCATTGGGTTAGGTGGGTAACTACCGACACAGGGGATATTAAGAAACTGCACCGTCTACACTACAGCTTCACTGGAAAGCACTCATGTGATTATCTGATGATTGGCCTCGATGATGGGTTGTTTTAGCTAGTAGATGGTGATCAAATATGTTCATTGGTGTAGATGGTGATCAGATTTCTTCATTGGTCAGCCATGATGATCAGATTAGTTGATTTGGGTCTCATATTATGGGCACTTTCAAATAATGGATACACTACTCTTTAGTACTTAGAATAAGTAGTTTTACTGTTTTTTTGTATAGACAGTTTGGAGTCTGATGTTAGTATTAGATGGTGTCTTGTTTGTGGTTTTACACTGATGAGCACTATTTCTTTGGGTGCTACTATAGTCAGAAAGGCATGACTGATTTTCAGTGGTTTAGAATCTTAACTTCACTGCTAAACTTCTGCTGTTCTGCTAAACTTCTGTTGTTCTGCTAAACTTGCTGTTAAGCTGCAGATGATGAGGAAATTCAAAGTTCCTGATTCGAGTTCTGTCAATTTCTGTTCAGGCTTACAGTTGTATAATTTTTAACTCTTGCATAGGTTGGTTATGTGTTGCTATAGAAATTTCCATTTCTTCCTTTGTGCATAGCTTGTAAAGATTTTGCATTTTTGCTATCAATATAAACATTACTTGCTTTCCAAAAGAAAAGAAAGTGTACTAAAAAAAATCTGTCTAAAATGATTATCATATGTTGAATCATTTTCGACGGTTAATCAAACTCCCCACATTAGACAGAAGCCCAATAGTAACTTGGTGAATTAACCTACTTTTATAAAGGTTATAGATAAAGTAGTGCTGGTGCATGAACTTAGCCAATCTCATATTCTCATCAAATTTCAAGACAATTTGGCCAATCATGAGATATTGACAATTTGATGACTACACCAATATCACAATTTCACAATTAATTTTGTTATTTTACTTATTTATGTGGCCAAATTAGAAAGATTGTATATGATAAGAGGTAATGTTACTCCATTTGTCAGTGTAATTAGGGTCTGTTCTCCCCAGCTTATTTTCAGTTCAGTTCAGTTCAGTTCAGTTCAGTTCCTAAATGATAATCATTACTATTAATTAGTTATAATTTAATTCAGTTCAGTTCAGTTGTTTTATGCCGAAGAGAACAGGCCCTTAGACGGATTTATAACTCGAAATTGTGAACCTTAGAATTGATTTACCAGGCTACAACGGAGTTCAGATTCTTCAAAACTGATAATTCTGTGCATCACCAATTCATTATTGATTACACATCTGTATATAGCATATTTTTTTATGCGCATAATGGGGCTATATTTCAAATCGTAAAGCTTGATTACAATATTCAGTGCAGAATTTAGCCTGGTAAACTGGCTGATTATACATCTTTATCACTATCTATCACCATTGATTAGCAATTTCGCATCTTGTACCATGATCAACAAGCATCAGAAACAAAGTAGATAGATGTAAAAAGCCTGAATCATTATCTACCCAAAAATATTATGCATAGATAAAAAAGCCTGAATCTGCTTAAATGGTGCTGAGTATTGTTAAGGTGTTAACCCACATGTGAGCTTGTCCCACATTGAAGAAAAAGAGAGAGAGTGACCAACATATAAGCTTAATGGACTACTCCTCCTATTACCAATTGGTTTTAGGATGGAAGCTCATCTGGGCTTGTGTGTGGTCACTCTCTTCTCCAATGTGGGCCTGTGTGTGCAGGTCCAATGATACTACATTCTAATTATAATCAAGCTTGATTTTGATAAAGTAATTTTAACTCTCAGTTTCTTAACAGTAACTACACTAATTCATGGTTACATTGTGACATTTCAAATAATCTACGTAGTAAATTTGATAACTTCATCCAAGTTCACAATGTATAAATCAACAAATTAAATTTATCCTTGAAGCAATCGCCAAAAAGTGGAGCAATCAGTTGGACACTCATCAAAACAACTATAAGAGTAAGAAAAGAGACTAAGTTGGCAAGTTTCAACTATAGTGTTAGCCATTAATCAATTACCATATTATATGTCATTCTATTAAAATTAAATATAAATAAGGACTTCAATCATGGAATTGATGTAGTAATTCGGAGCATCGCCCGGGCCTAAAATCTAGTTATTTATTGAAAATAAGGAATATGGATATTCCAATAATCTAAATAAAAAAAATAAGGCATTTGATATTTTCTAAAGACATTCATAACTCTTGCTTGTGATAGGATATTTTCTACCAGTGCATTGACATTTGACCGGCACTGAGGACAATTTCCTAAACGAAGGTTGATAAGAACACCAACACAACATGCTTCAAAAATAAAACAAAAACAAAAACAAAAACACAGCCAGCATAATTGTCGGCCCAAATCGTAACAACAAACAAAAAATGGTAGGAATAAAAAACATTAAGATCAACCCTTAATTAATGATCAAATTAAATAAAAACATATACATATATTTATACAAAAGAATTTCTAGGGTGAAAATTGACATCAAATTGAACAAACTTAATTTTTACATGACTATTTATTTATAACAAATGAACAACTCACAAAAGATGGGAATGAAGGAGGAAGGCAGAAAACAAGGATTTCTATGGTAGTCATCCTTAAAATGACTACCATAAAAATTTATTTTTTATTAGCTGATTTTTTATTTATTTTTTAATGTCAAAATTAATCAATAATCATTTATATAATTTTTAAAATTATTTATTAATTTTGAAATAATTTTTGAATATTTTAAATAATTTTTCATAATTAATTAACTAATTTCAGATTTTATTATCACTAGAATTAAAAATATTTCATAAATTAATTATAAAAATATAAAAAAATGAATTTTAAAAATAAGAAAAATCAATTTTAATTAATTTTGAGATAAAAAATAAATAAAAAATCAGCCAATAAAATATTAATATAGTGGTAGTCATTTTAAGGATGACTACCATAGAATTTTCGCAGAAACAAGAAAGCAAATGACACAAACCAGATAGAAGGTACCTCAATATGAAAGTAACTACTACTGCTCCGGTTTTAGGGGCTATAATTGAACCTGTTTTTGGATCCCATTGCCTCTAGATTACCTTATACTTGGTATTAATCAAGCATTCAAGTTGTAGTATTGTACCGTTATATTAATCTACGCGTATTTTTGTCATAAATTTCTAAATTTGTACAATTTTCGAGAGTGTATTTAATTATAATACTGCTGCATCTAGCATTCCCATTTTAATATAAATAAATAAAAATTTCCAAAAAAACTTACATACAAATTGATACAAGTTTTGGTGTGTAAAAATGGTATCTGAAAAATGGGAGGATAAAGGAAAACTAATACTTTGTAAAACCGGTTTACTTCTAATTGTAAACCCTTATAAGGCCCGCCCCGCCCCGCTCCATAATTGGTTGATCGTCCCATTTATTTGTTTGACGGATTTAACCCATTTATAACTATGGCGGGTCAGGGCTTTTAATTGGGCTCCAACCCAATTGAATTGCTCAGGGACTTTATAGGGTAAACTTAGTGTAAAGAGAGTAACTTTATTTGGTATGTTGATTTTCTTAAGCGGGTTAAGAATTTGATGTGTTTTTTGGGGCCTTAATTGATATGATTGAGTCAAATTTGGTTGAAACAGGTATTCCTAAATTTTTGTGTAATTATGCTTTGTTTTCTATTGTCTCCAATTAACTCATTCATCCTAGATTGATGATGATAAGCAAGGATGTTTTGATTTCAGGACCCCAATCAAGTCTAAGTCTATGGATTTCAGGTTGAAATTATGTACTACTACCTTACAAGATGATAGCCTAATGTTAGATAGGCTATCCAGTTTGCCTGTTGAATTGTTAATTCAGATACTTTCTTTGCTTCCTACCAAGGATGCTCTTGTTACTTGGTCCTTGTCTAGTAGAATTAAACGTGCATTTCCATGGATTACGAGCCTAGACTTGACTGATTCACCTGTATCGATTTGTTTGGTGCATCCATATGCAATCCAACGTTTCCCTACTTTTGTCACTTTCGTTGATTCTGTCCTCGGTGCACACCAATCTCAGTATCTCACCAGCTTTAGACTTCAACTAGGCAAGGACTTCGCCGCTGCATATTGTAATTATGACGATTACGATTATAAACTTCATGGATGTGCGAAAGGCTGTTTCCCAGACTTGAAGACCACGCAAATCAACGCGTGGATCTCTTTTGCTATAACCTGTATTGGCCTTAAGGAGCTTGATCTTCAAATTCATGTGAGGAAACCGAGTGAGCTGCCGCCAGCTATCTTCATGTGTGAAACATTGGAGGTGCTGAAGATTGATGTCAACCTTGGTCTTGATCAAGCTTCCACTATGTCATCCTTTCGTCTTCCAAACTTGAAAGTACTACACCTCTATGCCGCCCTCATTAATGATGATGGCTTTCTGCCAGGGCCGTTCCTGACATTTTATAGGCCCGGAGTGAAATTAAATCTCAGGGCCTCTTATATATGGTGGCAGAGCAAAATTTTCGCCACTAATTAGTACTTCATCTGACACTTACACGACAAAATAAGTACACTATGTTTTTTCTTAAGCACACATCAATATAAATAGTGAAAGTCATGTATATAACTAAATAGTATTAAAATCAAAATGAGAAATATGTTAAAATGAATAATGGAAACTTTTAAAATGAGTTACTTCCTTCGTCTAAAATCAGTTCTTACACTTATTAAGATACATAACTTTAAAGGATTAGTATCAATTATTATTTTATTAAAGAAAAAGTAGATATGACACGAGGTAGTGGAGAGAGAGTGGTGGTTCATGTTTGTTGAGAAAAAAAAGATTAAAATAACAATGGGTTGTATCCAAAAATAAAATTGCAAAGGGTAAGTACGACTAATAAAAATAAAAAGTGCAAAAAGTATTGTGTGATAGAGGGTATAAAATGAAAAAATGTAGATAAAAAAATATATAAAGAAGTTTAATATAGAAAAGCAAACCATTGCCAAAAAAAATAGAAAAGCAAACTTTCTATCCTTATGAGATTTGAACCCATGTCTTCTACACTAGCAAGTGTAAAGCAAACCACCAAGCCAAACTTCATTTTGTTGGTTATAGTTGTTGTTTCTTCCCTTTATTACAAGCTTTAAATCAAACTGGGCCCCTTATATTGATGGGCCCTGGGCAGTTGCCCCTCAAAACAACCCCCAGGACCGGGCCTGCTTTCTGCCAAGCTTAATTTCAAGCTGCCCTTTACTTGAAGACCTCATAGTGGAAGCATTTTGGAATCATGTCAACTACTTACACATTTCTTCGCCTTGTCTTCGGAGCTTGCGTTTAATTGTGTGGAGATTTAATAAATATGGTAGTAACTCTGATTTTGTGCGTATTGATACTCCTAATTTGGAGTACCTTTGTTATACTGATAATGTACCAATATGCTGGAACACAAGGTGACACTCAAGAAGGGGGGTTGAATTGAGTGGCTAAATCTAATCGATTTTCGTAAAAACACCCTTATGGCACAGTGCCGTGCACTGTATTATTCACTCGTAAAATCTCCAATTTATGTTTTTGCTCAACCGAAAATGAATCAAACAATAAAACAATGAAATCAAATAATAAAACACTGGAATTTAACGTGGTTCAATCTCACCTCTGAGACCTACGTCCACACAAACTACTCTTTTATTATTTGAATCGTAAAATATCAAACTCTTGATACTATTCGATTCCCCCACTACTAACTCTAGTAGTGCTCCCCAACACTTAACCCTAAGTGTTGCTACTCTCCTATAATATAAGAATTACAGAAAGAAAGATTCCTCAAAGACGTGCTTCTTATTCAAGCAAATAGAGGATTGTTACAAGCTTTGTTTAGAAACCTTAACTTACTAGAACTCTGTGCCGTACACTGTGCTCTGGGAGTCCGTTTTCAGCTCTCAAAATCTTTATCTCTCCAAATCTGAAAACGTGGTTTGCTCCAATGATTTCTATCCCTTATATAATTCAATCAGCTGAATAAAAATCCTTCTCCAAGATGTATTATCTTTTTGAACAATTTTTATTCCTAAAATAAAGGGATAAAATTCTTTTCCTATTCAAAATCCAATTTTATCTTTTATAAAAACTGATTTTTTCTTTTCCTTATAAGATAAGGATTCCTCCATATCTTATGCCAACTATTAATCAGATTTTAAATCAATTTTTATCCAAAAATCTTTATCAAAATCGTTTTCTTTAAAAATCAGTTTTTCTTTTTATAAAACTTTTTATCCGAAAATCTTTACAATAAATATTTTCCTTTCAAAACTAATTTTCGAAATTAAAAACTCCCCTTTTTATATTCTTTAAATATAGACACATGAAATTAATATAATTACCTATTTTCTTAACTCTAAGAAAATAGTTAACCATCCTAATTTCATATTTCTAATTTAGCACAAAGTTCCAATACGTTAATTACATTGCATAATTATGACTAAGAACATAACTAGACCTAAGCTTCCATATCTTCAAGTTCTTGATCTTTCATGAACATCCAATCTTGATAGCTTTCTTAGATCACTGTTACATACATACATGTTATAGCATAAAGCGTTTATCATCATCAAAATAACATTGACTTAGAGTCACAACACAATACAACACTCTATTACAAACATGAATCGTCTAGTAGAAGCACGAATAAGCTTCGGAAATGTTTTTTTGCACTACGATCTTCCGGCGACATTTGGTTTTGTTGAAGATACTCAACCAATGAATTTTCAAGTAATGCATAGCTTTATCAAAGTCTTCAATAATGTTCAGCATTTATCTTTGCAGGGTGTTTGGTCACAGGTTTGACGAGATTTTTACTTATGCTCCCCGATTTATTTATTTTTTTTTAATTTTATATACTCCATTCGTGTCTTTTTTATTCTCATTTTGGAATCTTGCACAAGATCCGTCATGACCTAAATTATGGAAAACATATATTTATCCTTAAAAGTATTAAATTTCATTTGCAAAAGGAGGGAGTATATAAACATAACTACTACGTATTTTATATTATTTTTATGTAATGTGAGATTGACTTATTGCACTTTTGGTTGAAGGAGTTAAACGTTCGTGGTGTGGAGGATAACCTACCAGTGTTTGATAATTTGAAATATCTAGAGCTGGGTAATTACACTGCACGTAACTGTTGGGATAAAGTAGTTTTGGCATTTCTAAATCATTCGCCGGTCTTAGAAACACTAGTTTTTCTTGAGGTTAGTCTGCGTGACTTACTTCACTTCTGTATTAATTTTACGTACGCGTAATAAATTCAATTCATATAATGGTGTAACGATGTTGATTTTGATTGTGATCAACTTTGCAGGGATTGATAACATGCTTTGAGGGTGAGGAAGAATTTTGTCCTAGTGACGAGGAGATACTCGAGGAACAAGATTTTTTCAAAAGAACTTTAGGAGTGATTCCTTCATGTTGCAGATCTCATCTTAAAGAATTGTGATTGATTCGTACTATGGGAAGGAGCGAGAAGTGAATGTGATCCAGTTTTTGTTGAGACATGCTTTTGTGTTGGAGGAATTGATCTTAAGGAAAGGAGATTATCCAACAGCAGATAATATTGCCCTCGAAAGTGCATTGCAGAGTTTACCAAGGGCCTCAACTACATGTTCAATTTTGTTCAATTCGGATGTAGAATTAGAAGGCAGAGAGTAGGATGGTAGTGGGGCGGGTCAATAGGAGATCTGCCTCAGAATGGGTCCAGGTTTGGTGGGTGGTGGGCTGGGGATGGGGATGGGGAGGAATACCATACCCGCCATGGATAGATAGGGCTGGAATGGATGCACTCGCCCCCTACCCACCCCGCCTCTACCTTATACTTATATATATATATATGCAAATAAATTAACTCAACTTCTTCAGTGAAGACATATTTTTTTGTATCTTTAAATTTTTTTATATACATTCTATTTTTATTATTGGAGTTTAATTTTTAAGCTTAGATGATTGTGAGTCTTTTTTTTTATTATAAATTATTACAATACTACTGTCATTTTTATTAGGTCACTTTAGAAGATATTTTTTAAGCGGTGGGTCTAAGGTGGAGATTAGGCGGGTGTTGGGGTGGGGATTAGATGGATGTGGATACCTAGCCCAAGGAAGGACATCTTTAAGTTGGTCTTGAAAATCTATTTGTCTAGTTACCCTTGCTCATGTGTTCATACTTCATACAAGTAATTTATGAAATTTTTCGGCACAAAATCTGAAAATTTCATTTCACCAAGTTGACATGGTATGTGCTTCCTTAGTGGAGAGTTAGGTGCTAGCTGCAAGAAACCCTCCCATTGCTCATGTGTACATTTTTTTTAACGGGGAGGGATACAACTTGATGTGTTTAAGGTCATAATTTGGAGATTAGGCAAGATAATCATTATATTGAGAGGGATACAAAATTTTCCTTATTTGTTCAACGTGTGCATTATATTTTACTGTATTTGGTTTCCATGAGATCTTAATAATTATAGATAGTGATTTAGATTGAGATACTCTATTCTATGGAAGATTCTAAATTTAAGTTCCCTTGAGTAATAAACTCTGATTATATTTACCTAGTTAATGATTATCTTGCCTAATTGCTAACACATACTGAGATCTTAGGTTAGTATACATCGCCCATGCAAAAATATTGAGTTTGGCAAGTGTACGTATAACTCTCTAGAATTTCATTTTTAATTTGGAAAACTTTATTTAGAGGAAAAATCCATGATTAAATTTAATATGTACCTATTAGAGATATGAAAGATACTAGAATAATAGTGTATAGATTTTTTTTCCTAATAGGTTAAAGAGAATAATAGTATATTCAGAAAACATAATATATAAGACATATATCTACGAGTTTTTGGGAACTATTAGGGAGGGATTTTCTAGTTGATTTGTAGACACAATGACACAAATATAGTTTCCTAAACCTAAAATAATATCGTCATATTGGGATTTGGGGCAATTAAACACTTGCAATATACATGACACAAATTTTAGCATACATCTAAAATTTATTATATGTATGTTACATCCAAAATTATTTTATTACTTATTTAGCCTTAAATTTAGTATGCACAAAGTACACCTTTAATGTACATGCATCGTATATAGGGCGTCAAGAACAGATGAACAAGACTTAGGGCCTGTTCTCCCCAGCTTATTTTCAGTTCAGTTCAGTTCAGTTCAATTCAATTCAGTTCAGTTCAGTTCCTAAATGATAATCATTACTATTAATTAGTTATAATTTATTTCAGTTCAGTTCAGTTCAGTTCAATTCAATTCAGTTCAATTCAGTTCAGTTCAATTCAGTTCAGTTCAGTTGTTTTATGCCGAAGAGAACAGGCCTAGGCCCTATTCTTTTGAGTTGAACTAAATTGAGCTGAAACCGTGAGAGAAAAGTAGATACTATGCCAAAAAGAATAGGGCTTTAGCACCATCTTAGCCCATTTGATCTGAAAGCAAGTGAAGTTTATGACTATGCTTGGGAGGATGATAATTTGTTCAATAACTACTAATCACATTTTACCCCAATTTGTTCATAACCTGAATAGAAAAAAAAATTGGTTGAAAAGAATGTTCCGAAGTTTTAAATATGAGCATTAATCTTTCAATAGAAAGAATTTTGTTTCTTTAAAGAAAAACAATTTCTTTACGTTGATGATTTTGTTGTTTATCACTTTATCAGTGTCCTACATCTAACAAATCTCAGTTTACCCTCATTTTGCCATAATATGATGATTATGGGCTTATGGCCTATCTAGGCCATTAAAGAGTTCTCCTAGAGCCAGTGTCCCAGGAGGCCCAAAACACATGCTCCAAAGTCCAAACTGCTACGCCTACGAATATGAAGGAAAGAGTGATGAAGTGATGATATCATATTCTCAAAGCGAC
Organism: Beta corolliflora; assembly: GCA_947648045.1. Taxonomy (NCBI): domain Eukaryota; kingdom Viridiplantae; phylum Streptophyta; class Magnoliopsida; order Caryophyllales; family Amaranthaceae; genus Beta; species Beta corolliflora. The sequence continues at coordinate 1,824,368 of CANSZD010003172.1, forward strand.
TCAAACCAAAATTGATCTACCACTTTTATAAAACCAACATATAGAACTATAAGAGGCAGGTCTTTTTTTTTTGGAAAACAGGAGATAGATTGCTCCAAAAGAGGCAGTTCTTTTATGAGGTTAAAGAGGCAGGGGATCATTAACAAGAATCGTATCATAATTTCTGATAGAATATAATATATTTTAGGATATATTTTGTTCTTAAAAATCTACTATGGATAGGTATCCTAATATGTATAGCACTATCCTTAGATTGTGAATTATAAATATTGATCAATGGTCATTACTCCAACTGGGGAATTTTTCCAAATCTAGCATGGTATCCCAACTTTAGGTTTACACAAAAAAAATATTTCCTAGACCTGCGCCTATTCTCGTGCGCCACCTAGCTTTCTTGTGCTCCACCTAGCTTCCGCCACCCATGGCACCTCCTGAAACACCCGACACCTCAAAAATCGAAACCCCTCAACATGAATTCCACCCTGCACTTTCCGTCCCTAATATCAAAAATTGTATTCCCTTTATTCTTGATCGTGAGAAACTTCGGTGTTCCAATTGGGTTGAGTTGTTTGAGTGTCATGTCCATGCCTTTATTGTTTTAGATCACATCAATACCGAAGCCACACGCCCCTCTGACATCTCTGATGCGTTATGGTCGCGTCTTGATTCCATTGTCAAACAATGGATATATGGCACAATTTCATCTGATCTATTACAAACGGTTCTTTGCCGTGGGGATTCAGCACAAGCTCTTTGAGATAAATTGAAGGCTATTTTTCAAGATAATAATCATACCTGGGCCGTTTATCTTGTAAATCAATTCAATTCCCTTCACTTGACTAATTTTTCTAATGTTTCGTCATATTGCACAATATTAAAGATTTTGAAAGATCAACTTGCCAATCTTGACCAAATAGTTTCGGAGAAAAAGTTGATTCTTCGGCTTGTTTCCGGCCTTAATGGTACTAATTTTGATGTTGTGGCTAGTGGCTACAATGATCCAACAAACGGAGCCTTTGCCTTTGTTTGAATATGCAAGATCCCGTCTTTTGCTCGAAGAATCTCGTCGAGCACAAGATTCGGCCCTCAAACTTCATCCTTCGTGGCTCAAGGGCCACCGGCAGCAGCAGACGCCACCACCGCACCACCGCAGCAACAACCGCAGACAAACCAGCGTGGCGACGGTGGTCGCAGCCGCGACAGGGGGGTCGCCAGGGGAAAGGTCGTGGCCGTGGACGAGGCCCAACCACCCAGCAGCAGAATCCGAATGCCCAGGCCACACCTCTTACGTCTGGTCTGCCATCCCAGTGGGCCAGCCCATCTCCTTCATTCAGCCCGTGGCTTGCTCCAACGCCTTAGGCCCCAAGCTGGCCTGCTGGGCCTTCGCCCTACCCGCAGCACCCAGGACACGCACAGCGCATGCTTGCCCCAGCTCCATACGGGCCTCCAGCTCAGATCATGCCTCCCCAGGCCCATCAGGCCTCCTATGCTCCTTACCCAAATTACGGACCCCTTATGACTCCCACTGATTTGGGAAATGCTTTTGTAACGATGACCCTTCCGCAAGATAATTCTTGGTATATGGATTCGGGTGCCACGGCTCATATGACTAACTCGTCAAGTACTCTCATACCCTTTATTAATTTAAGCACTCCTAATCATATTTTAGTTGTTAATGGTCATCGCATTCCAGTTTATGGTTATGGTCAATCCTCCCTCCCCACTTCTCACCCACCCTTAGCCCTCCGTGATGTCTTATTTGCCCCACAAATCATCAAAAACCTAATCTCCGTTTCTGAAAATTTACTACTGATAATAATGCCTCCATTGAATTTGATCCTTATGGTTTTTCTGTGAAGGACCTTCGCACGAGGAATATCATAGCGAGGTGCAATAATTCGGGGGAGCTTTATCCTGTGACCACTTCTCAACCATCTACATGTCTAACAACCGCCCTCACGGCCACCTTATCAACTACCTGGCATAGTCGCCTTGGACCTTCGGGATCTCAAGTTTTCAGTTTTCTTAGGTTTAGAGATTTATAAATTGTCATAAGGAGCCTAATTCCGATATCTGCAATTCTTGTCCAGTAGACAAACATCTTCGTTTACCGTTTCATCAATCTAATAATACTACTCAATCTGCTTAAAATATTATTCATGTTGATTTATGGACCTCTCCTATTCGTAGTTCTCAAGGTCATAAAAATTATTTAGTGTTTTGTATGATTTTACTCATTTTGTGTGGACTATACTGCTCAAATTTAAATCTGAAGTCTATCAAAACTTCCTTCACTTTCGCCAATATGTCCAAACACAATTTGAACTCCCCATTAAAGCTTTCCAATGTGATCATTGTTGGGAATTTGATAATAGCCCTTTTAAATTATTTTGTGTTCAACATGGCATAATTTTCCGGTTCTCCTGTCCTCATACCTCTTCACAAAATGGGAAAGACGAACAAATGATCAAAAAGTTAAACAATATTTCTCGTACCCTCTTATGTCATGCCTCCGTTCCACCACAATTTTGGGTGGATTCTATTGAAACCTATCTTGTCAATCTCTTACCTAGTAAAACACAAAATAATGTCCCTCCTGACAAAATTTTATTTCTCATCACTCCTTCTTATGACCATATTCGGGTTTGGATGTCTTTGTTTTCCAAATTTGACTGCTACTACTCCACATAAATTAGCACCTCGATCCACTCCTTGTGTTTTCCTAGGTTATCCATCTCATCATCGAGGGGAATAGATGTCTTGACCTTGCCACAAATAAAATTATCATTTCGAGTCATGTCACTTTTGATGAAAACAACTTTCCGTTTCGAAAATTGGAGTCTTTTCAACAAGGTGATTACTCCTTTCTTGAGGGGACTGATATGGCATATCTTCTTCTATATGTTGATGATATTATTTTGTGCACATCTTCTGATGCATTGCGAGACCGTATTATTGTTCATTTGAAATATGAATTTTCTATGTCTGATTTGGGGCCTCTGAGTTATTTTTTAGGAATTTCAATTACTCGTACTCCTTATAGAGGTGATCATGGGCCGGGCCAGGCTTTGGCCAAAAAAGGTGTCCGTTTCGGGCCAAAGCCTCGGGCCGAAATTCCCGCCCCAAAACCCGTTATTTCGGGCCGGACCATGCGAACTTTTCGGGCCATTTTCGGGTCGTGTCATAAATTAGCCTGCATTTCCATATTTATGTCGCCCGTGGCCCGGATTGTTTGCCCAAAAAATCGGGCCCGACCACACCGCAGGCCGAAAATTCGTGCCCAAAACCTGCCCATTTTCAGGCCGGGTCCATGTTGATCATTTCTAACTCCTTCCTACATGCTTCTTTCGCAGAAAAAGTATGCACAAGAAATATTGGAGCGTGCAGGCATGGGAACTTGTAGACCTGCATCGATTCTTGTTGACACTAACTCGAAGCTTAGTGCATATTCGAGTCCCCCAGTGGGTGATCTTACTCATTATCGCAGTCTGGCAGGTGCTTTGCAGTGTCTCGCTTTTACTCATCCAAATATTGCTTATGTTGTACAGCAGGTATGCCTTTTTATGCATGATTCCCAGGAGACTCATTATAATGCATTAAAACGCATCCTGCATTATATTAAGTGGACCATTGATCATGGATTACATTTATATCCTACTACGTTGCACTTGATCACTTATACTGATGCTAATTGAGGTGGGTGTCCTGACACTCGTCGTTCTACTTCTGACTATTGTTGTTTTCTGGGAGATAACTTGATTTCTTGGCAGTCTAAGCGTCATCCTACTCTATCTAGATCAAGTGCCGAGGCAGAATATGGTGGCGTCACCAATGTTGTCGTGGAAGCTTGTTGGTTATGTAATCTTCTTTTGGAGTTACATTGCCCTCTCCGACAGGCTACTATTGTTTATTGTGATAATATCAGTGCTATTTATTTATATAGCAATTCCGTTTAACACCAACGCACCAAATTTGTTGAGATGGATATTCATTTTGTTCGAGTGAAGGTTGCGTTGGGGTCAGGTACGGGTTTTGCATGTTCCTACTCGATATCAATTTACCGACATATTCACTAAAGGTCTTCCGTAGCAGTTATTTTTGGAGTTTAAGTCCAGTCTCAGCGTTCGTCCTCCTGCTGCTCCGAATGTGGGGGTGTGCTAAAATATAATTAATATACTTTAGGATATAGTTTGTTCTTAGAATTCTACTATGGATAGGTTTCCTAATATGTATAGGACTATCCTTAGGTTGTAAACTATAAATATTGATCAATGGTCATCACTTCAATTGAGGAGCTTTCTCAAATCAAGCAATTTCATCAAAATCGAAAATTGTGCAATTCAAATGTAAAGTGAAACTACGGCTTTATATTAGATTTTGCGGTAGCTGTTTGAGATTGTGTGTGTTAAAAACTTAAAAGTTATTTCCAACTTTATGATAATACTATTGCTGATGTCATTGTCCCACATATACTTATATATGAGTTATAATATGGTCATATGGACCTATCTATAGTTTATACAAGTAGGCTAAGTTGTGGGAAAAAAAACTTGTGCGTTATGAGGTACTCTTGTATTTTTTAAAATTCTACGTTCTATTCCTTTTTTTTGGTTCTATATAGTACCCCTCAACCTTTTAAGTTTTTTCTATGGTACCTCTCCGTTGAGTCAACATGAAGTTGACAGTTAGTTTTTTTTTATTTTCCAACATTTGGAAGGAAAATTTCCCACCAAAATAAGACCTACAGGTTCATTGCTCAATCTTTAAATCTGAAAATTTCAAAATTTTGTTAGAAGATGAAAGGAATTGGAAGTAGAAGTTTGGCGTAAGAGCAAAGAAGTTCATGGGGGTTCAAATGATGACGGATTTGGTGGACCGTTACGTCTTCATATTAATATCTGTAATAAATAAGAAATAATAGCGATACAACAGAGAAAGCTTAAAAATAAAAAATAAAACTCGTCAAAGTTAATTTAATCCCCACATCATTCAAATTGAACATATTTAAATTCTAACAGCATCGATTGATCTCTTCCCTGATTGATAGTAATGGAAATAATTATTGGTATAATCCAAGAGAGAAATCCGTTGGTAAAGTTGAGGATGATCAGCAGTAACAAGTTCTTCTAAGGGTCCAATTTCATTATTTCTATCGCTATCCCAAAATGCAGCTATTGAAACCCTCTCTTTTTCTGTATTTGTCACCACTCTATGCACTGCACTCTTGAAAATACCATTGCTCATTATCTGTTTGCCCAATCAAAAAAAACACAAGCAATGTTATAGGTATCAAGATAAAAACTTGTTAGCATTTGAGAATGGCTGAATTAATTTATAATCGATCGTTTTCAAAGAGTCAATCTCATCGGAGCCATCTAATAAGGTGCTCAACGTGATCCAGAACACAAACATAGTTGGTGGAGAGAAGGGTGTTAAGTTGCTCAATGAGGTCAATCTTAGGTCTCGTATTGTTGGCTGTTACTCAGATCTATCTCAGTCTTGTTTTCCAAGTCAATATAATCTCTAACACAACACAACAACATGGGCGAAAGGCCCGAAACCTATAGGACATGTGTAAGTAAGAGAAAAATGAAATAGACATGACACAAAGACGAATACAAGATCAGCACGAACTCGATTCGCTTGACCAATTGGTCATATTAAGTAATAATCATCCTAATTATTACATAATTTTTGATATATTTGAGAATATTTTGAAATTTGTATATACAAGGATAAATACGAAAAACACTCGTTTTCGTGGATTGGCAGCTTTTAGTGGCTTTTAATATCTTCATGGGTTTTAGGTCGGAAAATTCTTCTCAAAGACTCTATCCTCACACGATTTCATGTTTGTTTTTGTTTTAAACTCTTTTAAACTTTTTTTCAGGAGTATGTTGGGCTATTTTAGGGTTCGTCAATTATAATTTATAGGTCCAATATAAACAAAAGGGTTAAAAAAAAAGCGTCAAAGTGACAAAGTGCTCCTACTTTAGGGAATTATGGGGGTATGATGTCTTAAAACGAGAATTAGTAATTACCTCAATTGGATCACCAAGGTTAAGAAATATAGCATGAGGAATGACAGGAACCATGAACCATTGATTATCTTTAAGGACTTGAAGTCCTTCCTCATCTTGCAAGACTAGTGTCATTGCTGAAAAATCTGCATGTGGCTTCAACCCAAGAACTTTTTTATTAAGGCCCGGGCATTTTTGATAGAAATTAAATCTTGCATTAATTTCTTTGTTTTTTCCATATTGATTTGCAAATCTTTCTTCATCCACGTTCAACGACTGAATCACCAACTTGAAGAGAACATCAAATATGTCTGTCAACCTCGTTGTGTATTCACACATCACCTTCCTAATGCAAGTAAATTACATGTGACAACTGATTATCAAAGACTTCAAATTTCCAAAAGTAGTCAAAACAGAAATGAGATGTTTTATGAAACGTAGAATAATTATGGGAAATGATATATGCAACTCTGACTCTCTGAGGATTATATATAAAAGAAGCTAAAAATGGAAAAATCAAGCAATAAATAAGTATTAATTCAATCGGTTGACGTGTGATTATGTCATAAATTCTTAAATTAATACTATTACAGATAATGTATTTAATGCTTATTTGCAACCCTAAAGACTGTTTACTTGTAATGCGGAATAATAATAATAATTAGTGGAAAACTGAAAATCATATAATACCTAAAACATGATTGATTTACTTCCTCCATTTTCATTTAGTTGCAACAAAGGAATTTTTTATGTCTCACAAATAATACTTCTTTGTTGCAACTAAATGAAAATGAAGTATGTAGCTTTGCAAGATACTTACTTCCTATATTCCTTTTTGTTTAATATGTTCCATGTAGTCTGCTTTTTATTTGTTTCATTGCATTCATGGCAATATGAATTTCAAAATATCAACATTTCGTAATTTTATTTCGTAATTTTAACAGTTAAACACGTGCTTCCAAAATAGTAAAATGCCAAATGCAGCAATCCTTTAGGGACAAGAAAAGGAGTACATTACTTGAAGTGAAGGGGCTTATCAGGCCAAAATTTGAGCTGACGGCGATCTTCAGGGAAAATTGTGAGATTTAGCCCTTCATTCCAATCAAGAACTTGGTTGGTAGGAGTTGGATTAGTAACTACTCCACCTTGATAGCCATTTGTACCTTTTGGTAACATTGCATATTTTTGCTTCTCTTCCATGGGAAGTGCAAAAAATTGCCTTGATATCTCCTTCATCTCATCAAGTAGTGAGATTTGTATACCATGGTTTATGAGCTGATATGTGTATGCATGCCACCAAAAAGAGTATCAAAATCAATTGCTAATGCATCAAGCTAGCTAGATGAGCGAGGACACAAGAAAGTACTCCCTCTATTTATTATTATTATTGTAACAAATTGACTTTTACACTATGTTTGGATAGCAAGGGTGGAGAGAAAGAAAGTGAATGGAGGGAAGAGTGAGTTTCCTTCCAAATCTTTCCAACATTGAAAGGATTTGGTTTATTGAAAGAGGAGGAGAACAATTTCATTCCCTTCCCTTCCTCCATGTTGTAGCCAAACAAGAGAAAATGTTTCTCTCTTTCCATTCTCTTCCTTTTCCTCCAAATTCCCCTATTCAAACATAGCATTATAGTGATATTTGTGTAGGAATTGGGGTTGGCTCAAGTGGTGAACTTTTTCATCTTCCCTAACAAAGTCTAGGGTTCAATTCCAACCTCAAGCATTTGCTTGGGATTTAAGGGGAGAGGGGAGGTTGGGGGTGTTTGGCTCGTAATGGACCTCTGGATGAGGGCCCTGCGCGAGGGCATCCCAGATGACTTCTTCTTACCTTAAAAAAAGTGATATTTGTGTCTAACTTCAATTGGGCTTTTTTTATTTTAAGTTTTAAATCCTTACATCTATAAAGTGAGATCTTTCTGGTGCAATAGGAATATACTAGAATTATATGCATGCGATGCATGCGTTAATTTCAAAACTTATTATTCTATTATATACTCCATCCAACTCTAGTTATGATTACATTAAAATGTGAAAAATTAATAGTTAGATGAATTTAGATATATTAGCTCGCTAATGTAAAAAATAACAAATATTGTGAGTGAATTTTAATATTAATTTTTTGTGAATGAATTTTGAACAAAAAGAATAGACATAATGAGTTGGTTTGACTAAAATAAAGACTATCAATGTTAGTGAATGTATATCATCTTCTCTTATAAAAAAAGGTCAAGATATTTTGTCCACTTAATTTTTTGATTGAAGTATTTGATGCATATACCATTTTTTTACTTATTTAGAATGGCAAGTTGAAATGATAAAGAGTTCTTAAATTGGTTTATTTTGTAATTTTTTTTATTCACATTAGATCATTAAGGGTAATTTAGTATTTTCAGAGGGGGACATCATCTTCCTCCCCCCTTCCCTTATATAATAGAGATATCTTCCGTGTCATACTCCACACAAATCACTTACCAAAATAAGACTAAAGTAATTTATGTAAGTGAAATTGTGAAAAGGCTTATAGATTGAGTCCACATGAATGCAGTAAAAGATACTTATCCATCATATACATAATTTTAGTGATTTTTATAGGAGAAATGTCTAAATCAAAAGTGTTTTAAATTTTTTTTTATTGAGAACAATTTTTAATGGTATATTCAACAAATAATATATTTATTACAAAAGGTAGTATATTCATAAAAACAAAAGCTAGTATATAAATAAAAATCCAACATATAATTTGATTGTATGTATATACCATAATGATGTTTTGATGTTTTTTTTTCTACAGTTAGTCTTGTAAAAGACTGCCTACTTTTAATTTAAAATTAGGCAACGGTCCAAGCCCAATAGTAAGAAGGGAACAGACCATCTTTGTGATATAGTGACTAATTTAATCTATTTAGTGACCGATTTGATCTATATAGTGACCAATTTAATTCATTTAGTTTTCACATTATTTAATGCATTACTGACTAGTTTAATCTCTTTAGTAACTAGTTTAATCCATTCCGTAAGATTGTTCGGTTTATTTATGAAATTACTAGTCGTATATGCACGCGATTCGTGCGTCAACAACCTTATGTACGAATGGACATATATATATTTTTTATCTAAAATTGTTTTGGTAGTGATGTAAATTATTGACGTTATTTTGTAGATGTTATTATCTTTTTAAATTGAAGGTGACCGATTTTTAACTGTTCAATACCGTCACTGAAAAATTTGGTCGATGATTTAATAATTAATTGTCAGCGGCTTTAGTATAGTTTTTTAACGATTGTAAATGTTAATAAACCATATTGTTTGAACTTTGTAAATACGAAATATTATGTTGTTAGGATATATCGCTAACTTTTTTTTGATTGAAGATTCTAATTAATTTTGTCAATTGATTGTGTCAATCTATTTCGTCAGGTTATTAATGGTGATTGCATATTCCATTTTTTACTTATTCCATATGGCAAGTTGCATTGATTCTCATTTTTTTATTTTTTTATAAAAAGAAACGTTGTTTTAATTTATTAGAGGTTATTCTAGTCATTTCAAAGGGGGACACCACACCTCCTCCCTTGGCTTATATAATAGAGATTCATTGTAGTTCGAGATTCCAAGGGAAACAAAGGAAGGAGAAGAGAAGGGACGACTAAGTTGGTGCGAAATGTCTAGGGATAGTATTGGGTTAGAGTGAGATGAATGGGCTTGTTAAAAAATGTAGGCTTAAGTTTATGTTAAAATTAGACCGCCTATTCTAATAATTTGTGTTGGTTATAATATACTACTTTACCAATTAATTGTACTAATTTTTTTATACTAAATATACTACCATCTTTGTGATCTAATTATCTAAATAAAAAAAGTGCGTAGAACGACTTTGAATTGGACAAATTTCATTCTTATACCTATGAATTATACATAAATGAATCTATCTCCATTAAGATTTTCATTTAACTAAATAGAACCTTGATATCTAGGAGGTTTCATAAATCTCTAACAGTTAGATGTATCAAACACAAGTTTCCATGTAACAAATATTGTTTGTATATGTAAAAATATTATTTGTGTTTCGTATAACAAATATGGGGAAAAGAACACAAATAATATTTTTACATACACAAACAATATTTGTTATATACACAAACAATATTTGTTACACGAAAACTTGTATTTAACACATCTACCTGTTAGATGTTCATCATCCCTCTCATATCTAGTCTAGTAATCTCTATTATATAAGTGAAGAGGGGAGGAAGATGGTATCCCCTTACAAAAAATCTGATATACCCTTAATGAATTTAAATTGCCATATATAATAAACAATATTTTCTTCTTCGTACTTGCCATATATATTGAACAAGTTAACAATGAAACTAAATTTGAAATTTCAATTAAATATTAAATTAAGGAGAATGATTTCCTCTTCTTACGTATGTGTCAAAAACTCTGATAAAAAATTAAATTGACAATATAACTTGATTGACACAATCAGAAGAAAATATAAAAATTTAAATTTCATATTAATAATTATACTAATAATATTTTAAAACCTAAACGTTGATTATTATTCGGTAATCTCTATTATATAACAAACTCTTGCACTTTATTAATATTCAACGATTGAACCTAATACACGAATTCTTCCACTTTATTTGAGCACAAGCTTTCTTCTGCTTTATATTATCCGTTTCTCAATGCTATATTTGAATAATGATGAACAAATAACTAAAAACAACAAAATATTGATTTAAGAAAAACTTATTAAAAATAATTATAAATGACCGTTCGAATTAAATTTTTTATAACACTAATGAATAACTAATTAAGAAAAAAAAACTTTGATATGACACGCATGCATAGCGTGCAAAAAATGCTAGTAGCAAAAAATGACTCGTGACATGTTGTGTTGGCTTGTTGGGTTGAGAAATTGTTTTTTTTAACAATCGAGAAACAAGTTTTCTATCTTGCCATATTGGTAACAAATGCAAGGTCGACCTAGCTAAGAAACGACTCGTGACATATAAGTTCACCTTATTTTTACTTATCTGGACTTATTGGAATTTATTTTTGCTGATTTGAATTTATTTATTTTTTATCTGATATGATGATATGAACTAATTATCGGATCTGAACTTATCTTTTATAAAACATATTATTACTGATATTATTATTACATTGTATTCATTACTAGTATTATTATTATTATTATCATTTTATTACTACCACCACTTTTAATAATAATAATAATAATAATAATAATATCTTCAAGTAAACATAATTATTGTTTGGTTTCCCTTTGTTTAGTTTTCCAAGGAAAATGGAATGGAGGCAAGGGAATGGGTGAGAAGAAAGTCAGCAAGTCAGCGTGTAATACAACAAGTACAATAAATTGTAGTTTATGAACACAACAATAGGAGAACAAATACAGCAAGTCTTTGGAGTGAATATATAAAAATGTTGAGCATTTTTGCATTTTAAAAAATTGACTTCTCTTTTTGTAATGTATTAATATAATGGGTGGTGGTTTCCTAGATAATAACACGTGAATTTTAAATTTTTATATTTTCTTAACAACAAAATAGCTTAAACTAATGAAAATAATGACATTTATAATAATAACAAAGGCATTAATAATAATTACCAACATTAATAATTAATAAGTACTACAACAACAACAACAACAACAATAATGATCCTTTTGAACAAATGTACTTGTAAACAATAGTATTAAATTATTAATAGTAATAGTAAAGTAATACTAATCATAATCGTAATAACAATAATTATTATAATAGTAAGCATACTAATAACACTAAAAATAGTTATAATAATCATAATAACAATAGTAATAATAATAATCATCATTTTTTATATTAAAAACCAAAATGGAAGTGCCTCAACAAGCTTCATGGATAGTAAGAAAGATTTTGTCTGCCTTGCGTGGTTGTAATGGTGATTTATCAATCTTACAGCAGCCTTATTTTTCAATTGGGAAAGTGTACCAGAAACATAGAGTGCAGGGGACAAATGTGAATTGGAAGAAAATGTTTTGCAATAATCCTGCGCCTCCTAAGTCCATCTTTATTTCTTGGATGGCTTTCCTTGGAAGACTAACAAGTACCTGTGATAATCTTGGCAAGATTGGAATCCAGGTAAATTCCTTGTGTGATCTTTGTGGCAATGAAGATGAAACTATAAACCATCTCTTTTTTGCTTGTGCATATTCCAAGTCTGTTTGGAGTAATATGCTTTGTTGGTTGAATGTTGATAACACTATTTTGAATTGGGACTCCCTTCAGTTCTCCCACATGTTGAAGTCCAATTCTAAGAAGCATCAGATTGTTCGAATGGTGTTATCTATCACCATTTACTGTCTTTGGCAAGAGAGGAATCTTAGGAAATTCAATCGCACTAGAAGAGAAGTGCCTGAGCTTAGTAGATTAATCCGATTTATGGCTTATTCTAGATGTACTCAGTTTCCTAAATTAGCCTCTGTAATTTTGTAGATTGATGTTTTCTCTTGCGCCTTTCTGTCTTTTTGTGGTGTTTTGATGTTTCTTTGATGCTTAAGCCTTCTGGCTTTTCTTAGGTTGTATGAAGTTTGGGCGGTTTTGGCCTTTTTGGTATAAAAGTTTCACTATTTACCAAAAAAAAAAAAAAATAATAATAATGATAATCATCATATCAATAACAATAATAACAACAACAATAAGTTTTCAAATATAAGTATGATCTGAACTTATCTGATCTGAAATAAGTAAAAAAAAAGGTAAAAACATAGCCTAACTCTAAAAGATAAACTAGTTAATACTATCTTGCCATATTGGTATTAATCTGACCCGTTTAATTCCTAAAAAAAAATTCTGACCTGTTTAATCAATTGAATTATTAAGTTCAAATCATTTAAGTACTTCATTTAATTGGATAATGGATATATCAAGTTTCTCAACAATAAACTATTTTCTCTTTTTCAATTTATCAAGAACGAGTTCACATGCTCTCACTTCTTAAAACTATACTCGTTTTTTTTACTTGCTACATTATCTTTGTACTGTATCTAAAACTTTTTTTTGACCCTTAATATCTCTTATTCTTTTTAAGTAGAAATTATAAAATTGTGATATTATGAATCTACATATCGAGACGAAACTTACAAGACCACAAATAACTATATTTTTGCTTATAAAAAACAAAATAATCAGTTAAAATTGATAGTTTGATTTTCCAAATAGAAATATAGCAAGTAAAAAAAAAAAAAAGCAGAGGGAGTATCATCAGATCCATATACAGACTTACATACTACCAAATTCTGAGTTATTTTGAAAAATATTAATCAAATAATACAATTTGATATCATAATTCTATGCTCTTAGTAAAAGATGCCCAATCAGAATAAGTTACAGATAATTTTTTAAAAAAAAAATACTAACCTGGAAGCAACCATATGAACTAAGAGCTGACTTGAATTTTTCAAGTTCATCTCTTGCTTTTTGGGATGAAGATGAGGAGATAAGGAGAGAATAATCAATGAGTAGAGGTTCCATATATGCAACAGAGTTATCAACTCGTTGATAATAACAACCATCTTTGCAAATGTACTTTTCTCTCACTATATCTTCATTTTGTGCAAATTTTACAGACAATTCTTCCTTTTCCATTGAAGAGAATGGAGGTTCAACCATGTAGGTCAACACAAAATTTAAAGTAATTGTTTTTGGGGGTAAGTGATTCAATTATAGTAGTATACAGGTAATGTGTGGACACATATATGGTGTAAGTATTCGTCTTGTTGGCTGTTTCTGTCCCACAAATTTTCTAAGCAATTTGAAGTGCTAATATTTTATTACAGGACTAGTTTTTTGACCCGTGCAAACTGCACGGGAAGTTTCTCCTAAAATCATGGTGTGAATATTAGATCGTGATTTAAAGTTTTATAATCATATCATGTATTAAGAATTTTTAAAACTGGCTTATAACCCGTGTTTTCAGGAACTGATGTAGTTAATATTATGATGGAACACGTATGATCAGCTATTCTTTTTAAGCATTAACTGAAAAAAATCTTTGATCTGACATTGCTTCACTTGGGTAACTAATATAGTTAATGTAAATACAATATGCATTGGGTAACTCATTTTACTATGCGACTCGTCTAATTTAATATAAGTAATATACATTATATATTTTCATATACATTTTAACAACAACCAGATTCTTAACTACGTAAGAACAATCTTGTGTTACCAATTCTAAAATTTTATATCAAGTACTAAATTATAGTTTATTTGAGAACAAATAAAGTACCTTTGGAATTTATGTATCTAAAATTTATAAATAACATTGGATAACATAGGATTTGGACTCATTGTAATTTCCTTACCAAATATGTGCGGTAAGTTTTGTTCCTTTCTTTTAGAAAAAAAAATCTCATTATTTAAGTTGATTACTTGTTTCTATCCCTTTTTTCATCACATGAGTCCATTTCTTTTATCTATTTCTCTCCTTTTCTAAATCCCTGTGTCCTCCCCCTATGTTTCATTTATTTTAAAACAAAGGAAGTATATGAAAATAAGAATTCAAATTACATCCCAATGAGGAAGGAGCACTATCAATAAAATTAAAGAGACAATATGATCCACAATATGATCTCCTTATTGCTAATTGTTCCCTTGCTTAGTTTGACAATATGATCCACAATAATTTGATAGAGACACTTTCTATCACGCGTTCTTATAGCCTATTCCATGGATCATAATTTACGAATATTATGGTTATTAATACAATTAAAGATACTTCTTTTGTTTTAGAATAAACGAAACACTTACCTTTTTAGGTCGTTTTATAATAAATGAAACGTTACTTTATTTAACATTTACTTGTCTATATCGCTCTCTTTATCACATCAGTGATGAGTCCCTCTTTTATCTTTTTCTATCTCTCTTCTCTCTTAAATCCCCGTGCCTCACCCTATTTTCATTTATTTTAATAAAGGAAGCATATGAAAATAAGAACCAATTCAAATCACATCCCCATGAGGAAGAAGTATCAATAAAATTAAAGAGACAATATGATCCACAATATGATGCTTATATCGCTAATTGTTCCCTTCTTAGTTTGACAACATGATCCACAATAATATGATGGAGCCTCTTTTCATCCCCTCTCAAAAAGATACGACCCTCTCCCTCACCCCCCCACCCAAACCTTACCCGACCTTTGGTTGAATCAGGTAGGCTTCTTCTTGGGTTCAAGGGAAAAATGGACGATGGTATCTCGTCATACAGTCAGGGATGCACTGCTAAACCCGGAATCAATCCAGAAACCTTTCACGAGTATGATTATGGGGGTACCATCAAACCTCGGCCAGCTAAAGCCGGCGCACCTCCCAATGCTCTCGGATCTAGAGGACATGTGCCCAGCTATGTTTGTTCTACTGACATGGTGGATAGAGAAATTTCAGAAAGAGTCGAATGTGACAACGATACCTTGGGAGTTACAAGCTTTCGTCGATCCAGTCCCCGTAATTCCAAAGCTAAGAGAACTCCTCTATATTTCGCCTAGCTGGCTGGCGTTAATCTCGGGAAGTGCAACAAACAACCTAAAGGTAGCAACTCTAAAAATCCCAGCAAAACAATTATCAATCCAAATTCGCTGGGGAAAGAGAGCAAAAAGAGCAGGGAGACTGGCGATGGTAAAGATAAAGGCGAATCAAGAATCAATCTACAGCATGAAGAGCCGCGAATGGGTCAACACGACCAAGAAAGCCCCAAGGCAGACTCGAGAGGAGCTGGAAGTACTGACAAAACTAAGATCCAACATGAAGGTACTAGCATGGAATGCTAGGGGCATTGCAAGGCCCGCCTTCAAGCGTAACCTAAGCCAACTTACCAAAGACCACGACCCTAAAATTGTGATAATCACTGAAACTAGAATTGGTAAAGAGAATGCGGAGAAAATTTGCGAAGAGCTGCCGTTCAATGCCGTCGAGATGCTAGAGCCCGTAGGCCTCACCGGAGGGATCCTCATTATGTAGAACACAGGGGTTATCTCCTTCACCACCATAAGAAAGGAACCCCGTGCCATTCATGGAATTGTCCAGGTACATGCTTCATCCCTAAATATTTACCTTACTGCTATTTATGCTAGCACCTTGTTCAAAAATAGATTAGAGCTTTGGAAATGTATAGAAAATATTGCGGATACAATTGACCTCCCTTGGATCTGCCTAGGAGACTTCAATGAGATAACGGATCATTCAGAAAAGTGGGGAGGTAGAGCCCCAAAACAAAATAGGATGAGGAGGTATAAGGAAGCGATGAATAACTGCAATCCGATCGATCTAGGTTTCACAGGATCAAAATTTACGTGGTTCAACAAAAGAAAAAACCGCCCTATCTTTGAGAGGTTGGATCGAGCGTGGGGTAACCATTATTGGATCACAGCCTTCCCTGAAACCAACTTTATTCATCTCCCTCGCATGTCCTCAGATCACAATCCCATCCTCCTAAACACAAAAGCCAACGTTCACTCCCCAAAAAAAACAAAGACCTTCAAATTCGAACCTATGTGGCTTATGGAACCAGACTTTGAGCAGCTTGTTGTCAATAATTGGCCTAAGGATAATCTGATCTTTTCGGAAAAAGTCTCCAAATTTTCAAACATAATGTGGCAATGGTCTAAAGAGTCTTTTGGAAATCTTTTCGTGAAAAAGAAAAAGTTGTTAGCTAGAATTCAGGGCATCCAAAAAGCTATTGACAGAGACCCTAGGAAAGTCTATTTATTAGATCTTGAGATTAGCCTTAATAAAGAGTTATACTTCATTTTAGATCAAGAAGAATGCTATTGGAACACTAGGGCTAGAACCAATTGGCTAATGCAAGGGGACCGAAATACTAGATTTTTCCATACCTACGCCACCATTCGAAAAAACAAAAACAAGATTAGCTTCTTGAAGGAGAATTGTGGCAGGGAATTATGGAGTGAAGAGGAAATTTCCATGACTATATGTAAATTCTTCCAAAACCTCTTCACCACCGAAAACTTGGAGTCAAAAAATATTAATCATTGTTATAATAACAACTCCCTGGATTGCTCTAGAAATCCCTCGTCTGAGGAGATTAAAAATGCAGTGCTTTCTCTAGGCAGCCTAAAAGCTCCCAGAAAAGATGGCATCCATGCTATTTTTATACAAAAATTTTGGGATAACATCAAGGAGGACTATTCTACCATGATTAATCAGTTTTTTGAGTCAGGAGTTTTGCCAAAAAATATCAACCAAACCCTAGTGGCTCTTATTCCCAAAACCCAAAATCCGGATAAAGTGTCTCATTTCAGACCCATCAGCCTGGTCAACTCGAGCAATAAAATTATTACTAAAATTCTGGTAAAGAGACTTAGAAACTACTTAGCAAAGGAAATTTCTCCCAACCAAAATAGTTTCATCCCAGGTAGAGGGACAGATGTAAATTTCCTAATGGCCTCTGAAATTCTTCATTCTATGAATAAAAAGAAAGGAAAAAAGGGACTATTAGCATTGAAAATAGATGTAGAAAAAGCTTACGACAGGTTAGAGTGGAGTTTCATTAAAGAATCTCTTCTAAATTTTGGTCTCAATGTTAGATCTACCAGTTTAATAATGGAATGTATTACCACCTCTTCAACCTCCATCCTTGTTAACGGCCATCCTACCCCTGATTTCCTTCCTTCTAGGGGAATAAGAGAGGGAGACCCCCTCTCGCCTTACGTGTTCATTATATGCATGGAAATGCTCTCCAGGCGAATCTACAAAAGTAACCAAGATAAAGACTGGATAGGTTTCAAGCTCAGTGGGGGAACTTCCGAAAAAATTTCACATCTTATGTTCGCAGACGACCTAATTCTCTTTGGGGAAGCTTCTAAAACTACTTTGAAAGTAATGGTCAACGTCCTAGACAGTTTCTTCAAAGACTCTGGTCAGAGAATGAACAATAAAAAAAGCAAAATCGTTTTTTCCCCAAACACCAACATCGACATTATAGATGAATTCAAGCAAGAACTAGAGGTCTCCGCAGCCCAAGACTTAGGAAAGTATCTAGGTTTTCCTCTTTCCCACAAAAGACCCTCTATTAACAAACTTTTACCAATAGTCGACAAATTTGCAAAAAAAATGGCTAACTGGAAAACAAACTGCCTATCCAAAGCTGGCAGAATTTTGCTCATCTCATCAACTCTTCAAACAATCCCTAGATACTATATGCAAGGGATACAATTCCCCAAAAAGATCCTAAACAAAATGGATAGCATATCCACAAAATTTCTTTGGGGAAACTCAGACAAAAATAGGGGAATCAGTTGGATCTCTTGGGACAAAGTCTGTAATCCAAAGGATAGAGGAGGTTTGGGCTTTAGGAAAAACTCGGATCTAAACACACTAGGTCTTACCAAACTTTATTGGACTCTAGATAACAAAAACAACTGGGCTACTAAGTTCATGCATGAAAAGTACGTTTCCAAGAGAGATGAACCCTTGAGTTTCAAAAAAGGCTCTTTCATTTGGCAAAATATAGGGAAAGGCTGGGCCACCTATAAGGAAAGCATAAGATGGAACCCAGGAGTAGGAAAAGACATTAACCTTTGGAATGACATTTGGGTGGGGGGCGCCCCTCTCAGGAATTTCTTGATAGGCCCCCTCCACCTAGAGGATCAGAACAAAACACTTAACTCCATTATCACCAACAATCAAATACCCTTGGAGTATATCCCTGACACAATTCCCTCGGAGTTAAAACTCCTCATCAAAGACAAACATTTCCCAAATGAACCAGACTCAACTTATTCAAGTTGGACTAACTCTGGTAGATTTGATTCAAAAAAAGCTATGACCTTCATCTCAAGTTCTAAATCTTCCTTGACCCCCCCCCCCAAAGGGATGTGCTGAAGATTGGAACATGATTTGGGAGGGCCCGGGCCACCCCAAAATAAAAACATTCTTGTGGCAATCATGGTGGGACAGGATCCCCACTAATGAAAATCTTTGGATTAGAAAGTGTAGTATCTCCAACTCCTGTAATTTTTGTGGTCATCTAAGTGAAACTTCCTTTCACATCCTAAAAGAGTGTCCCAAAGCAATAGAAATTTGGAATAATCTGACCCCACCTAATCTCCCCATTGCCAATGACCTCCATTCGTGGCTTAGAAACAACTTAAAAATTTAAAAATGAGTCCTTCACGAGCCAAAAGACTCCTTGGAATGTCCTTTTTGTTTTCACAATATGGGCCATATGGAAAAGAAGAAACGCTTGGATTTTTAAAAAAGAAAACATTCCTTTTGCTAAATGTGTTAAAGAGGTAACTTGGGCTGCTCAAGAATGGTTCTATACCAAACCAGACATGACTCTTCCTCCCTCCAAAACCGAAAGCAAATATCCATGGACCATGGTTACCCCCCCCCCCTCCGACAGATTTTCTAAAGATTAATGTGGATGCTTCTTTTGTCGCTAGTAATTATGAAACAGGTATTGGTGGAGTTTGCAGGAACGAGGAGGGAAGATGGGTACAAGGGTTCAAAATTAAAACGCATCTCCCGAATGCCTATGACGCAGAACTAACGGCCATTAAAGAAGGGTTAAACTGGGCAATAACAAATAATTGGAACAAATTCATCTTAATCTCATATTGCAAGAAAGCAGATGATGTAATCAATTCGCAGGACCAAAACCGAGACCATCTAACCCATGTAATCAATGACTGCAGGACATCTTTAGGCCTAAGAAGAGAAGCTTCCCTTAAGTTTGAAGAGAGAGGAGCAAACATGGTAGCAGACCAACTAGCAAAAGAAGCAAGGAAAGAACCAAGATGCAGTTTTAAATTAGAAAACATTAGGATCCCCTCTCCTGTTTGTAATAGCATTATTAATGATGAGCTAAACTTTCTATGCTCTTGGTCTCCTCAAGAGGAGAGTACTACCTTCACTGGAAACTTGGGTTAACACCCAGAACCTTTTAATTTAAATGCTACTTTCTTCAAAAAAAAAAAAAAAAAATATGATGGAGACACTTTCTACCATGTGTTATAATACCTTCTTCCATGGATCATAATTTATGAAAATTATGGGAATTAATATAATTTAAGATATTTCATCTGTTCTAAAACTAATGAAACACTAACTGTTTTAGGCTGTTTCAAAATAAATGAAATGTTAATTTATTTGACATTTACTTGTCTCTATCACTCTATTTGTCACATGAGTGATGAGTCCCTCTTTTTATCTCTTTCTATCTCTTTTATCTTAAATTCCTGTGTCTCCCCTTGTTTTTCATTTATTTTAGAACAAAGGAGGTATATGAAAATAAGAATCAATTCAAAATACATCCCAATGAGGAAGAGGTATCAATGAAATTAAAGATATTGCATTTACTATGCCTAAACTCAAGGATGTGCGAGATCAAGGACACATTATTGCTTTTACAATGCCTAAACTCTTCCTTTCCAATTAATTCTCAATTTTGAGTTTTTCGAGTTTTATTAAGCTTCTGTACTTAATGTAAAATTTTTAGAATTGATCCCACAAGATTGTTCTTACGTAGTTAAGAATCTGGTGGTTGTTAAAATGTATATGAAAAAATATATATCAATTTCTCCGTCCCAAAATGTATATGAAAAAATATAGAGTTCCCATTTTTCCATTTATGCCTGTCCCAAATAGTTTTTTCATTTCCTCATTTGATATGGGCCAATAAATTAAAATATTATATAGCTTTCACTTTATAATATTACCCAATTCCCCATATTCTCTCTCCTAAATAAACAATTCATGAATAGTGTACCAACTTTAATTTTTAATTGTGAATTAATACAAATAAGGTCCAACTTATTATTTCTCCTTAATACTTGTGCCCAAAAGAAATGGGAACTCTATTTAGGGACGGAGAGAGTATTTGTTTGGATAAATATTATAAATAATATTTGTTACAATTATAATGCGGCTAAAATAAAGCTGTGAAATCGTAAGAAAAAAAAGAGGTTAAGGTGCTATATATCCAAGCTTAATAAAATATAATAATTGATATTAAAAAGGAAAATTTTAATTAGTAAGTTAGTCATAGTAAAAGAGATTTGTAGATATACTTATCTAAAGTGGTTTACAATTTTTTTTTTGTATAATATTGATTTTATCACCCTTTCTCACACAATATCAATCTCCCACCATATAATTCATGAGCAAGTTTCTTTTTGATCTCATTCTTATTCCCTTTATTTGCTTCTATAAGATTGGTCTTAATATCAATCTCCCACCACATAATTCATTTTCTCACACAATAATTTGTTATCTGTAAAAAGCATCCTCCTTTGTTCCACTTGTTCTCCAACTGTAGCCCATTATATCTTCCTAACAAAGTTCAAAGAGTAGACCGAAGATTATTTTTTTGATAGATACAATATGTTATAAAGGTCAGAAGATACTAACCGAAATATCATCAATCTTTCAAGTTGTCAATAATCAACAAACCAACCATGGAAAAAGTTGTACAAACAAATTAAATATGCCACACATATATGAGTATCCATTTAGGTAGTTCTTTTTATTTGTAATTGTCAAAGTTGAACACAAACTACATTTAATGAGACAGCACAAAGTTTAGCATAAAAAATATGCAAAATATTTAATATAGGATGACTTAGGAATCATAATTCGTTTTATTGGAATTGATCCCACAGGATGACTGATGGTTGGACTTTCTCTTATTCATTTGCTCATTCTACTTATCAGTTCCCTCGCTCTCGCTTCTACTATTAACAAAACCAATAGAAGAGCAAAAAAATAATAAATTGTAGATCAATTCTTAAAAATTAATTTAACTACCTATGACCATTTTAGACAGTTAGAACCAATAAAGTGTCGTATAACCACATACATGTCAGATGACTGCCACATCTCCAACTTAGCACAAAGACTTAAAAGCTCAAAATATATACTGGAATTTTTTGTAACAAAATATGAATACATACTTAGGTGATTTTTAGAGAGGAAATAGCTGAAAGAATGCCTCATTTATGCCTAAATTATGACATTAAGAATCAATTATCAATTAGTTTTAAATCTGAATTAGAAAAATTTGCAATTTCTCTGGAGGAGATTGGACAAAGAGGAAGTGGTAGAGTTGTTTATAGTTTGGCTGAGATTGTAAAGAAGGGTAAAAAGAGCCCTAGTTGTCTAGAAATAGAGCAGGATAATTCCAGAAAAACCTTAATTTTTCTCCTTGTTATTATTAGTGATTTCATACTTTGGCTTAAGCCTGCCTAATGGTTTTGAAGGGATGACCCCCCCTGCTTTCCCCATTAGATTGCTGCATCACCTTCTTGGTAGTAGCAGATTTCTGAATCCACCCACATCAGCAAACTAAATTCACTCATCTTCACAATGAAAAATCCTAAAAACATAATTCATCAAAATAAAGTAAAAGCAACAAAACAACCCCCCCCCAAAAAAAAAAACATTCTCCCTCCAAAAATTAGAAAAGTAGTATGATATTATACCTTTGGTTTTCAGATCTCAGTCGAGTTTGGGATCACTTTGGACCACCAGATTTGGTCTTAAAGCACCACACTTTTACCACAATCTTCGAAACAGCTTTCGAATCTGAAATCATTCCATCATTTGCAACATTCTGATTCACACCCAATTCTTCCACAATTGATTTCTCTTCAGCACCATTCTCATTGACACTACCATTCTTATACTCCTCTACATCAACCCCATTTTTAGACTCCATTGAACAAACCCAACAGTGAACAATAATCCTTTACAATTTGAATCACAACAATCAACCCACCTACAAAAAGATAAGAAAAATAAGAAAACAACCCACTAAAAATCGTACCTTCTTTTTCCTTTTGTTGTACTACCTTCTTCCTCTACTATTTAATTGTAGGAAATTCAACCTAAAATCAAGCTACTAATGTGTGTTTTTTTTCTTTCTTAGAGGACATCACCCAAAAATTTCACCATGGACAGAAAAAAACTCCAACTGCATTATCACACCTTTCTTCTAGTAGATCCACTGTTCACACTCCTTTATCTCTCTTTTGCAATGGGTGGCTGTAGACTATAAGATCTTGCTTCATGTTCTGCCAGATTGTCATCGCCCTTCTAGCGTTATCTCCAAAAGAGTCATTTCTCACACTTGATCTTTTCTCCATATGCCAAACATCACCTGAGGCCATTTTTAGCTAAAACCCACAAACAAATTCTTATCAGATCTCAATTTTTTTTAGCTTAACTCTGACTTCTTACTCAAATTTTTATGGGTATGCTATAAAATTGAAACTTTCAACATATAATAGGAAAATTAGTGCAAAACAAACCTTCAAATTTATTGGAAGATCGTCAAAATTTGATGACCAAATTCTTTTTTCTCTCTCTTCCTCAAACTTGATGATGGATATGCATTAGAGAGAAATTGAGAATGAATTAGTCAGACAAAACCTGTATAATGAAGATGAACATGTATTATCTCAAACAATCTTATCATAGACTAAAAATGGTGGTTTATTATAAATTTATGATCCATTTGAAAAGTCATTCGATTGGTTCTAAAAAATTGTTTATGCATTGATGCTTTATACACTGCGAAGCAGATGTAGCAAAATCAAATATAAAAAGAAAGAAGGTATACTAATAGCTTACTGTAATGTAATATAGAGTTAGTTACCTTGATAAAACAAATTGAGCTACCTTCACCATCAGAAATTCAAAATACCTTGTAATTTCTCTCTCCTCTTCTCTGTCTAGAGTTTTCTTCCACCTCCACCTCCGCCTCCAAAGATGATACATAAAACAAAAACAGCAATTATCATTCAAAAATTATGCTAAATTTGTATTGAAATCCTAATTCAGCAAAAAAGGAATTTTTAAGAAACCTCGTGATTGAGATGAGAAGATAGCGTTCTTCGAGTTTGACATTGAGATTATGTTCTTTACTTCTTCGACTCAGAATCGCTAGTAAAATAGAGTATGGTGATGTTTCATCTTCTCCATCTTTCTCTCCTCTTCTCTCTTTTTTAGTTCAAAAGGCACAGAAAAGTTTGTAATAAATGTTCACAGTTGCAAATTGGAGAAATTATCGTTTCCGAATATGTAAGGAGAAGATTTGCCTAAAATCATGGAAAATCTTAATTTTGCACCGTGATTTAAGCAGTAAGAATCTGTGTTTCCTAAAATACAACTAAAACTCAAGACAAACAAATGTCATGCTGCCACATGTTCTCCCCCCTCCTAACAATAAAAATGTGGGTGTTAAGACTCGAACCCACAACCTCTCCTCTGAAATAAAAATACACAACCAACTCATCTACAAGCTTATATTGATTTTTTATTGTAAGTAGAAGTAAATATGCTTCTTAAGTTGACACACCAATTCGACTCCTACATTAATTGACTTATCAAGTAAATGAGTTTATGAGTAATAAACTTATATATTCCCATGTTACAAGTTATATTACCTATCAAATTTCCGTTTATCATAATAGTGATAATAAAACATCAAATCAACTTTGATGCATTATAAAAATCTCTAACGAGTCCACCAAATCTTAATTTATGCTTAGCCTTTTACAAGATAGAAAACAGAAATATTACCTATCTGAAAGAGAAATTTGAGAAAAATATATTGTAGTTGATTTTAATCAATGTATAAATAGGAACGGAAATGTAACGTGTCTTTATATATGACCCAAAAAATTATATTACAAACTTTGTCGTGTTGATACAACTAATTTAAAGGACCGATCCATCATCCATTGTATGATATGAGTTTGTGAGACGCGGTTAACTATTTGTCTTAAATATACACTTATAAATTTATATATGAGTGATCTATTTAAGATAAAAAAAAAGCTACTCTTCATACCCACGTAACCTTTTGTCCTAAATGGGTCACTTTTACTTATATTCAAGTGACTCATTTAAGATGAACAACTATTCTTTATTTATAAATGACTCATTTTGACTTAAAAGAGTGATCCATTTTGCGTAAAGTAAATGACATCATAATAAATACAATGCACCCGGTACTCAATACTAATTGAAAGTTATGAAGCATCGGAGGTAGTCACGTGTTATCTAAATGCATATGCTGATATTGAGGCATGTATTTCAATTAATTTTATAAAAAAATAATAAACGAACGATACACAATGACCCGGGGAATCGCCCGGGGCAACAACTAGTTAATCTCCTAATTAGTCCGAAATTGTTCAAAATGAGGTGATTGACACGTGGACCATCTCATTGAGCTTCTAAATAATAGGGCATGCCACATGGGCGTAAACTCTCTAACTTAACGCCACGTGGCCTCAAGGATGTTGTTTTAGATATTTATATAGATTATACAGTTATACTACATTACTACGTAAAATTTTGAAGACCTATAAGTTTTCTGGCTCCTGCTCATTTGAGAGTTAAAACTGCAAAAGAGAATATAGGAGAGTTTCATTAATACTTATTAGTTATCACTATATAGAGAACAAGTTTATGGTGGCATTCCACCCTTATAAAGCATATCTATGCTTTTATTTTTTATTGACATCAAGTGAACTTGCGAAAACAAAACACAACAACCGAAAATAAAAACTGAAACAAAATAAAAGGAATCAATATGAATCCATACGATTCCTTCTACACCAGCGAGCTATGTGATGAGCCGAATCCACCTGTGTACGCGAGACCTTGACCACTTGGCATGACGTAAGCTGTTTTGCTAGATTACGAATCCGAACAATGGTCCAGTTGATACTAATATCCATAGGTGTCTTCGATCTCAACAGCTGCACGAGTACCTGTGAATCCGTTAAGACCTTTATCTGCATGTGACGTTGATTCCTAGCCCATGAGACAACGCTAAGGCAAGCCATGGCTTCCATGAAGATGGCAGAAGGCACATAACAAAAACAACCTTGTTGGACTTAATTACCCGAGGTATTCATACTAGCCACCCATGCCACGCCACCCCCATGTTAGTAGCTTTATCCCATGATCCATCTATTTGGATTGTTATTGATGGAGCGTTACACCTGAATGCCAATATTCGCAACATGAAACCCGGGAGGAGTGGAGGGATCCAAGGGGTTCCGAGTTGGATCACGTTGCTGTTGAGAAAAAGTGGAGTGATGACGAGCACTATCCTGGAGATGGAAAGAAAGAGACGGTATTGTTGGACGATGATTACGGAAACTTTGATCGTTACGCAACTTCCAAATAGCCCAGAGGGTTCCCACAAATTTTGGTAAACGTGAGCCATTACTACCATCTTCTTGGTTGAAGTGTAAAATCCAGTAACTAAGCCAATCTCTGAAATTATCATATGCCACAGTGTTGGAATTAACTTCTAGTTGGCTTTGCTCCCAGGCTTCCAGAGCTAACGGACAACTTCGGAAAAGATGTTGTACATCCTCTGTGTCATACAAGCATATAGGGCAATCACTACAAAGACTAATGGCCCGCTTGTATAGGTTGTATTTGGTCGCTAATCCATTGTGCCAAAGTTTCCATAGGAAAAGCTTCCATTTAGGCATGATGTTCGATCTCCAAAGGATGCGAAAAAACTTCGTATCTAAAGTAGATGTCATGCTACAGATTTCATTTTGCTGTTGGAGTAGTATTCCATACCCCGATTTGGTAGAATACTCCCCAGATTTAGTAAACGGCCAATATTGAACATCTCGCACATTTAGGGAAGTATGTAACTCAATACCTTTAATTTGACGTGCTCTGGCTGGTTCAAAGAGCTTGTTAATTTTGCGAATGTCCCACCCTTGCTAATTTGGAAGAATTAACTGAGCCACTTTAAGATTTGTTGCTTCGACCAAGGGAATATCATCATGAAAAAGAGGATGACTACCATTCATCCATGTATGAGTAGTAACTCCAAGGCTAAGACCATCCCCCACCTTCCAATGGCAATGCTCATGAAGTAATTTGTCAGCTAGCACAATACCCTTGTAACCCCAAGAATGTTGACGAATGCTGCGCAAGTGTGGATGACAAGGAAGCCACAAACGATGATACATCTTTGAGATTAATAATTGCGGATTATGTTTGATGCGCCAGGCTTTTTTCATAAGTAAAGCAGTATTTAAAACACCAACGTTATGAATGCCCAAACCCCCTAAACCTCTAGGGCGATGAATGATTGCTTGCTTTTTCCAGTGAATCCCTTTACCTTGGTTATCTTTCCAGAAAAACATAGCCAGCATGCTATCAATTTTGTTGACAATTGTTGTTGGAATTCTGAACACTGAGAGGTGATGCAGAATAGCACCAATAAGAATAGAGTTGATGATAATGATTTTGGCTGGTTGTGAGATGTTGATGTGATTCCAGCGAGATAGCCTCATAGCGATCTTATCTAGCAGTGGAGTGAAATGTCGCACTTTAGAATCATGGATATCAATGGGGACCCCGAGATAAGTGCCAAGAGAAGAGTGCGACTCCATTCTCAAAAGTGATTTGTACTCCCGTTGTTGCTCTACTGGAATGTTCGAACTGAACTTGACAAATGATTTTTGTAGATTGAGAATTTGCCCCGAAATAGCACAAAACCTGTTAATTACAGTAGAAACTGCCTGACAAGAATTTGTGGAAACTTTGAAGAAAAATATTGAATCATCAGCAAAGAACAGGTGAGAGATAGATGGTCCTTGATTGTCAATGCGTATTCCTTGAAACTAGTGAATATCTGTTGCTAGTGTTGTCATTCGGACAAGATATCTATACAGAATAAGAACAGGTAGGGCGAAAGCGGATCACCCTGGCGAAGTTCACAGGTAGGCAAAAAGGTAGGAGTAGCAGCTCCATTAATAAGAATCCTGTATGAAACTGTTGATATGCATTCATGTATCAACCGAACCCAATGAGCTGGAAATCCATAAGCTGTAAGAACTTTCAATAAAAACAACCAATTGACCCTATCATATGCTTTGTTCATATCCAATTTGAGAGCTGCCAAATATTTCATACCCCTGCGTTGTGTGTTGATAAAATGAGTAATCTCATGCGAGATTAGAATACTGTCCTCCATATGACGTCCCGGGACGAAGGCATTTTGGAAATCAGCAATTAGTGTAGGAAGAAACTGCTTCATCCTATTAAACATGCATTCTGCAATACATTTATATAAAATATTGCAAAGACTAATGGGGCGGAGATGGTTTACCTCTTCTGGAGGAGTCACTTTTGGGATAAGAACTAGTAACGTACGATTCCATTCCTTGAGTAAATGACCAGTAGTGAAGAAACGTTGCACCGCTTCGGTAATACAATTACCAACAGTCAACCAATAAATTTTAAAAAATTCCACATTATAACCATCAAGCCCCAGAGATTTGTCGTCAGTGATAGAAAAAAGAGCTTCTTTGATTTCCTGAGGAGAAAAAGGTTGAAGCAATGAATTGCATTCACGATTAGTAAGCGATGGAAGATGAAGTTCTCTCAGAGCAAGGTCTATAGCCTCGGCAGAATGCTCAGAAGAAGCCACAACTGAGCCATTAGAAGTTAAGATACTACGAAAATGATCATGAATGAGACCCTCTAAATCGTGTTGTTGACTCACCCACATTCGAGCAGCATTCTTCAACATGTGAAGATAATTTTGTTGTTGTTTTTGACGAAGGCGGCGAAAAAGGAGTTTAGATGGGAGATCCCCGACTTGGAGTAGAGTAGATTTCATCCTTTGACGCCAATAAGTAAAAGCCAACGAAGCCTCGTTGAGTAATAAGTGATGCTGTCGCATATAATCCGTACCTTGCGCACAATCCGTCACTTGATTTCCATGAAATTGCAATTGCTCAAAAATATGCTTCCAAATCACACCCCAAAATAGTTTTTTACCAAGGCACCAGGACTTTAAACGATTTCGAAGCAAATCCTATCGACGAGCTAGAATATATGCTGGGGAACCAACAATATGCATTCGCCAAATTTCATAAACCATAAGTTTTACCTCGTCATGATGCAGACTCCAATTCTCGATTTGATTTGGACGTCTTGCAATACGATTGTCTATTGTTGATTGTAATAAAATCGGACCATGATCTGAGTGAATGATTGGAAAGTTTCGAATGTGAGTTTGCGGATATTCATTCATCCAATCGATTGAAGCGTAACCACGATCCAATCGTTCCATAATTAAAGCATCATCCTCTCTGTTATTTGTCCACGTGAAGTGAGGACCCGAAAAAGGAATATCTTGCAATTGTAGATTTAATTTCCAATTTATTATATCTTCCCATCCAAGAATAAAAGCATTGCCACCTATCTTATCAGAATATTGATCCAGTTGATTGATATCACCAATAATCAGGTATTTGTTGTAAGAGTGAAGAAGTTGATGGAGTGTTTGCCAGAGAGGGAGTCGGTTTTGTTGTTGGGAAGCTCCATACAAGAACAGGCAGTGCCACTCATTTCCATTTATTGCAGTTATCTTACAAAACAAAAAGTTGCTAGACCTTTCTACTACATCCACGGCATAGGGACCCCAACAAAAAAGATCTAAACTCCCCCGTGTTTCATCTGCATCGACTCCATAACAACAAGTTGGACTAGCAGACCTTAACAACCTATTTACATCACTGACACTAGACTTAGTTTCTTGTAAAAACAAAAAAGAAGGTTTAAACTGCGACAAAAGCCAGAAAAGGTAAGGAATTGTCGGACTATCACTGGCATTTAGTCCTCGACAATTCCAAGAGATGATGTTCATTGAAGGGGTTGTGGTTGAGTAGGGTCAATCACATCCGTAATGTCACTCGACTCCTCAATGGACACCACCATCGAAAAGTGTAATTCCATCTCATTAACATCAGTTGCACCTGCTGTAACCTCATCTTGAGCAGTTGGGCTTGAAGTTCTGCTGCGTTTTAGGCTCCAGTCGCCCTTAGGATCAGGAGGAGAAACAAGAGCAGTACGTTTTTTGTTATCCCTAGAGGTAGCTGTAAAACCTGGTTCAACTCCCAACACTCGAGCATTGACACATCTGTTATTGCCTTTGCTTGAACTATATTGGTGGCGGGATTTGGTTTGATGTTGAACCCTCCTTTTGAATCCCATTCCTCGTATCTTTTCTTTCTTTTCTTGAATTTAATTCGGTTGTCATCACCTGAAAACATGAAAACACTTTCCACAGATTGACTACGATCAAGATTACCATCTCGCCGCCTCTTACCAGTGAACATTGCTGAAGTACACTGCAACCCCAAAACAATTTATCTACCATTGTGCTGAACAGAACCAGTATACTCATGATCATCTTCAGAATCAGAAGAATTAAACCTTAGCTGCAAAGGAGATGTGGGAGAATATAGTTCTTCATTGGATGGAAAGTCACATTATGTACCTTGAGTTTGATTGTCCTGCAATAAAGGATTAAAAACATATGCAAACACAGGTGGAGAAATATAATACGAAACCTGTCAGTGATAAGGTTGGAAATGTTGCGAAGTTCAAGTGGAGATTCCTGTGGATTTTCATCCGTAATAGACACAAATTCATGTTGAGGAACCACTCTTCAATTAGCCTGCAAGTCGTTAATATTTCGTTCAACCCAATTGCTAGGCCCAGCTTCATCTGGGCCTGGTGGTTGCACGGCCCAACCTTGGGCTACCAAACTGGCCAAAGTGCCTGACCCTGGGCGAATACCACTCTCAGATGGGGGGATTGTATTGGATTTGTCGAGTGGACTGGGCCTACTGGAACACAAAAATTATTAATGATGCGGTAAGAGCGTTGGGCCCAATTTGACAAACTTAAGTGATGGAGTAAGGAGCTACGGGTACTATGAGGAGTGGGTGTAGGCTCATTTTGATTTGGAGGGGAGTCAGGAGGTACTGGAGGGTTAATTGGGCTTGTTTGGCGTGGAGGCAAATTCAGGTCCAGTTGAGTATTAGGCTCTGAAGTGGGAGTTTGGTGTGGTGCTATGGAGGCCCGTGTATCCGAAGACACACCAAATCTACGCCCTGGTGATGGGCTAGCATTGAGGCGAGAACGCAACCACGGGGGTGTATGGTGGCGCATGGAATGGTTCGAAAAATCAGTAGGAGGGTTCGTATGATTTTGGTAGTTCTCGTCTGAGTAATATTGATAATTATTGTTGAGATTATGGTGTGGGGGAAAATCAAGAGACGTGTCATAGAATTCATCCGAAGATGAGTCAGACATCACTTGATCTTGCATGTAAAGATGAGGGAAAAGGTAAGGGTCCTGACTAGGGGCAGCCATTTGAGGACGAATATGCAGTAAGTTTATTCTAGGATTTCGATTAATAAGCCTGTCAATAAGCCCTCTAACCATATTAGTATAGAGGGGGATACCCTCATGAGTTTGTAGAATAAACATCCCACTTTCCTCAAACCCTTGTAACCTTCGTTGAATCAGACGTTGGGCTTCGTAAGCGGATAAAGGACACCTTCCAATATTGTGACCAACACAACCACATTCTTTACAAAATTTAATAATACCCTCATAACGAAAGTAAATCCATGCAACACATTCTTCATCTAAGGGTACGAAACAACCAGGGATAAGCGGTTTTGTAATATCAAAGACTAACCTGGCGCGAAGAAAGGGTTGGTGAGGAATACCTGGTCCCTCGCTGTCAATTGCTTCAACCAGCCCTACATGACTTAAGATCCGCACCGTCCACTCCGTATTAAGGTATCCCCATGGCAGATCTTGAATACGAACCAAGATCCGAGCCATATTAAAATTGACGCTTGATGGTATTTGATTTTCCGAACTCGGCCGAAACATTATAGGCTTACCATCAATAAAAGTAGTGTTGAGAGTGAGGATTGAGTCTCTATCAAGCAAATTTTGACATTCGAAGATAAAGTTAAGTCCCGTACGATGAATGCGGATTGGTTCGCGCACATCCCAATGGTTGTTAACTATATTAAACACAAAACTCGTATTGGGAGGTGTGTGGTCAAAGAACATACCAACAACAGCATGTGACCAACGTATGTAAGACATCGATTGGTTGGTGGGGGGAGGGTGAATGAGTATCCCCATCCTTTGAGTGAAGTTTACTTGCTGTTGTGGTAAATTTCGGGAACGTTGTTGGTTAGGGGTAGAAGAGTTTTGATTATTCATTGTAGTAGGTTTAGAGTAAATGTAAGGAAAAAGTTGGCTTTTGATTTTTGTGTGTAAGGGCTTCTGGATGAAAAGGTGATGAGTAAAGATTGATAAGGATAGTGAAGTTAACCGAAAATTATAGCGGTAAAGATTACCAACGAAAAAGATGCATGCGAGCCATCTGTCATTGGAAAAGGAATGTAGCAGGAGAAGTGCAGGATTTTGCAGGAGAATAAGAATATGGTGTGAGTCCTTCTCAACTATGGCTGCTTTTTAAACTATTAAGATATAAATTGTAATTGTAGAAGACAATTTTATGTAATGTAGGGTATCCAATCACCCAATAGTCATTCTACGGCCCTTGAGAAGCACCTGAAAAAAAAAAGTTTATTAGGCTAGGAGAAGTTTGGAAATCGTCTCAAAATGACTAAATTTGAAAGTTATACACGATTTAGGACATTGTCGAGGCCTGGGCAATGGGCTTCATGGAATTTTTCCTAGGGTCATACGAGTCCATTTGAAAGCATAAAATATCTAAAAACCTGCATGTGGTGGCCTTTAGAACTATTTTCAGTGTTGAATTGGAGATGCAAAATAAGCTACAAAATGCATTATAAAGCAATGCAGAGGGTCCTAGCCACCCAAGAATCATCCCAAGTTATGATGCCGCTGTGAAGATACTGGAAAAAAAAATTGTAGTGCTCGGAATAGTAGAAATTGTCCAAAACAGACAAATTTCAAGGTTATTGTATACTTTAGGCATTGAACCTCACGGGATGAATACTGAATCATAAGAGAAGATTTGATAGCAACTCCATGTCTAAGATATAAAAAATGAGGCCTTTGGAGCTATTTTAGGGGGTTGAATAGACTAGATGCAAAATAATACGTAGTAGGCATTTTAAGGCAATGCCAAGGATCTCAACCACTTGAATATCATCCTAATGCCTCCTGAGCACCAACATTGGTATTGCTCTCCAAAATTACTCTCCAACCCATTTTTTACTTTCTCTCTCCTCAAGATACTCCCAATAGCACTCCTTCAAAAATTGCTAACATTGGTATTACTCTCCAATGAGATCTCCAATTCATTTATTATCTTTAATTCCTATTTTCTTTAATATTTAGATTAAAAGTAAGAGTTTTTTGCAGGGATATACCAGGGTAATAGGGCATATTGTGGGGATATACCTCACTAAATTTTTTTTGTGGGGATATATCAACCTAAATTTAAGTTTTGTTAAAAGGTACCAAAAACACTATTTCCGGCGAGAAAGTCAAAATTCCGGCCTTTGACTGGATAGGAACTCGCGAGTGAGCCACAAAGTGACAGTGAGGAAGTTGGAGGGAAATGAATGTAATAGAAACAATTGAATATCACGCACTATACAAAGAGTAATTAAACAAGTTAAAGTCTCTATCATAATTCAAAACGAAGAGTGAGAAGAAGAACAACGCTCTTCCTATCTCCTTCATTCTTAGCAATTCACATAACTATTTCCAGGTTTTTTTCTCCCCTGTTTTTTTTGGGCGTTCTTGGTTTTATTTATTTGTAATCTCTTGTTTTTTTTCATTTTTCAGGAATGCTTTTAATTTTCTTTAATCTTGCTAATTTAATATTACTAGTTATTGGGTAACAGTTAGAATCATAAAATTATCATCACCCTTATAAAAAGAGAATTTTTTTTTTCGGTTTTTTCACCAAATACCCCTGACAAATAAATTTATTCACCAAATACCCCCACTTTTTTCAAAATTCACCATATACCCCTGACCTTTAAAAAAAATTCACAAGATACCCCTAACATTTCAAAAAATACTAAAAATGCCCTTTTTGGCTAACGAACGTTAGTTCTCCGTTAATTAATTAACTAATTAACCTAAAAAACCCTAATTAAACCTAAAAACCCTAAAACTCTAACTAACTCTAAATCCACCCCCAAGCCCACCACCATCCCACCCCACCACCCACCACCCCACCCCCCATGACTCCAACCCCACCATCCCTCCCCCTCCCTCCCCCCGCGCCGCCTCCCCCCCGGCCACCCTCGGCCGCCATGCCTCCCTCCCGACCACCCCACCGCATCCCCTCCCCTCCCCCAAGAAATCGGTTGCCCCACCCTTCCCTTCCCCTTGAACTCGGTCGGCTCCCCCTCCCTCTCCCTGCCGCCACCCCTGGCCACCGCGCCTCCCCTCCCGACCACCTCGGCCTACATTTCCCTCCCCTTTGACCAACGAAATAACATTAACTCTACGGTGGGGCAACTTATTCTTGCAGTGGGGAAGGGGAGGGGGATGCAGGCGGGGTGGTCGGGAGGGGGAGGCGCGGTGGCTGGGGGGTGGCGGCGGGGAGAGGGGAGCTGGGAGCGACCGAGTTCGGGGAAGGGGAGGGGGGGCAACCGATTTCTTGGGGGAAGGGGAGGGGGATGCGGGGCCGGGGTGGTTGGGAGAGGGAGGCACGACGGCCCGGGGGTTATCGGGATGGGGAGGCGCGGCGGCGGGGAGGGGGAGGGAGGGGTGGTGGGGATGGAGTTGTGGGGGTGAGGGTGGTGAGTGGGGGGTGGGGTGGGAGGGTGGTGGGCTTGGGGGTGGGTTTAGGGTTAGTTAGGGTTTTAGGGTTAGTTAGAGTTTTAGGGTTTTTAGGTTTAATTAGGGTTTAATTAGGGTTTAATTAGGATATTTAGGTTAATTAGTTAATTAATTAACGGAGCACTAACGTCCGTTAGCCAAAAAGGGCATTTTTGGTATTTTTTGAAATGTCAGGGGTATCTGGTGAATTTTTTTAAAGGTCAGGGGTATTTGGTGAATTTTGAAAAAAGTGGGGGTATTTGGTGAATAAATTTATTTGTCAGGGGTATTTGGTGAAAAAACCGTTTTTTTTTATATTTTTAGTACATTATACTAGGTTTTCGTTCTTACTATCATGATCTATAGAAGAGATTATCAAAAAATTATTACTAGGTAGAATTATGCAATAAATTTAAATTTGATAGCGATTTGCACGCATAGCGTGCATATAAGACTAGCTTTTTTTAACCCCAACTTAGAGCATGTTCTCTTCGGCATAAAACAACTGAACTGAACTGAACTAAATTATAACTAATTAATAGTAATGATAATAATTTAGGAACTAAACTGAACTGAACTGAACTGAAAATAAGGTGGGGAGAACAGACCCTTATTGCACACAAGGGGAAAAAATTTAAAATATGGAGTATGTTGGCTTAGGTGACGCCAACTATATTAATTCACGGCTAAGTTGGATAAAAGCCTGTGTTAAATATCAAAATTTGTGTTAAATTAAATAGATCTTGTTTTAAAGTATCTTTCAAACTCTTTTTAGTGATATATTTTTTGTTCAGTATAAAAGGTTATATACAATTTACACGTAATTGTACCTAATGATTTATTAAAAATCATACTCTCTTTTCTCTTAACACTCTATTTATTAGTTATTAACACATTTTATAAATACTCCCTCTATCCCCCAAACATTTTTCCATTTCTAATTTTGACACTATTCATAAGTAAAGAGAATTCTCTAAATTCTTTGCAATATATAAGAAAAAATATTCATTGATTTGGCTCAATAAGTGCATTACTAAAATCAGACTTCTACAATTTTTACTAATATATATTTACAGAGATTAATAATACAAAAACGTGCATTGATAAACGTGAAAAGGAGAACTGAAAAATCTTTTGGCAAAAGAAGGGAGTAATATTTTGTGTACAAGCACATTTATGTAGCTTTATTTATGCTCTTAAAAATTTGAATTTTTTTGGCAACAAAGGTATTTTGGTAATTTTATAGGTTGGAGGTACCAAAGTAAATGTAAACTGGTACCAAATGACAATCAAATTGGTACCAGAAGTTTCACTCTGCTACCAAGTTAGAGTTTTGGTAGCAACTAGCAAGTAAGAGTCAATTAAATATTAATATTAAAGTGAAAATTTTGATACCAACTTAATTGTAATTTAGCACTAATTTACCTTTATTTTGTTACCTCCGGCCTATCAAATTACGACAATACTCTTATAAAGTTCTTTTTTTTGACAGAAAGGGAGAAAGATGTTATTAAACAATATTCTTGTCTGCTAATACAGCAATAGCAAGCTCAGGAGGAAATTCCTCCAGCCACACCTTCATACCTTCTATATGATTACATAATTTAGCTAATTTGTGGGCTACTTCATTGCCTTTTCTCTTAACATGACAGAATGAAACACTAATACATTGAGCAGCAAAAAGTTGGATATCTTGGACGATTTTTCCAAAGGGTGTAGCTTCATATCTTCTTTCTTTGAGATGAGTACAGAGTTTCATATTATCCACTTCCAGAATCAAGTTCAGGAAACTTGCCTCCATTGCTATTTTAATCACTTGGCGAGCGCTTAATGCTTCGGCTACAGCGACATCATCAACTCCATCCATCTTACAACACATTGCTAACACCACATCTCCTTCGAAATCTCGAACAACAGCTCCCATTCCAATCTGATTCCTCTCTAACAAAGCTGCGTCAGTGTTCAATTTATAAACTCCATCCACCGGAGCATCCCATCTCATAGGCACCTCCTGCACAGTCTCGTATTTTACATCCACAACATTCACTTGGTTGTAATCTATAGCTCCTCTCACAGCTCTCTCTACCACCTCTTTGAACTCCCTTTTTTTTTCCTTCAAACACCCACGCATTTCTACCCAACCAGATATTCCAGCACATCATCCAAAATAAAGCCCACCACTCCTCTTCTTTTTCATTCCCCTCTAAACTTTCCACCCAATCTCTAAATCTGTGAGCTTTTGCTCTCACAACATCAATCCTTAGCGGCGAGAAGTACCAAGCTCTTCGGCTATCCTCACAGAACAACATCAAATGTTCTACAGACTCATCAGCCTCGCCACACCGTGGGCACTTCTTCTCCACATCTACACCTCTCTTTGCAAGATTAACTCGAACTGGCAAGCCATTATGCAGTGCTTTCCACCCAAACATTTTGATTTTTGGCTGAACCATCAAACTCCACAACTTTTTCCACACATTATTTTTTGCACTAGAAGAAGCAGAAGGTTGTTTGCTTCGCTCTGCCAATAATTCTATGAAATATGCACTTCTCACAGAATAGTTTCCATTAGCAGTATGACGCCACATCCACGAATCCTCCATGGCATGAATCGAGATTGGGATTTTCTTTATTGCTTGCACTTCCCACGGATTGAAACAGCTCGAAATAACCTCCTCTCGCCACTGGCCATCTGCAATTAATTCACTAACAAAGTGTGGCTCCTCCTCCCTCCTCATACCCTCTTGCCGCTGCACTCTAAAATTTGGGATGCTGGGCACCCAGGGCTCACTCCAAATACTAGTTTTCCTCCCATCACCAATTACTCTACAAGCCCCTTTCATCACCACATCCTTAACTGAGAGAATAGATTTCCATGTATAACTCGCATTTGGGTTCATATTAGCCTCTATGAAATTGCTCGAAGGAAAATATTTACCTTTCAAAACGCGAGCCATGAGAGAGTTAGGCATGGACAGAATTCTCTAAGCCTGTTTCGCTAGGAGTGCCCTATTGAAGACGTCAAAATTTCTAATGCCAAGACCCCCCTCCTTTTTAGGTAAAAACATTTTTTCCCACGCCACCCACGCTATTTTTTTTCTCCTCATCTTTTTGGCCCCAAAAAAAACTCCTACACATTTTTTCAATTCCTTCAATGATACTCTTCGGGATGCGAAAACATTGCATAGCATAGGACGGAATTGCTTGAGCTACAACTTTAATTAATACTTCTCTGCCTGCTTGAGATAAGCATTGCCCTTTCCACCCTTTAAGCTTTTTCCAGACACGATCCTGAATTGATTGGAAAACTCTCTTTTTTGAACTTCCTATGTAAGTAGGAAGACCCAAGTATTTATCATGTCCCTCAACAGCCTTAAAAGCTAACTTCGTCTGAAGCATATTCATCTTCTCCGGTTCCAAGTTTCGGCTATAGGACATCTCCGATTTCTCCATATTCAGTTTCTGTCCAGATGCTGCTTCATAAGTAGAAAGCACATCTAACACATTCTCCACTTCCTCCTCTGTAGCTCGGACAAAAAGTAAGCTGTCATCTGCAAAAAAGAGGTGAGAAATAGGACTAACTCTCCTCCCAATTTTAACCCCATGAATAAGCTTCTTTTTTTCTGCTTCCCTGATAAGAGTTGACAATCCTTCCGCACATAATACAAACAAAAACGGAGACAAAGGATCACCTTGTCTGAGCCCCCGGGATGGTTTGAAAATTCTCGTCGGTTGCCCGTTTACAAGGACTGAAAAGGTCGCAGAGGAGATACATTGCATAACCACTTTTGTATAACATTTAGGGAAGCCTAATTTCAGCATCATATTTTCAATGAACGGCCACTCAACTCTATCATAGGCCTTACTCATATCCAATTTTAAACCCAAATAGCCCTTCTTCCCTTTTTTCTTTTTGTGCAGGTAGTGGAAACATTCATAAGCTACCAACACGTTGTCTGTAATTAGTCTTCCCGGCACAAACCCACTCTGACTATCATGGATAACTACAGGCAAAACACTTTTCATTCTATTAGCCAACACCTTCGACACCAGTTTGTAGAGGACATTACATAAACTTATCGGCCGAAAATCAGCAGGAGAATCACATTGTTTCTTCTTTGGAATAAGGACAATATGTGTCTGATTAACAGAACTAATATCATCAACATTATTCAAAAAATTCAGAACTTTGTCAACAACATCCTCACCAATAGTATGCCAGAAAGATTGATAGAATAGAGCATTCATACCATCCGGGCCCGGGGCCTTATTAGGATGCATTTGAGAGAGGGCAAAAATCACTTCTTCCCGTCGATAAAGGGCATCCAACATAGCAGCCATCTCCACATTTATCAACGGTTCTACCGAGCTCACTACTGGTTCCATATCAATGCTAGTGTTCGACTCAAAAAGAGTCTCAAAGTAGGCAGCAAAGCATTCGGCAATCTCCTCTTCTTCTTCAAAACAAATTCCCGCTTCGTTGTAGATTTTCCGAACACTATTTCGCTGCTCCCGTTGGTTTGCTTTTTGGTGGAAAAAAGCAGTATTCTTATCACCGCTTTCCAACCAGTTTTGCCTACTTCTTTGATGCCAATACACTTCTTCTCTTCTCTCCAACTCATCCATTCTTGCATCTATATTCTTCATTTGATTCACCACCTCAACTGTTGGTTCTTTTTCCATGAGCTCCTTCATGTGGTGCTGACAGGCACGAATTTCTTTGGCAGTGTTGCCAAATGTCTTCCTACTCCATAATGACAATTTGTTTGCGGTACGGGACAGATTCATTGCTAGATCTTCTCCTTTACTCCACGCAGCCTGCGCAACATCCATACTCTCCTCCTCCCGGAGCCACATAGCTTCAAACCGGAATCTCTTTGTATTGTTTCTTTTTTCAATTCTTCGAGTGCAGCCTTTGACACTTAGTAGCAGTGGCAAATGATCCGATTTCCGCTTTGGCAAGTGTGAAACATACGAACCCGGAAATTTTGCTTTCCATGAATCATTAGCAAAAAAACGATCTAGCCGTTCCTGAATATTTGCTTCCCCTCCTCTGTTGTTAAACCATGTAAACTCGTAGCCCACAAAGCCTAGATCAAAGAAATGACAAACATCCACTGCCTTCCGCAAAATCTCAGCCTCTTGAACCTTAAAATCATCCCCTCCTTTTTTCTCACTAGCCACCATCATAAGATTAAAATCACCTCCACATAGCCACGGTACATTATGAACCCGAGCAAGAGCCTCCATAAGAGCACCTGTTTTAATTTTATTTTCTTCTTCCGGAAATCCATAGATGCCCGTAAATCTCCATTCACTACCATCATCCTCACCCACAATAACATCTATATGGTTTTGGGAGAAAGTTGTAACTTGAACATCTACCTCCTGCTTCCAAAGAAGTGCAAGGCCTCCCTTTCTTTTTCTTCCTACCCCTTCACAATCAACCACCATCATTCTATCTATCCGTAACTTCTTCCTAACATTCTCCATCTCATGATTTTTCAATTTTGTTTCTGATAAGAACACAATATGGGGGTTTTCCGAAGAGAGTAATCTCCTCAAAGCACTAACTGCAGAGGGGCTCCCCATCCCTCTACAGTTCCATGATAAGATGTGCTTCATTGTTCACCGAGAGCCCTTTCAGTGGGGCTCGCCACCTTTTCTTCAGCTATCTTTCCCTCTCCTCCCATCATAGCAGCTAAGTTAACTCCCACTTTTTTAAAAACTCTCAGCTCTTCCATCTCCATTTCATCTAATCCCAGGACATTCACCTCCCTCAAAGATCTTTTATGCCCCACTATGTCTCCTGATTCAGCTTGGTGTCTACACACCTTCCCCTCCTTTCTTTTCCACGTTTTCAATTTTTCCCTATCTCCACATACCTCCAAGTCAACCCTGCCACACCTATTCTTTACTACTTCTTCCATAGTGTTTTCTCGAGGTTCGACATCATACTGATCATGATTCTCACTTGTATCATGAGTCACATTTTTTCCCCCCTCATAAGTTACTTCACTCCCCCCTACAGCATTGCCCTTCCCCTTTCCTTCTCGTCCCTCCACATTCAAATCCCAGCTAGCTATCTTTTCCACCATCTCATTGACTTTCTCACTCGTCCTACTCACCTTCTCTTGTTTTGGACGCGTGATAAATAAAGCCCTTGCACACTTTTTTCCCCCTCTATTCTCCCCTTGAAACTCATCTCTACCCCCTACTTTCCATGGTGACGCTTTCAGCCATCCACCATACTTGATTTCTTGCTCACCTGCATCCCCATCCTCCTCACAGTCCTTCGTACCATGACCGACTTTACCACAGAAGAAACAAAAAAGAGGGGGTCGTTCATACTTGACTTCAAATTCGGCTTCTACCCCATTCTTCATTTTTACTCGGACATGTGAAGTAAAGGGCTTTCTCACATCATGCAACACCCTAATGCAAATAGATTTATCTATTCCCATGACCCCGACTGATCCATTGTTACATAAGTTCCAATTTTATCACCTATTGCTTTCATATTTATAGCATTTAATCTACCCTTAAACGGTAAATTATAAACCCTAGCCCATATTGGAAACTCAAAGAGTTGTATGTCCGAGGGTTTACTGTTACCTTTAATATCCTTCATGAGGATAACATGTTTATCAAAGTGCCATGGTTGTCCATCAACAACTCTCTGCTTATCACGCCAATGATGGAACTGGAATACATATAGGTTCTTTCCAATGTTTCTGATTTCAACATCATATTTGGGTTGCCAAATATTTTTCATAGTGGCTATGAAAGCCGATTGATTGACATGTCTATTTGTCCAAATACGACCCACAAGCCCTAGTTCCACCCGAGCCTCCTCCTCCTCCGAATCATCTTCGAGCCATTCAACCGGTTCACTAATTTCAGTTGTATCCCCATCAATCACTTTATGCGTTTCTCCCTCACTTTTCTTTTTTGCCTTCATCACTATTAATCCCTCTTCTGCTTGAGAAAGAGATCGTGAATCAGTATGATTGTCCGTGACCATGATTGGTAGAACAAATCTCGAGGAAGCCTCGAGAACACCCTCTAACAAGGAACCCTAGTACAAACTAGCACACCCTCCCAAGGAAAACCTAGAGGGAACTCTGAGCACTAGAAGTTAAAAAGTACTCCAATAATGAACCTTTTTTGTCGGTCCTCTTATAAAGTTCAAATGGACTCCAACAATGAGACCCATATGGGCCATAACATAACCACTCTAAAAAGTTCAGGTAGATAATTTAACCCACACGAATACGTACGAACAAGTACAACCCAAACTCTCTCTATCTCAGTATCTCTCCTAAACTTTTAACCCTTTTCTTGATTGCAATTTCAGCCCTCAATTTTGTTCTTCCTTTGAGATTATTTGTACTCTGCCTTTTTTTTTATCTGGTTTGTAATTTCCTTGCAATAGAATAATCTATTTATGTTTTCTGGGTGATCATTCCTGCACTTCATGCTTAATCATAAAGTTCAATTCTTTTCCCAGATAAACAAAACCCTCTAAAAATCGAAAGTTTCCCAG
Organism: Beta corolliflora; assembly: GCA_947648045.1. Taxonomy (NCBI): domain Eukaryota; kingdom Viridiplantae; phylum Streptophyta; class Magnoliopsida; order Caryophyllales; family Amaranthaceae; genus Beta; species Beta corolliflora. The sequence continues at coordinate 1,866,605 of CANSZD010003172.1, forward strand.
TTAGATTTTGCTGGAAAAAGAGAAGAAAATGAAGTTCAAATATGCAATGGTTTGTTCTTCGAATCAGAATAGAAGCATGGAAGCTCATTTCTTGTTGAAGAAACAACGGTATGATATCCTTCAATTGATTTGGAAGTTCAAGTTTTACATCATTTGAAATGGGTTTTAAATTTTGTTGTATGTTACATCCATTTTTGATTTTTTTAATACTTGCAACGTTTCCTATAGTACATGGTGACATGATTTTTCTTTTTGTAATTTTCTCTAACCCTCTTCTCTACTTGGTCCGTTGCGAGTAGGGCTGAGAAAAAGGGACCCAACCCGTTTACCGAACCCGAACCTAACCTGAAATAAGCGGGTTTGGGTAGAGATTTTTGACCCATTTAAGTAAATGGGTTGACACGACTTAACCAATTAATTAAATGGGTTAGGTTAAGGTTGACATTTTCAACCCGAAATTAACCTGATTTGACCTGTTTAACTCATTAAAATATAAATTTTCTAAAAAGTTGTGTTAAAGTTGGTGAAGATTTTAAAAATACTAATTGTAGAACACAAATACTGAAAAGAAAATTTAATCATGCATACTTTATGTGAATTTATTGTTGAAAACTAATAAGTTTTAATAAAAATTTAATAGTATAAATATGTAAATGGGTTAAACAACTCGGGTCAAGGTTGAGTTTTTTAGGTTTGGGTTGAGACATGTTCAACCCGTTTATTATTAACCCGAACACGACCTGATCTGATCTATTAATCAGCCCTAGTTGCAAGTATCAAAAAAACGAACAAAGTATTATATTAATCTTTTTGGTAGTTTTTGATGTTAAATGTGTAGTAGTTTTAATGTATTTCGGTATTTCTCTTCTTGAAGGTTAGTTATGTGCTTAATTTTATAGAGGTTGAGGTGGTGGAGTAGTGGCATCGCTCCCCACCTCATATCCCTGAGGTCTAGGGATCAAACCTCATGGGACTCATTTGAGGATTTCCCCTTATTCCCCCTCAAGTGAGTCCCCTTCATCTTACCATAAAAAAAAAAAAAAATTGTGCTTAATTTTATAGTCAATAGTCTTAATACTTTGTTTAAATTGAATGCAGTTGTAGTTTTTGAAGTTTTCAATGTGGGTGTATCACTTCCCTACACTTTTTGAACTTTTTTTCCCCGAGGTACTAGGCTCTTTAACTGTTGTTCATGTTCCAGCGTCAGTAGCAATTCTTAAGGCAACCATTGAATGATTGATCGTTGTTTTTGCTCTAGAGCAGTTGTTTCCTTGATAGAGGACTAGGAATCAGAATATGTCGACTGCGTCTTATACAGTTATACTTCCTTGGAGTGAAAGCATGTAAGTTGGAGAGTTGCAGTGAAGTGTAGCTTAGAAATTGGAGTGAGGATATGGTGAGAGCTAGTATCTTGATTAAGCAGGGATATCATCTTAAGCATATTTTATACGACCTAGTGACTCTTTAGTAATCTTTGAGACTTTGACATCTGAGTTAGCTTGTTCTTGAGATAGTTGTGTGGATTGAGACTGAACTCATGTCCTACTATTTTTTTCAGCTGATATATATCGTTACATTTGCCTTTGTACAAGTGTAATGGTATATTGCCAATGCATCTCTTAAGCTTGCTCGTCAAATCTGGCAAGATCGCACTTGATGGTGCATCTGATATGGTGTTCACATTCGAAGAAAAGGTCTTAGATATGGTTGCTGAAGGTAAGTTTATTTGGAGTATGTTGACAAAGTTCTTGTGGTTCCTGTTTATTATATTCAGATATTGGAATTGAAGAAATGACTTAAAATCAAGCATAATGATCTCAATCTTCTGTGACCTTGATCATTAGTATTTTCTTTTTTATACTTTTCAAGATGTTTCCATCTGAATTTTTGGTTTGGGATATTGCTCCAAGAAGAAGGAATGGTGTTTTCTTTAATATGAGCTGTAAGATTGATTAGTAATCTTCCTTATTGATTTCCATAAGAATTTTGAGCTATGAGAGGTTTAGCATGAAAATTTGACATACTATAGCACTTGTTTATGACAATTAACATAGTTTATCTAAGCTCTTCTTAATCTAGAATTATTGCCTCCTTTCAGTGTATTTAAGATCATATAGGGTTGATGATAGAGGCAGTGCTTGGTGTCTTCCTAGTTTCTACCACCTTTAGCAAAAAAAGAAAAAAACTTGGGAAGAACCAACTTTTGGACATTCCAACTATCACAATCATCAAACCACGTAAATTTGTGATACCATCACAATACCTTGGAACACTACCATAAAACATAAGCCACCACATCATCAAATATATAACCACATAATATGCACCACCATAACCATAGAGTTAATCGTTATAATTTGAGTTGGTAGGGAGTAGCTGGTAATATTCTCCAGGCCTTATTAATGTTCGAGTTTTGACAAAGACTTGAATGATAGCAGTGATTCTTTGTTCATTACTACTTAGGAGTTGTTTATGGGAAGTAGAACTTCTTAGGAAGTAAGATAAGATGAAGTTGTTTGATTGACAAAAATGTAGGAAGTTCTACTTCCCATAAAATGGAGGAAGTTACTTACCTAGGTCCCCCTAGGTAAGTGGAACTTCCCATGGGAAGTTTTTCTTCCCATGATCAACCAAACAACTTTTATCACTTCCTAGGAAATCAAACTTCAAGGGAAATACCACTTCCTAAGAAGTACTAATTCCTACATGCAACCAAACAAGCCCTTAGACTTGGTTATTGTTGTTGGTATATGTAAACACGTGCCAAACTTGGCGACTTCATGTAAATTTAAATGCATTCACAAATCAAAGTGTCTAGTGTCCATATCCAATTTGATATGAAGTATCGAGTATCCATAATCTCCATATCAAAATGTGGACCTTGATAAAAGACACATACATACAAAATGTAATGACCTGAATTAGATCTTTGAATATCTTTAACTTCATTGATGATATAAGATGCCTAATTCAATTTAAAGTTCTGTAAGAATTGCTCCCCTCTCTAGATACACTCGTGAAAATTGATTGAAGAAGTTTCACTCTGAGAACATAGGACACGCTAAAGCTTCAGCGCATCAATTGTCCTACGCCCTTGTGCATAACTCTCAAAGAACATCCGCCTAAATTCATGGATGTTGAACCTCTTGTACAGTTGTGGCTGATGAATGCCTACTAATTCACTGACTGCTCCAATTTCCTTTTCGTCTGCTGGTGTGCAGAACGCGGCCACTGATATCCTGTCCTTTGTAGCATTTGTTACTACCCTATGCATCACGCTCTTGAACTCCCCGTTAGTCATCACCTGAAAGGTAAATCAATTATTGGCTTTGGATAGAAATTTTAGATATATTTCATCCTTTGGTCTCATGTAGAGGTCACCGTTTGGTGGGCTGAGCCGGGTCAAGAGCCGAGCTGTGTTGGCATGATAGAATTAATTTATTAAAAACTTGACCCATCCTGATCTAGCTCTATCAACCCGGGCTGTTTGGGGCCTATCCCAGATAACCCTATTATGGACCAAGCAGACTCTGGCCAACCTGACCCAGTTGGCTATATCTATTCTCATGATTAGAAACTTTTGAGTTGGGAAAAACAATTTTGGCTCGCTTATTATTGTCAAATTTGGAAAGAATAAAATTAGCTCTCCTAACTCCTAAGTCCTATGTCATTCAAATTGACAAACAAGGCATTGAAGTATTATGTATTTGCATGACATATCACAAGTTTATTGATGGGGTTGGCTGGGCTGAGTTTAGAAACAAGACTGACCCACTAAGCTATGTAGGTGGGCTGAATCAAGAGTTTGGCCAAATGGGTAAAAACTTGTTAATTTTGATTGGCTTAAATGTAACCGGATTAATAGAGCTAGGTTAGAATGGGTCAGGTTAAACAGAGTTGGTGAGTTAGAAGTTCGGCCCATGACTCACCCAATAATTTCCCTGGAGTCTAGACTGGGCTGGGTGTGCTCGAGTTGACCAAGACGAGTGACCACATCTAACTCTCGTGTATGCTAGAACTCTAATGTTAATTGGCGAAAAAAAATTCGGCTGGTTATTTATAAGATTAATGTCAAATGTGAAAAATATAATTACCTCTCCTAAGTCACCAAAGTTGACAAACAAGGCACCTGGGATATCCGGGACCTTGTACCAGCAATCATCTTTCAGAACTTGTAAACCATCGACCTCTTTCTCTGGCAAAAGAAACGTCATTGTTGTGCCATCTGAATGTGGCTTAACCCCAAGAACACGTTCAGGGCATGGGCAGCGAGGATACAGGCTAAACCTTCCTGTTATTGGTCCTTGTTTCCCTTGATGTTTTAAGAAGCAGTCTTCGTCTAAGTTCAGTGATCTTGCCATTGCCTTATATATAGCTTCTACAATGGTTGCTAACTTCTTCGAGTACTCGTCTATCATGCCCCTGTCAATTTCATAATCACATTTAGAGTCTTTTGAGAGTTTGACTTTTTACTACTACATAGTATGTTCATTTTTGCTCTACTCATGTACCCTTTTTAGTAATTTACTTCCTCCAGCTTTTTAAAAACTGCAACAGATTTTTATAACAGGTTTTAAAGTTAATTTATCTGTAAGATTAAAAAAGTATCATGCATGTAAGGTCCTTCTGTACTATGTATATTTCCAAAATATTATCATAATTTTGCTATCATGTAAGTTAAAATATTAATGATAAAAAAAAGTTGTATAGTGAAGAGACTTAAATAACCAAAACAGTTGGAACAAAAAGTAACAGTTAGAGTTAAAAGAAATTTTGTGGATTTACCCGAATTTGGCAGGCTTTGTTGGCCAAAACTGGAGCTGACGTTTATTATCTGGGTAAAGTGTAAGAAAGAGCCTATCATTCCAATTGACAGTTTGATCCCCTGCATAAACCATATCATTTCCATACCCTTGGAAGATGTCATCTGCTGCAGAGCATTTTAGCTTCTCTTCTAACGGAAGCGCGAAGAATTGTTTAGAAACTTCAATCAATTCTTCAAGGAATGTGCTCTCTATCCCATGATTTATTACCTAATCAACACAATTTGCTAATCTGCATCATTAACTCTTGTGTTTTGTAAAATGTTTGCCTTATGATTCAAATCATCATTTGTTTACTACACTATATTATTAACTATTATATTTGTGATAATTTTTCGTGTTTTACTTTCCGACTAATATGAACTCTGAAGTGTTAAATTGGTTTCCTCGGACTTTTTAATTTACCTTATGTATCCTGTATCTGGTCATCACTCATTTGGTATGGATATGGATACTTCAACACAGTATTTTAGACCAAAATCATGAACTATATTTCTTCAGAAAAACAGCCATTAGGTCACTTAGACACGTACTTGTGCCTAACATGAGTACTTGAGTCCAAGCAACATAAATTTAGAGTGGTAAAAGAGGAGTGCAAGTAGCAAAAATCATGAACAGCAATGACAACGTATGTTGAACAAATTTTGCTACTCATATCAGACGCAAGTAGTATTACTGAGACTGTTTTTAAAACTTCCCATGATTTTGTCACAAAATGCATGTTTTGGTGAGTCAACAGTTATGTCAAGTTGTCGAGGATCCAATATGGATATCTAATGTAAATGAATCTTAGGGGTAACATAGCCTACAACGAGTCATGCAAGTGATATACAGATGATTATGATCATACCCAAAAGAAAAATAATGATTGCAAAGATTGTTAAAACTTCAAATTTTTTCTTACATGATTTTGGATCTTTTTCTAGTTATAGTAGAAGTTTACCTGAAAACAACCCCATTCAGAAAGTGCTGATCGGAGCTTCTCTAGTTCCGACGCCGAAGAAGAAAGGAGAGAAAAATCAATAAGCAAGTTGTTCCTCCACAAGTCAGGGGCTTCAATGGCTTCAGGAAATCCATTTTTATGGAGGTATTTATCTGGTATTTCGTCACCTTTTTTAGCTATTTCTTGAACTAACTTTGATGCTAATTCTTGTTTTGGTATTGGAACTGGTTCTGCCATTGTAGAAGTAGTATTACCAGCTTAAAAGTTTATGGTTGAGGAGCTTTTTTCTGTGTTTTGGAGAAAATGGTGATGCAATAGAAATTATTTTAGTTGGGTAGTCTATTTAAAACTTAATTAATAGCAGCAGGTAAGGCAATGACAAAGATGGGCTGTTTTTATCTAAAATTTTGAGTGACCTTTGTTATATCCTAGCTATTAGATGGAGCTAGTTTACCCTTTTTTAAAGGTATAGTATATATTAGCCTTTTGACTTTGGTTTTTTGACACTACCTTCACAGCTTGCAAGAAATAGTTAAAATATTAAGAAATTTGGATAACTTTGTTAGTATATGAGTGAAATGTGTTAATACAACATATTTTTCATCCTTTTTCTTTTATGACAGTTGGAGAACAAATAAAATAGGCAGAAATCCATTACTCTCTTCTTGCTTTGGTAGCAAGAACATGAGTTTGTTGGACTTCTTCTTCCCTTGAAACTTTATTAGAGCAAAAGAACTCTAGCTAGTTGCTAGGAATCTAATTTCTTCAATATATTTTTCATCCTTAGAAATATCTTAATCCTTGAGTAATGTATATAAGTTTGTTTTTTCAATGGGTTGTTGAAAAACGACCGTGTAAGATAAACTCTACTAGACTCTGACTAATCTAGATTGCATTTTAACTTCTTATATCCGACTAAACTACTGCTTATAAATTATAATGTGAAATTTGGTTTACTAAAAGCTTGACAAGTAGGTGTGTGGACCTCTCCTTTTTTAACCAAATCTGTAGTTACATACAATTTTTCTCAATGAAATTAGAGTTCCATTTTGGGTATACAGTTATAGAGAAGCAAGTCTAAGTAGTTCATTTTATGCCTAAATAGTCTAGTTACTTGATGCACATTTTAATTTGTCTTTCCTCTTAAGAAAAGAGGTTGAACCTACCCCAGTGAAATGATCCTACTGTTAGTTTTCTATCTTACTCTACTGAGAAAGCAATAATAACAAGTATGAATATCTATTTGTCCGATTCTCCTTTTAATTTTATTATTTCTAAAAGTCAACGGCAACATATAGAATATCTTGTAAATTGTGAGCATAGTTTAGAATCTTTAGAGATCAATTCTTCCCTAAGTTGTTAAAAAATCAAAATTTATAAAGAAGAAAGTCCAGTGTATTAATCCAAACTTTCTTATTAAATGAGATTGGAAAAAGTTTTAACTGGATTGGCACTTCAATCTTTTTTAGTTCAAAATATAGAACTTGGACTCCATCTATTGGAGTCCAAAGTCCTATATTAAAATTTTTGGAGTTCAAAATATATTCTCATGAGAACAATCCTTATAATGGTAACGTGGAAGCCGTTTATAATGTTCCTTTTAACCATTACGTAATCTATTTTGGCTGAGTTGTAATTATTTTGTTCCTGCGGAGCCAATCTTCCTGGAGAATTACTACATGTTTAAGAAAAAAGATTACTATGTGAAATCTAAAAAAAAGGATTAGTGTTTATTTGTGATACTTATAATTTATGTTATAATCTTAATAATATGCATAAACTGTGTCCATTATTTGTTATAAGAAATAATCGAGGAAAAAAAAAAGGTTTTTTCCCATTAAAAATGGATGAATTGGGCCTGAGGGGAGGACAACATTTTAATTTGAATTTTTCGGATTACTTTTTGGAAATTTGTAATATTTGTTTGGGCTAGTCTAAATTGAAATGATAAGAAGTTGGATTGAATACGGACTCAAATTTTTGCATTCAAAACAGGTCAAAATCTGATTTAATCAGTTATCACCACTGTTCACAGCTCACAATTGAGTGACACTCATCAAAATTTAAGTAATTATAGTTTGCTCAAAATGAGGAACTGGCCTGTAGCCAACGAAGCAAGCATCTTGGTCTGCAAAATTGCCACTATGTATGATAATATTACATGTGCATTTAATATAGTTGCACAAGCCAACACATGCTTTTCTTTGCTTCTATCCTCTGTCAATGTTTACTGCTGCTTCCTCTTCCTTAACTCACTGCATTCAATTTTTAGTTTCGATCTGCAAAAACAAGTTTAAGTATATAGTATATACATACACTCATATTATATTACTTAGTTTGCACGTTATTGATTAGTACTAATATTTTTCCTCGTTTTCCATACAAATCCAAAATGTTTAATGTTAAAGTTATACTAGTCTTAGTAATAACTTATACAACACTTTTTTTTGTCTTTGACGTCTTACCATCTGAAATGTTTTGAATTTCACGTAATACCTCTCAATTAGGAACAATTTTATCTAGTATGATCTCAATTTTCAAAGAATAATACCACTTCTCGCCAGTCTAATTGTTCGCCAACCATCCTTTCATAGCCCCTACCACCACTATCCCCATGACCCGAATCCACAAGTGGTGCATCAAGCCTCAATGGCAGCGCCACCAATAGTAAAGATAGGTCAAATGGTTACAATAAGGCCAGGCCCGGCCCTGAGGGGTGTTTGGAGGGGCAATGGCCCAGGGCCCAAGCTTAAAAGGGGCCCAATCCTCTAGATTTCTCTCCGTACTAGGAAAAAAATAAAAAATTCGCTGGCAAATGAAGACGCGTGATGGAAGACAGAAGAACACACGCTTCACCACACCAAACCGCCTTCTCATTTTCTTTCATCATTCTCTCTCTTACTCTCTTTCCAAGATCCAAATTTAATTTTCTTTTAATTCCCAAAATTTTATCTAACTGTTATCCAAAATTAAACTCATGGAAAATTTCCATATTTCCTAAATTATAGTTGTTATCCTTCTCTCTTAAATATGGCAGCAGGAATTTTTTTCTGCAATTTAAATAGGGGAAAATTGCATTTGTATAATGCATTACTCATAACTTTTACTCTCAATCAATTGATGTTATTAAGAAATTTCGAAATTAAGAACTTTTTTTTGGAATTTTTGCTGCCGTCTGCGGTCTGTTGACAGTGTCTGAAGATTGTCGACTGGTGTTTTTGTTGGAGTTCCTCTGCCTCACCGACGGTGTCTTTTGTGTGAAGTATATGTGAGAAAATGACACTTGAGGAGCTATAGGAAGAGGAAGAAATTTTAAGTGAGAGGAACTCCCTTTTTTTGGACGTGGGGAGATGGAGAATTGGAGATAATAAAGGAAAAGTTAATTCAAGTTTTAATAAAGAGGCTTTTGTCCAATTTTACTACTATCCCCTTTTCTTTTCTTTTCTCTTCTCTTTCATTCTTTCTTCTTCTTGTCTTTGGGAGGTAGAAGACGTGTGCCTTTGTCCCTCAACATTCTATATTTGCCACCTTGTTGCCGCCTTGCCGGAGCTCCGCAATTCGCTACTGCCTGCCGGATTTCTTAGCACATTGTTCAAGGTGTTGTCATTTCATTCTCTAATTTTTTATTTTTCTTGTAATATGATTTGAGTGTTTGATTTATTTTTTATTTGCAAATATGTTGCCTAAAAAACATTTATATGGGAGTGAAAAGAAGAAAAAGAGAATTTGTTGAAGGGTTACTAAAATTGCATTTTTTTAAAGGGCCCCAATCTACCATTTTGCCATGGGCCCCAAAAAGATCAGGACCGGGCCTGAATAAGGCGGACCTAATAGACTTGTTGTTGGAAATCAGTGGTATTGGTACTGCGGGAAGGTGGTTGGCGTGTGGTTAGGGCGGTAGAAGAGAATATTATTGTTTGAAGGGGTACCGATAGAATTTTCAATTAAGGGGTATTCATGTGAAATATAAAATTTTGGGCGAAACCGAGGGGTAGGAAGAACTTTTTTTTTCATAAAGTGGAAGACTATATTTTAATTAATACTACATCCGTTTCACAATATATGCACCATTTTTCATTTGGGCATTATTCATCAACCAACTTTGACAATTTTTCAAAAACCATTGTGTAAGAAAAACAAGTGGGATTTTATTAAATTCGTCTTAATGCGAGGATACCAAATATTAACTTTTTATAATTTTTGTTTATATGCAAATTAGATATATTAATGTCCAAAGAAGTGTTTTGGAATACATGAAAAAGTAAATGGTGCATGTATTGTGAAACGGATGTAGTAATTCATTGGATGTAGTAATTCATTGTATTAAAAAATTGTGTCAATTTATTGATAAACAAATACAATCATATTAAGATTGGATTAATTAATTAAATATTGTTTGGTTTAGGTAGGAGCATGATGTGAGGATGGGCAACAAGGTCCTAGATTTACGGCCCAATTTGAGCTGCACCAGAAGTTATTCAGACCCTACTAAGACGGACAGAGCTTTGGGAGAATAGCCGAAATGCATATGTTGGATTCACTGTTCTCCATTCTCCGGTCAATATTGAAGTCACCATGGATATGGACTTGATCTTTTAGAACAATGAGATTAAAGTCCTGTTTGGATTGAACTAAAATTAGATTTTCTATATTGAACCTAGCTGAACTTAATTGAACTGAAGTTGTTTGAACTGAATTTCCATTAATTTAGTTCAAAAGAAAAGGCTCTAATTACTTTTGATTCAAACCAAAAGTCTAGAGTCAATTGTCAAACCTTATGATTTCCATGATTGTTAGTTTGTTACTAGGATAAGAACGAGTGGATCAGAGTGCGAATTTGGAGTTTGCCCGCCTCCTTACACTTAAATTCGAGGTTTTAGCTGTTTCGAGTTCAATCTTTTAAGTTGAAATTATACAAAAATAATGCAATTTGAACTTGGAAACTGTAACCAAATAAATACCCTTTCAATGTTAGACATACTACCTTTATTTTTTTTAATTAGTTGTACAATATTTTACTGTAAGGTGTTTTGAATTAATTGTACCATTTCTCCTTGGGAGAGACTTTCTCCTTACATGTGACTTATTTAATATTTTAACTATAGCCAAATTAGTCAACATTTATGCAACAACAGGATGTTATTTGTAACAAGTAGTTTTGTTGGTTTACTCTAGTCACTAGCTCTGCTCTCGACATCCTCCTTCTTGCGGTTAAGGTAAGGACTTCGGACATGGCATGCTCCTATCAAGTGAAAGTGTTGTGTTCAAGGCTCTAGAACGAATTAACCACCGTATGGCTGACAGGTGATAACTAGCGATTCTGGCTTCATGTAGACGAGTTGCAATCCGCAATCCGAACTGAGGATTAGTTTTTGGGGTTAGCTCACGCTCGAGGGATGGCGACCCTTTGTCTCCCCTTACTAGTATAGAAGTAACCTTATTTTGCGTGTCATTTTTTGAATACAACTATTAAAAATAGAGGAAATATATTGTAAGGAAGTTTTTTAGAACTTAAAGACTCTCATAGCTCATATGCGTTGTGCATATTTTTAGTACTGTATTAATTACAATACAAAATTTAAAATACGTAAAAAAAAGTAATAATAATGTATTTGACTATTTTAAGTCTATTCATTAGTCTCTAGAGTCAAGCTAAGATGTTCGGCTCATAACAAGTCGAGTTTGAGTAATTTGTGAGGCAGTTAAACTCATAGTTATCCCAATTGTGACAAGATGTTAAGATTTGTTTTGCTCTTTATATCACTTAAAGTTGATGAGCGTATCATAGTATCATGTACTCAACTCGTTCTTTCAACCTTTTAGGGGGCGTTCGATTAGGGGTTATAAGAAAGGGAAAGGGAAAGGAAAAGGGAAAGGTTAAAGATTGGTTCCATTCCCTTAAAAGTTGTTTGGTTGGAGGATTTTGTTTCCCCCTTCCCCCCTTCCATTACCCCCAAATCCCTCTATTTTGATTCCCCACCCTCCCCTCCACTTAGAAACAGGGGTAAGGGAAACCCCCTTTGACCACCCATCTCACTCCACAACCACCCTATAACAACCACCTCCATCCACAAGAACCCGACCAAAACCACCCACAACCTCCCTTAATCCACCACCAACCTCTGGCGACCATCGAAAGTGATAAAGTTTAATATCAAATTATCTGGGACATGACATCCGGCAACAACTAGTTCAATACAAAAAAAAAATGTGTCACTTTCTCTCTCGTGATTGGCCTTATAAAAAAAGTTCTTGATTCCTATTGCTTCAAGCTAGTAGTTGTAACTTTTGAAGTATCTTCTTAAATCTTTCTCGTATGACTTATACATAAGATGAACATAGAATTACAGAATTTTTTTATACAGCTACTCATCTATTGTAGGTGGATTTGCATGATTTATACCTTTTTAAACATGAAAATATACTCTTTTAATGTGAAATTTATTCGAGGTCAAAGAAAAAAAATTGAAATTTGTTGCTTTTCCCTCCTTTTCTTCTCTTTTGACCATTGCTATCTCCCCCATCATTACTCGTTAAACAAGTTATAAATCATATGAAACTAGTTTAGAAAGACATCTCTCAAAGTTGAGATTAAGTATTCCAATTCGAATAAATTAATAGTTGAGATTGTTTAATAAAGAGAGAATAGTTATTATGATTCTACTTTAAAGTTGTAAACTTATGGTGGTAATTTTTAATGAAGCACTTTTAGTTTTTCTTTTATAGGAAAATTAAAAGGATCGTGATATAATTTCAACTTTCACAATTTCTTGATTCAGTATTTGCAAATCGGGCACTTAAAATAGTAGAAAGGCAAGGGGATCTCTATCTCAAGCACCATCACTTGATACGATAATAAAAGGCCTTGTGAGGGTACTTCTTGCCTTCTTGCCTTCTTGGTGAGGTACTTGTACTTCTGAGCTAATAAAAGGCTTTGTGATGTAGCATCGTGAAATGATATTTTTCACTAATACTATCATGATTTTCCAACACTGTATCCTTGATATTTTAACATAGAACATGTATAGGTACATGATATGTCACTTTATGTTGAGCCAATAACATCAAAGTAATACATTGTAGCCAAATTCGACAATTGGACAAGTCTTTGTGTCTGATACGACTCAGAAGCAAATATTCAAATCTGAATACCATAGAGTACAATATATTAAACTCATATATGCAAGTAGAAATTAGAATGCACCTCTCTTTACAAACACCCATAACAATAGATGCAAACAATTTTTTATTCTTATAGATATCTAGACTTTAAATGCTTCAACTGCTCTTTTCCCTAGCTTAAAGCACTCCTTAAATTTCTTTTGATACTCAGACATGTTGAATTTCTTATAGACCGGAGGTTGATGGGCATTAACCAGTTCACATCGTGGTCATAAGTCCTCTTCCTTGATCGACATTAGTCATGACCTGCAATTGCAAAGTTCAAAAATATTGTTACAATCAGGTGGTCTAATTGTATGCTACCAACCTGACCAATCTTACCTTATTATCTAAATAGCGAATTATGTTATGATACCCATTTTTGTATGATGAATTGGGTAAACCTAAACTTGATCGTTAAGAAAAGAATTGATTTTTTGAGTTACCTCTCCCAAGTCACCATGGTTGACAAAGAGCGCGTTTGGGATGGCTAGGACGTTGTACCATTGATCATCTTTCATGACATGGATACGTTTAACATCTTTCTCTGGGTATACATATGTCAGTAATGTACCATCCGCATGAGGTTTGGCACCAAGAATACGTTCAGGGTACGGGCAACGAGGATAAAGACTGAATCTAATTCCCATTGTTGGTCCTTGTGTCCCATAATAAAAGTAATTTCCTTCTATATTAAGTGATTTTACCATTGCCTTACACATTACCTCATTCACTGTTGTTAACTTCTTTGAGTACTCCGCTATCATTTCCCTATATTAATATTGATGTTGAAACAACAACTTTGTTAGAATATTATTAACATTTGTACGTGTAAGAAATCTTGTAGTATATATTTACCTGTAAATGGAGCTTAACTTTATGTTTACGGTTGATTGAAAGAAATAGCCTATCATTCCAATTAAGAGTTTCGGACCTTGCAAGACCTTCATCACTTCCATAACCTTGTATTATTTCATCTTCTGAATGATACTTGAGCTTCTCCTCTAAGGGGAGTGCAAAGAATTGCTTGGCAACTTCAATCAGCTCTTTAAGGAATGAGTTATCTATACCATGATTTATTAGCTATTCATGAATGAAGTAAATTTTTTATTTTATCACGTTAAATAATGGCAAAAAATGTTGATCACACATAAAAATAATGTAGGGAGATAAGAGAAAAAAGATAGATTGGGCCATGTAATGGGCTTCTTCATGTTATTTCTAGGATCGGGTGAATATAATTATAGTCATTATATTTATAAACTCTAATCAGGTTTAGCCCTCCAATTGTCATTGTCATTGTCATTTGTCATTTTCACCTTAAAGAAAAATTGATGTCTTTTTTAATAATTGTTGTTAATCAAGCATTGCTAAATTTAGTGAAACTGTTTTGTAAAATTTTATCTTTGTGATCTTATTAAGTGATAACATAGTTTGAATCCGGCTCAAGTCAGGCACACACCGTAAGAATTAGAGTTAAAATAACCTTGCCTGCTAATATATGGACTTAGCTTGGTTCGAAAGCTTATGATTTGTTTTTTTAGCTAGTGTTTTTCCTAGTTTGTTGGATTTTATGCTGGGGTTTGGTTTGCTTGTAGCAAAACTTGTGTTTGAAGTGTGGCTATCTGGACTTTGACCTTGTACACATTTCTTAAATGTCTTTTAGGCTTCATAGTGTAGAATACTTACCTTTAGACATTCCTTAAATATCATTGGTGAATTCAACATTTTAAAATAAATAGCGAGACGGTCTCATTTGAAGGTTATTGTCTTTGGATTTGATTTCTTGTCCGTCAAGCACATTCAAGTTAATTTTTTCTAAATGCATGAAACTAAAGTTTACTGACAATACAATACATCAACATAGATCAATAACCGGTTATTGGATCTATGTTGATGTATTATAGTGTACCTGAAAGCAACCCCATTCGGAGAGAGCTGATCGGAGTTTTCGAGTTCGGATGGTGTGAATGAAGAGAGGAGAGAAAAATCAATTAGCAGATCATTCTTCCACAAATCAGGGGCATCAATGGCTTTGGGAAATCCATCTTTGACAAAGTATCCTTCTGGTATGTCATCACCTTTTTTGGCTATCTCTTGAACTAGCTTTGATACTAATGCTTCTTTGGTCCAAGGACCAAGTTCTCCCATTTTTAAAGCAGTAATAATATTATTAGGGTGATAAAGCAAACATGAAAGTTAAATAAAATGGAAGGGAACAACTATGGTATATATAATATATAGAATAATGTTTACCGAAATGTTGTAGTTCACATCACAAGAGGTAGTACATTGATATTCATATCCTTTGTTTTGTAAACCATGGCATTACAAGTAAGTAAGTAACGGTAAGAATGTCAGAATATCTCTTGCTCTCTGTAGAGAACTGTTAGCTAAATGAGTATTGAGACCAAATCCTCGGTCCCATAATTTATGCCACTTTATCCTATCGGGCCACGTGTTTTTATCTTACTTTATGTCTCCTTCAAGGATTTGGAGTATTAGACTTGTGGTGGAGTTGCTATAAAGCAAGAATAAAATAGTCATTTATTCTTTTTAAAATAGAACAATAACCTTCATCATGCGATAAGATATTGAAAGTCCACCTTATATATTCCCCCCGCTCTTTTTAGTAGTACCACATTGACATTTGACACTATTTACATATATTATTTTGACTTTATTTAATTATTTATAAAAAAGAAAAAATAATCATGTGGAATTTTGCGGTTCCGGTTCCAAAATCCAATACCCGGCCGGGTCCGATTTCGGGTCCGGATCCAATGAAATTAACCGGGTACCTGGTCTTGCTCACCCCTAATTATGATCTACCTTAACTTCCATGATAATATATATAAAGCTTGAGCGAGACAAAGGACCGAGTGAGACGGACCAAACTTTACTTTTTATCTAATGGCCCAATATGCAAAATCCACTCTTTGTACAAGTTTGACATGTTTTCCATACCTTCTCTATTAAACTGGCTCGACTAGCTCAGTGCTCACATGGGTGTTAAAAATCTTTGAAAATAAAGTTAAATTACTTCATTATTAAGCATTAACAACATGTTTTTTTTAGTGGAATACTCTATATACTTTTTGGTATAGATCTTTAGGGGAAGTGTTACTATTGTCCACAACTTTATTTTGGTGGTTACGTTTCATCATTCTCATGAATATAAGTGGATGTACCTTGGGTGGATTATGAATTCCTTTACCTTTTTATACTAATCGTACAGCACAAGGCTCCCTAGATTTGGCTGGTGGTGGTGTTACTATTGATGGTGCTTGGGATCGTAAAACCAATAGAGGAGCAAGTGCTTGGGTTGCGTCTGCATCTGCTTCTCATCTTAATTCGAGCCTAGGTCAAAAGATTTTTGCGTCCTCCGCTCTCCAAGCCGAAGCAAGAGCCTACGTGCTGGCTTTGACGTTGGCCAGGTCTATGTCTGTGAATTGCATTTTGGTGTATACGAACTCAACGCAATTGGTAACTATTTTACTCTCCTCTAAACAACAGTCTATCGACATCTCTCACACAATCAAAGATATCTTCACCCTGGCAGCTCAATTCCATTGGTGTCGCATCATGAAAGTGGGTAGGCAGGAGGTTGCACCAGCACACGAACTGGCCAAAATCTGCCGTACTTCTATTTTCCCGTTTATTTCTCGTTAAGTTTTATTTCATGTACGCTTTCTCGTTGTCAAAAAAAAAAAAAAAAAACGTAGAGTTTATCTCAGCTTTCGCAGCCCATTTTGGCAACTATTCATATCACTTCGGGATGAACTCATGGCCCTTGCAAGGGGCTTGGACCTTGCCTATGATCTCCAGATTTTAAAACTTATCATTCGAATGGATAATGTAAGTTGTGTTGGTTTTATTAAAGGTGATTCTTCTTACTCAGGTAATTGTATCCGTCTAGTCAACTACATACATACTGTCGGTCTCATGTGCAATAATCTAATTGGGAAATTATCATAATGTATTGCTAGTGTGAAGTTAATCGGGCTGTAGATTGGTTAGTAAATAAAGAAATTGAGCAAAGCTAATAGGATCACAATCCGTTAGCATATTCCATTAGACTTGGGGTGTTATTTTAGATTATAATTAGTGGTTTTAATCATTCCTTTAAAGAACTAACCTTAATATGCGTGTCATTTCCTTTGGGTACAACTATTAATAAAATGAAAAGTTCTATAGGAAACACATATCCTTTTGTGTGAGTTCATGTCTCACATCTCTTTCACTATTTTTTGTATGGCGAACTCATGTCTCACCCTTTTATGTAGGAGTGTATAAGTCTAGCTAAGCTCATGGCTTGACCCATGCCTTCGGTGAGTGTCCGTGTCTCTTCACACCTTTGTATAACACTTTGTTTCTACACCTAAAGATTACTTCTTTGCACCTATTTATACTTGAAGTATGTCGGTTACTCATACTCTTTTGATATATTATTCCAAGCTTCTAAGATCATCTTGTCACATGTCTTGGTCCCACGTAGTCTAGCATCATCTAGAATTTCCTTCCCACTTTTACATTTCCTCCACTGACCTCATTATAAAATATCTTGCTTGATCTTTTGCTTCTCCCAAATTTTACTTGTGACATCTTCTTGCAACTTATATATATATTATTTTTTCTAAAATTATCTCCAACAATAATATTATTGTCTTCTCATGCTCTTACTACTCCATATTAGTACAACTGTAGAAGTATGATCGAAAACAGTGACCATAATTTTTTCCTACTTCAGAAAATGTGAGAACTTTTTCCATACATCACAGAATACTAGGATAGTACACAACGAGCATTCCCGAATGGAATAGCAGTTTTATGTATACAGTACTACAACGCTAATTATCAAACTCAGAAACATTGTGTTTTACTTAATGAAAAGTTCTATAGGAGACACCAGAGGCAGACACCTCTTCTTATAAACACCATTTATTACACCAATGAAAAAACATTTTAAGCTATATTTTACTCGAAAATGGGAACATATACTAAATCTTAAATGCATCAAGTGGGTGATGGCCTAGTGCATAGCTCTTGAAGAATATCTGTCGATACTCGTTGACGCTGAACTTCCTGTAGAGCTGAGGCTGATCGGCACTGATAAGTTGACTTACTGGTGCAATTTCTTTACCCTCTTCTGGGTGGTAGAATGCACCTACTGATATTCTGTCCTTAATAGAACTTGTGACAACCCTATGCATCGCACTCTTGAATACTCCATTAGTCATTACCTGCATAAGCCAAGAGTATTACTTACAATATTGATTTTTGCATATAAATCATCATATTTGATCTAATGAAAACTAGCTAGGTATGCAAAGAATCATTCATTTTTCTTGATATAGAATCTTAAATGAAACGTTGTATTATTAGTTGATGGTCTAATAGGGATTACCGATGATGCTTATATATTAAGGTTACAATGAGTCGTTATTTCATATATGGATTAACAACTAGAATCATGGTTACTGATAATATATATATGGAGACCTTAGGAATTCATAATGTCACCTATCAGCATGCAACGTGTCACACAAAAGACGAGCTATTTGTCTATTTGCATTTCATATGAACATCAATTGGTCTCCTCTTTGACTGATTGACATAGTTAGACCAATATTTTTTTTTATGTATATTGCTTAAATCATAAGTACTTTCGTATACTTGTTTGAAAATAGTTTTCTCTTAAATTTTTTTTTTTATGATCTTGTGATTAGGGCGCGTAGAAACATTTATCAACTTTTATTTGTAACTATTATTGTATTGTTTAACTTACAGTGATGTGACTAAGTCATACCGCCTAATCTATAGAAAAGAAGTGTATAAGCATCAAATACCTCTCCAAGATCACCAAGGTTGATAAACAAGGCTCCAGGAGTGGGCGGAACCTTATACCAAAGATCATCCTTCTTAATATGGAGGCCTTCTACACCTTTCTCTGGCAAGATAATCGACATTGTTGTTCCATCTGTATGTGGTCCGAACCCAAGAACATTCTTAGGGCTTGAGCAACGAGGGTACAAGCTTAACTTTCCTATTATAAGTCCTTTTCCTTGAGTATTTAAGAATGTACCCTCTTCTAAGGTCAATGATCTCGCCATTGCCTTATAAAGTGCCTCACAAATGCTCACTATTTTTCTCGAGTACTCTTCGAGCATTCCCCTGCGAAGTTATGAACCATATAATGTAAAATTATGAGAATGAGGGATAGATATTTGGTTAAAGCTTCTCTCTCGATTTCAGAAGATCCTGGGATCGATTCTCATCACCTGCCCTTGTGGCTCTCTAAACACCAAAAAACATATAATGTAAAATTGTAAGGAATTGCATTTTCACGTGGGGATGAGGGTGTATTACGCTGCCCGAATTTGGCTACTGGATTGGAAATCAGATATGTCAATTAAGAAAATAGAGGACATGTACAGTGTACGGTAAAATAAATTAGTTCGTTTTCAGTTAGACATTGGACTATATTTTTGGGTATTTTATTTTTATGTAAACTTGCGCCTTAATTGCCTCAAGGTAGTAATTTTTTTGGGTGTAAATGAGCGATTAAGCGTAACGATGTAGATGGGATTCGATCCCAGGTCTTGGGTACCGCCCTCACAAGACTTTGTCAACTAAGCTAGATGGCACCCACACCTTAAGGTAGTTATCTTACAAAGTTAAGTATATATTAAAAAGAATTTTCTAATTGCTTTTGATTTTAGGCGTGTGTTTCTCCTTGTGCATGGAATAGGTTTCCGTTGTGGTATTGTATATATGTACATTATTAGATGAATGAGAAGGCAAGTACATTGTGGTGAATCTTGACATGGTACCAGAGCACGTAAATTTCTCGATATGTATATTTCTCGATATGATAAAGTAAATTAGTTCATTTCAAATGTATCATACCTTAATATGTACATGGAGTATTCTTTCTTAATAGAATACAAAATTGTAATTTTAATATACTTATTGTATTAGTACTCATGTCTACCAAAATCATCACCCTATGTTATTAAATTACCTCATATTCTCAGGTTTCGTTGGCCAAAATTGGAGTTTGCAACATTCCTTAGGATGAAGTGTGAGAAATAACCTATCATTCCAGTTGGCATTTTTTTTGACTTCTGCGTAAATCGAATCATTGCCATAACCTTCAAATATGTCAACTGATCCAGAGCACTTGAACTTCTCATCGAGTGGAAGCGCAAAGAATTGCTTAGAATCTTCAATCAATTCTTCTAAGAATGAGCTCTCCATCCCATGATTTACGACCTGTTGAATAAATTGAAATTTCAATTTGTTTGTTCCTCATTGATAAACGACGATATCCAATATTTATATAGCAAAATGGTAGTGCTTGTCCATCCCTAAAATATACCTTATTCGCCAATATTAATGGCAACACTTTTCATATTCGATAGTCTCATATTAATTGCAACGCTTCCATTTTAGGCGTGGAGCCGTGGACCCTCTAGTTTGTTATTTCTCACTATACAACTATATCCCACATCTTTTTATTGAAAAAGATAAAACAATAATAAAATGATAACCCCTTACGCACACCCAACCCCGATGAAAGAACCCATACAATTTACCCATAACGCAACATTGCATAAAGCTGAACAAGATTGATGCAAGATTAGCATACCTGAAAGCAACCCCATTGACAAAGAGCTGATCGGAGTTTTGCGAGTTCCGATGTCGAGGTTGAAGAGAGAAGAGAAAAATTAATGAGGAGCTCATTTCTCCACAAATCAAGGTCATCAATGGCTTCAGGGAAACCATCTTTTTGACGGTATCTCTCTGGAATTTCATCACCTTTTTCAGCTATCTCTTGAACTAGCTTTGATGCTAGTTCTTGTTTGGTTAAATGAGAAAGTTTTGCCATTGTTATATCTATGTTTTGTGAGATTATCAGTGTTCTTATTGCAGAATGTATTAATAATACTAGAGCATGGAGTAAGTAGGAGCTATGAAAATGATGGATTATATGGTAATAATTACATGTTAGCAGATTGCGAAAGACAATGATGTAAGACCAAAATTTCTCCTAAATTAGTACTTCCTTTTATGGCACTTTTGAGTTGGAACATTTCTCCATTATTGTTTTATGACTAGAATATATCACGTGAACCTTTTATTGCACGAAAAATTAACATGAATAATCTCAATTTTTATCGGTATTTTCAAAATAATCCCAGTTTTAGATTATTTGAGAATAATCCCAACTTTAAGGGGTATTTTCTCAATATATTCTTTGCTATTAATTTTCTATATATTATAGACATAAAATGGATTAGTGTAGGCAAGAAAAGTGACAATCAATCAATATATATAAATAACCTAAATTATTATATTATGTAAATTGTGTATAACTTTTGCTACGTAATTCGGAATATTATAATTTTTGTATAATTGGATAGTGCTTGGAATATGCTCCGAAATAAAATCCATTTACAATATAGTTTTACAACTTATGAAATAGAGAGTGCCATGTAGGATTGCCATAGAATTTCGCTTAAAATAAACAACCTAAATTATTATATTAT
Organism: Beta corolliflora; assembly: GCA_947648045.1. Taxonomy (NCBI): domain Eukaryota; kingdom Viridiplantae; phylum Streptophyta; class Magnoliopsida; order Caryophyllales; family Amaranthaceae; genus Beta; species Beta corolliflora. The sequence continues at coordinate 1,888,084 of CANSZD010003172.1, forward strand.
GTAAATTGAATATAACTTTTGCTACCTAATTCAAAACATTATAATTGTTTACTATTGAAAAGTGCTTGAAATATGCTTCAAAATAAGATCCATTTACGATATAGTTTTATACTCATGAAAATATATTTAATTAGATGAATGGTAACGCATTATTTAGTCTTTCTTTTAGATAGATAAAATAATAGCTATAAGTACAATGTACTATATGTGATTAGAGCATTTTATCATAGGTCTGATTTACAGGATTAAATATATTATCTTTCAAAACATCAACTTTACTCAAATGAACCAAAACAATTTAGTATTGAAACAATTTATTAAGGAAACTTTATTATTACAACAAAAACTAAAATCTATGGCTATAAAGTTACATATATATTAGAATTTTAGATGATGAAAAAATTAGAGTTTGATTTTAAAAAAATAACCTTAGAAATCAGGATATTATATAGAGCTCCATCTAAGCATGGCATCTCATTCTTTTTAATTTTAATTTAAAAAAAAAACAGTGTCCAACATGTATATAAATACATATAAGGGTTTTGGATATGTGAAGATTACATTCTGATTTTAGATAAAACACCTAAATTATTATAATATGTAAATTGAGTATAACTTTTGCTATAAATTCGCAATATTATACTCTTTTTTTACCATTGGAGAGTGCTCGAAATATGGTTTGAAATTAGTTCCATATACAATATAGTTTTACAACTTATGAAAAATTATTTATTTAGATGAACAATAACATATTATTTATAACAAATACATATAAAAATAGCTATAAAAATAAATAGTGTATCATATGTGATAATAGCAATTATATCTTTCATAATCCACTACAAGAAAATCACAAAATAACGACGGCCTATCAGCGACGGCTAGGAAAACCGTCGGTAAATCCATATTGAGCGACGGCTTTAAGCCGTCGTTGATTACCGTCTGCTTTTATATCATATAACAACGGTGTAGCTGTCGTTGATAAGTAACGACGGCTAAAAGCGGTCGTTGTATTTGCGGAATTAAACCAGAATGTTTTTTTTCTTGGGCGACGGTTAGAAACGGTCGTTGATTGCAGAAGGGGGGGGTTAATTGAATCTGGTGTTTCATCGGGTTTTATTTTCAACAAAAAAAAAAAGGAGGGAAAGACTTTGGGCGAGCACAAGCAACGACGGAACCACCTCCACCCCGCTTTCCTCCTTCCTCCAGCCACCGGCAGCGACGAAACCCACCTCCACCTCACTTCGCCGGCGGTAAGCTTTACTTTCTCCTTTTTTTTAAAAATTTTTGTACTCATGAACCCTAACAATTGGGTTTTGTTACTCGTGAGAGAAGTGAACTTCAGGCGACGACCTTGGGCGACGAAGTTGCATCGACTCTTGCCGGACCTACATTTCGCCGGTGGTAAGCAGTGCCAATATCTTTTTTTTTTTTTTTTTAATAATTTGTGTACTCATGAAACTAAACCCAGAAAATTTGGTTTTTGCTAATTCTTGTTATTTCTCCTAAAAATTCGAATCTTGTTTTTGTCAGTTTTTTACTCACATTTTGTTAGTCTTGCTTTATTTTATGTATATTTCTTCATTTAAGTGTTTGATCTTATATTAAATCATTTCTTTAATCAAAGTTCATACTACTTATTATTTTTTCATATAATTTCATAGTCAGATTTTAGTGATTTGGTGTTGCTCGTTTAGTAGAAATTGACGCTTAATCAAAGATTTTAGTGATTTCTTTAATCAAAGTTCATAGTTCATTTTAGTTACTTATTATTGGAGTTGCTCGTTTAGTAGAAATTGACGCTTAAAGGTGCCGTTGAATAATTGATTTTCTACATGATGTAGGATTACGTAGCACTTTGGTGTTTCTCTTTGGCTTAATTGTAAGGTTAGTAGCAATTTTTTACCATATTTTGTCTTCAATTTATATTGTTTTCGTTCATGTACATTCTAAATTTTAATTTTTGTGTAAGTTTTTCATCATGAAATATAATGTCTAATCCTAAGGGCCGCAGGGGGGGAGGCCATCAGGGGGCAAGGGGCGGGCAGGGGGGGGGGGGGCAGGCAGGGGGGAGGCCATCGGGGGGAGGGGGGGGCCGCAGGGGCGAGCCCGGCAGAGGGGGAGGCCGGCAGGGCTGCGAGCCGCCGGGGGGAGAGGGCGGGGGGTGGCCAAGCAGGGGGCCGGCAGGGGCGGGGGGGGGGGGAGGGGGGGGACGCAGGCGCAGGGGCAGGGGGGAGGGGGAGGCCGGCAGGGGGCGGGCGGGGGGGGGGGGGGAGGCCGGCAGGGGCAGGGGGGGGGGGGGGGAGGCGGGTCAGGGGGCGGGGGGGGGGGAGGCCGGCGGGGGGGGGGCAGGGGGGGGGGAGGCCAGCAGGGGGAGGGGGGAGGCCACAGGGGGGGGGAGGGGAGGCGGGGGGGGGGCAGGGGGGGGGAGGCCGGCGGGGGGTGGCCAGCAGGGGAGGCCGGCGGGGGGGGGGGAGGGGAGGGGGTAGGCCAACAGGGGGAGGGGGGAGGCCAGCGGGGGCAAAGGGGGGGGGGGGAGGCCAGCGAGGGCGCCGGCGGGGGCAGGAAAAATGTTTTTCACCCTTGAAAGAAGTATCTTACGCGTTTCTACTTTATATGTTGAAATTGAATGAATACGAGTACTTTGATGCTAGTTTAAGTTATAACCACCTCAAACATCATATATGTAGTTAGTTTAGTGTATTTATATGTTGTTTTGATTGAAAATACACAAAGTAGGAAAGTTAGAACCAAATGTAGGCCAATATAGGCCTTTTTAGGCCTTTTTACTTGAAATTGAATGAATACGAGTACTTTGATGCTAGTTTAAGTTATAACCACCTCAAACATCATATATGTAGTTAATTTAGTGTATTTATATGTTGTTTTGATTGAAAATACACAAAGTAGGAAAGTTAGAACCAAATGTAGGCCAATATAGGCCTTTTTAGGCCTTTTTACTTGAAATTGAATGAATACGAGTAATTTGATGCTAGTTTAAGTTATAACCACCTCAAACATCATATATGTAGTTAGTTTAGTGTATTTATAAGTTGTTTTGATTGAAAATACACAAAGTAGGAAAGTTAGAACCAAATGTAGGCCAATATAGGCCTTTTTAGGCCTTTTTACTTGAAATTGAATGAATACGAGTACTTTGATGCTAGTTTAAGTTATAACCACCTCAAACATCATATATGTAGTTAGTTTAGTGTATTTATATGTTGTTTTGATTGAAAATACACAAAGTAGGAAAGTTAGAACCAAATGTAGGCCAATATAGGCCTTTTTAGGCCTTTTTACTTGAAATTGAATGAATACGAGTACTTTGATGCTAGTTTAAGTTATAACCACCTCAAACATCATATATGTAGTTAGTTTAGTGTATTTATATGTTGTTTTGATTGAAAATACACAAAGTAGGAAAGTTAGAACCAAATGTAGGCCAATATAGGCCTTTTTAGGCCTTTTTACTTGAAATTGAATGAATACGAGTACTTTGATGCTAGTTTAAGTTATAACCACCTCAAACATCATATATGTAGTTAGTTTAGTGTATTTATATGTTGTTTTGATTGAAAATACACAAAGTAGGAAAGTTAGAACCAAATGTAGGCTAATATAGGCCATTTTAGGCCTTTTTACTTGAAATTGAATGAATACGAGTACTTTGATGCTAGTTTAAGTTATAACCACCTCAAACATCATATATGTAGTTAGTTTAGTGTATTTATAAGTTGTTTTGATTGAAAATACACAAAGTAGGAAAGTTAGAACCAAATGTAGGCCAATATAGGCCTTTTTACTTGAAATTGAATGAATACGAGTAATTTGATGCTAGTTTAAGTTATAACCACCTCAAACATCATATATGTAGTTAGTTTAGTGTATTTATAAGTTGTTTTGATTGAAAATACACAAAGTAGGAAAGTTAGAACCAAATGTAGGCCAATATAGGCCTTTTTACCCACTTTATTTTACTTGAATTTGAGTATATTTAACCAAATGCAGGAGACGTACAAGAAGAAGCTGGATCATTGTACCACTCAGGGGTCACAGCCGAACCCTGATCTGTTGTATTGGGAGACAGTTGGGGGGAGGAACCGAGGAAAAGTTCGGGGGTTGGGTCAGGGAGATCATTTGTACTACAACTCTTCATCAGGGCGAGGAGATAGCGGCTCTTCACAACCATATGAGCCGTCCATTTTATCTCAGATTGAGGCGCAGGTGGAGGCAAAGGTCGCTGCGCGGATGGAAGAGGTGGAGGCAATGGTCGCAGCACGGGTGGAAGCGTCAAGTCGGGCCATTGTTGAGGAAATGATGAGGAACATGTCTAGTTTCGGCCACATGTCCTCAGGTTGCAACCCAGGCCCCCCTCCACATCGCAGACCAGACGATGACCCAGGGTTTGGTGGTGGCGGTAGTGCTACACAGACACCCTTGACAGTGTAGTGTTTTTGCTTTCGGCAACTTGGTAACTAACTTTTATGCATTTAGTGTCTATATTTATCGGCATCTAGCTTATTAGTTTCCAGCTTTGTCGATATATATTTTTTGTAAACACAGAATTCTACTTTATTTCCCGACATCGGGATCTATTTTGTGTACATAATTGTAATCTATTTCATGTAATTATACAAGTATCAATGCAAATTGTAATATATATCAAAATTGCATATTTTTGTAATTGAATGCGATGGAGGAACAGCTTTAGTGTGGTCCACAAGCATGCCGCGGTCTTTGGTACGGAGTTTAATTATTGGTAACAACAAAAATATTCTAAATAATATTATTTCAAAAAAACAACGACGGCTAAACATTAAATCAACGACGGCTAGGCAGTCGTTGCAAGGTATACCATGGACCCAAGGAATTCCTCTTCAACGACGGCTTTTACATAATAGCGACGGTTTGAAACTGTCGCTAAATCAACGACGGTTTCAAACCGTCGTTGATTTTAACGACTTCAAAACAATCGTTGGTTTGGTGCCGCGTCGGGTTTTTTTGAACGGTCGCTGATTACAAGTAAGCCGTCGGTATTTTACTCACCGACGGCTCAGCGGTCGTTGATTCTAAATTCAGCGACCACCCTCGCACCGACGGCCTGTTAACGACGGTCTAGCGGTCGTTGATGTTTCACCGACGGTTTTCCTAATATTGCCGACGGCTTTTAGCCGTCGTTAAATTCAACCTTTCTTGTAGTGATCATACTTTTAAAAATCGAGTTATATAAAGATAAAAAATACATATCTATAACTTTGAACTTGTAGCATACCATGGTGGCATTACATGAAGAATCAAATGAAAGTTTGTCAACAACATTGCACAGATATTATGTAATTGTCTAATTATTTTATTCCTATAATATTTATCGTATACGTAATAATTTATGTTTGTCTTTTCCAAATATCTATATGTCTGTTCTTATACTTTTCTTCATGAACTTAATTATACTAAAGCTAATTAGGAAATCAAGGTCAGCGTTTCTAGACTATTTGAGGTCACGGATCATAAAAAAGGAGAAACTTTGATATGATCATGATAGATGAAGAGGTATTTTTTTCTATTAAATAGTATTTTCAATTATTAGTAGAGATTAGTTTTATATTTAATTAATTTTATTCATGATACCATCATTATGATCTTTTTTTTATAGTGTTTATGTGCCATTAAAAGTTAAAGTTGTGTCTGACACTCATGTTTTAATCTATTCTTTCTTTCCTGCATCTATTAAATAAGTACCCTACTTTCGTCAAGTATCATTTGGGTATTCTTCATGTTAAACTTGTGTTAGCTATTGTTAATCATACCAATTATAGGGATACCATTTAATAATAGACTTGGCTACAATATTCAGTTGAATATTAAAAATTATATAATTTATATATCAATAACAAATTTAGAAATTAGAATATAATGACAAATTCTTTCTTCGCTATTTTTCTACTGCAACAATGAGGTTTAGCATGGTTTTTAAGGAAATGAAAAAAATGGGTAGTTTAGCATAGAGGTACCCCTTTAATTAACAAAAGCAAGGGATAAGTAAATCCTTAATAAAGTAAAACGCAACTTTATGAGGTGATTTGAGTAATTAATGATGGTTTCATTAACATAAAGTAAAGACAATATTGTCAAATATAGTTGCTTATTTTACGAAAAGTGGAGTGGTCCCAATAGATGAAACTACCTAAAGTGGTGATTATTGCAATAGAAAAAGAATGGAGAAAGTATGTAAATAAAATGGTGTTGAAACATCTCATTTCATAGCAACATAAAATCAACAATGTTAACAAAAAATTAGCAAAAAAAATGTAAACAACAACCCGTGAAACGCACGGGCTTCAAAACTAGTTTGGTTTATTTTGAGAAGGTCCCTTCAAAAGATAGGATTATTCTGGAATAATCAAAAGTTGATATTATTTTGAGAAAACGGGTAAAAATTGAGATTATTCATGTCAATTTTTCGTTTATGGCATATATGATATATAGTCAATAGTCATACCTCCATTTATATTCCAGTAAACCTTTTTTTCTCAATGAAACTTAAATGTTTAAAGGGGAAACCTAACATATGCCACAAAGCATAGGATAAGTTGCATTAATTGTATTTTAATTACAGTGGAGATTCCACATATATTAAGCTTCACTAACTTTTGCGCAACATTATTGCATCTATGACGTGAAATGAATGAAAATATAGAAAGTACAAGTTTTACAAGGTCTAAAACAATAATTCCAAGGGTCAAGTCTAGTGGATGAATATTTAAGAATCATGCACCACGAGATACTCGCTGCAGTTTGTTTGATCTTTTTCATCGTCCAATGCAAGGAAACAAGCGTGGGTTGAGCTCCCTGTAACATAGTAATGAGATTAGTAGAGTCTGTCAAAATTAAATCCTGAAAAGCTGCTTAGTACCAGCCCAAATCAGTCCCTGGAGGCAAGCTTACGCTTCGGCTTGTAGAGCGTTTTTTCCCAACCTGTTGGTGCAAAATCAGTTGGTTGACTTTGCAAACAAGTCAATGCACACCCAGTAGTTTGGTACTGAATGTCTCGGGAGACTTAGCCCCTGGGGGTTACCGGTTTTAATTAGATAAAACCTTGCTAACGTACTTTGTTGTAATTTAATTTAGGATTAAACCACAACGCCTAATAAATTCAGGCGAAATGCAATAAATAGAGCAAACAATAATTAATCTATTAATTAAAGCACAACATTCCCATATATGCCACAAACTTTTAGGAAAGAATTTTACAACACATAGGGGGATAAGCCAGGCTGGACAACTAAAGGGAAGACACGAATGGAGTTACCTCCATGGTTCCTTGCTTCAATCGGAGAATTACAGGACTCGTCGCCAGAACATGTTCTACGTCTAAGGACTAAACTATAACCCCAGAAGGGGGTTGGCTAGGCTAGAGCTAGGCTACGCTAAGAAAAGAGTAATTGCAAGTTGTTTTGTGTGTTGTTGTTTTTTGTTTGATGATCGTTCTTCTATTTATAGAGAAGCATGATGCGTAACTTCCGTGCTTGCTTGGAGGGAAAACATTTGAATCATTTTTTATTCAAATCTCAACCGTCTTCTGGTGCTGAATAACTGTAACCTTGCACGTTCTTCCTTATGTGAATCCGTCTGATGATTGCTCTTTAATTACCTGTACGCTTATCATTCTTGACTTTCATCTCCTGATGGTCTTGGCAATCTTCTCCTATTGACTTTGACTTGTGTTGACTTTGTCCATTGGGCTTCATGCTATTGTTGGGCTTTCATGTTAAGACAAAATTAAACCTTTTGAGGTCTAATACAATGTACCATAATAAATCTTATTGGGCATCTAAAAATGGTAGTAACACAACCCAAAGGAACCTTCACCTTTCAAACCTGGAGGGTAATTCCCATTTAAGACCCAGGCTATGCCTATTTTCTTGGACTTTTTGTGCCACGCTCCATCTATTTGGATGGTATGTTGAGGGCTTCCTAACTTTTGTTGCCCTAGATTAGCAGACAAAAACCCCGGTGGATAACTAGGAGCCAACTCTAGAGGGTGAAGGAAAGGGAGATCCAAAGAACCCGGGAGAGGAGAGATATCATGGTGGTAACGATGAATAGCATGAACTCTAGCCACAATCCCAAAGGGTTCACTTGAGAGTGTCGAGAAATTCTCTCATTACGATGAATCCATAAAGACCACAGAATTGACGTAAAACGATGGATACGAATACTCGATTGCCCATCCTTGCTATAAAACAACAGGATATGTTGAATAACCCAATCACTAAAAGAGACCAGGTTTTTACTAGTACTTTGAATGAGAATCGAAAAGTGACGTCACACCACTTGCGCTATCGGACAGCAGCTGAAAATATGATTTGATGTTTCTGGACTTGAAGAGCAGTAATCACAGTTTGCAGTAGAAGATAAGTTTCTTTTACATAACTGTTCCCGAGTTGGAAGACGATCATAAAGCAATTTCCAGATAAAGAACTTCCATTTAGGAAGAATAGGTAAGTGCCAAAGAAATTTAAAAATTCTTTGTTCATTATGCAGTGGGACAAGCGGCCTGCATTCAGACAAGAGAAATGCATACCCAGACTTTGTTGTATAGGCACCTGATGAGTGATTTGCCCAGTATAAGAAGTCTTGCTCCTCTAGAGTCGAAGAAAGCTCCATAGCAAGTATTTCTTGAGCATCTTTGAATTCAAAACACTGACGAACTATAGAAGACTTCCAAGAACAATGGGTGGTATCAATAAAATCACTCACCCTTGAAGAAGTGACTTGTCTAAGAGTAATATGAGAAGCAGCTATTGGGATAGAATTATTAAGCCATTTATGGGAGAATGCTTTGATGGAAGAACCATTATTTTCCAAGTGCAACCACTGAATAGACGAAGATGAGCATTATTTAAACCTTTCCATCCCCAAGATTTATTGCTATTCTTTTCGGAAGGAGTTATACCAACTGCCATATGTGGATCCTGGCTCAAGCTCATGACTTTAGCTAACATAGAGAAGGGGTTATTGTATACTTCCAAGCAGATTTCATAAGAAGGGCTTGATTCATCAAGGTAATAGAACGGACCCCAAGTCCACCCATGCCCTTAGGTAACATCGTTATTTCCTTTTTAACCTAATGAATTCCTTTTCTTCCTCCTGTACCCCAAAGGAAGGTCATCATTAGAGAGTAAATCTTTTTCGCTGTTGTTGTTGGGATAGGAATGGCGGCTAAAATATGAGATATCATAGCCACAATTATAGTATTTAAGAGAGTGACTATGGTAGCTTGAGAGAGGAGTAAGTGGTTCCAGCTTTGAAGTTTTTTTGCTATTTTGTCAATCAAGAATGGGAAAGCTGGAACTTTAGGACCTGAAATATCAATTGGAACACCTAGATGAACACCTAAGGAAGGGGAGGAAGACATTTGAAAAACTTATTTGTAATGAGTTCGGTTTTGAACCGAGGTATTAGGGCTAAATTTAATAAAAGATTTTTGGAGATTGAGCTGTTGGCCAGAACATTTGCAGAATATATTCGTTACCAATTTAACATTACTGCAAGCATTAACAGAAGAGTTGAAGAAAAGCAAAGCATCATCTGCGAAGAATAGGTGTGAAATAGCATGACTTCTTCTCGACACCTTAATACCTTCAAACAGCTTTAAGTCTTCAGCTAAAATCAACATTCTTGAAAATATATCCATGCAGAATAAGAAAAGGTAGGGAGAGATCGGATCACCTTGCCTAACTCCGCACTTAGGGATAAAGGACTATGAAATATCACCATTCGTAGATAGGAACCTTAAAAGACATTGTAGATATGCATTGCCAAATCCAGATTCGCCATTTAGGAGGAAAACCAAAAGCTTGTAGCACCTTTAGAATGAAATTCCAATGTACTCTATCGTAGGCTTTATTCATATCCATCTTAATTGCTGCATAAATAGCAGTGCCCTTCTTTTTTTTATTTATAAAATGGGTGAGCTCATGAGATAATAGAATATTATCCACCATACTTCTACATGGCACGAACGCATGTTGGAAGTCAATTATAAGATAGGGAAGGACATCTTTTAGATGCAATGACAAGCATTTTGCAATACACTTGTAGATAGTATTGCAAAGACTTATTGGACGAAGATGCAAAGCTTGAGTTGGAGGAGAGACTTTATGTAACATAATTTAAAGAGTATTGTTCCACTCTCGAAGTAAGAATCCGGAATTGAAGAAAGATTTCACAGCTTGCACTATACCATCCCCTACTATATTCCAATGAGATTTGAAGAATTCTGTGGTTATTCCATCAGGTCCAGGAGATTTATCATCCCCTATAGAAAACATTGCAAACTTGATTTCATCTTCTTCAAAAGGGGCAATAATCATAGTGACATCCGATGATTTCAATTGAGGAAGGTCCAGCTCTCTTAAAGCTAAATCCGTTTCTTCAACCGATCCAATAGTACTTGAAGAATTGTAAATATCATGAAAGAAGTTCTTTATGTGATTTGTTATAGTTCCTTCATCTGTTAACCACACCCCTTCTTGATTTTGGAGCATAGTTATAGCTTTCTTCGAACATCTTTGTTTAACTTTTGAATGTAATAAAGAGCCTGATGTATCTCCCATCATGTACCAATTATTCTTCATTCGTTGCTTCCAAAATTGGAAACCAATAACCATAGACGGTAGTACTTGTTGTATAGCTTGAAAATAAGTAAGACCTGTAGCACTCGAAGACACTTTAATCTCAAGATCACCAAGTTCATTGCATATATTTCTCCAATTAATCCCTTGGAATTTTTTGTGACAAAACCATTGTTGACACTTATTTTTGATTGTTTAAAGCTTGCGACATGTAGTAAACATTGGTGAACCCGATAGTTGAATTTGCCAATAATGATTAACAAGACTTATGATCTCAGGGATACTTAAGCACCAATTTTCCAATTGGTAAGGTCTATTTGAGTGGGTAGTACTGTTGTGAGAACTGTAAATAATTGCAGCATGGTCTGAACAAATAATTGGTTCATGAAGAACTAAATGACGATTAAACTTCGAGTACCAACCCTGAGAAACATAAACCCGGTCTAGTCGTTTCATAATAAGCTGTGGAGGAAGTTGTTTATTTGTCCAAGTGTATCTAGGGCCAATGAAAGGGATAGAGATGTAGGGAAGTTGCATTCTCCAATTCATAAAGACTTCCCATCTCCTAATATAGTGGGAACCTCCTAATTTGTCCTCATAAAATTCCACTTGGTTGAAATCACCAAGCATGACACAGTGCTCCAACCCATAAACTAATTGATTAACCTCATTCCACACTTGAGGTCTAGCCTCTACAACAAGAGCTCCATAGACACAACAAACATACCGACAAGAGCTATCAGGTTCCTCTATCTTACATAAAACAAAATTTGAGGACAACCTAACACAAGAAATTAGGCTATTAGACCAACTTAATTAAAACTACTAAACCACCACTAAGTCCAACAACATCCACTCCACATACAAAGCTAGGTCTAGTGGAGTTAAAAACAACCGATACATCATTAACAGAATTTTTTGTTTCTGACAAAAATAAGATTTCAGGATGATGACATGCAATTAACCATCGAACGTACGAAGATGCAAGAGAGTTTTCATCTTTTATACCTCTTGCATTCCAACTGATCATCTTCATATGTCAATTGGAAGCTGTGAGAGGCCAGCTTCATCACCTTGCATGTGAGCTAAGGAAAGAACGAGAGAGAAATGAACTTCCATCGCATCATTTGTTTCAGCATACATAGGATCATAACTAGTTGAAGGTTGATCATATTTGACTCTTTTAGCAGCGAGAGAGGATGCTTGTGGGTTCAATCTTTTCATAGTCAGTTTGGAGGTGGTTTCTTCTCCAGCTTCCACCCTCATGTCATCCACCATTGACACGTCAGTAAGAGCTTTTGGAGTCAATTTCTTGCCATGCTTAGTGTTAATCTAAACATTGAAACCTCCTTTGCTTTCCCACAACTCCCATATCATTTTCCTTCGCTTCAATGCCCAATCAGTCTCAACATACTAAGGGTGTAGAGTAGGTGTGGGAATATGACCTTCCGAGTAACTACGGTGAATCTGAGATTGCATCCTCTTTACTAGACCGAGATTTGAACTTCTGTCACACCTTGAATTGGATTGCTCGCCGGTGATTGAGGAGAGCTAGGAGGGTCTTGCTCTCGTGAACTGGATATCAGACACTAGTAGAATAATTGTTTATTGTTGCGGTCATTAAATGGCCTATTGCGGCGGTTTTCGCTGCGCAGCAATAAAGGGCGCATCAATAGGTAATTAATATATTACTGCGGTTTCTAGCCAAAACCGCAGCAATATATTTATTTTTTATTAAAAACGTACAACGTATTGCTGCGGTTTTGGCTAGAAACCGCAGCAATAGCTTGGCCTATTGCTGCGGTTATTGCCCAAAACCGCAGCAATAGGTCCTGGTACAGGTAAAAAAAAAATTTTTTTTTTTTTTGAATTTCGCAATTAAATTTGAAAGATTAAAACCATGCAACTAACCCATCCACTATCTACCAAATTCGCAGACAAACTAAAGATTAAATAACATGAATTTCATTAATATATAAAGCTAAAAAAACTAATTACATAAATAATACAAAAGATCAAAAAGTAAAATGAAAAAGCAAAAATAACAAAACAACTATTACAACTTAATGACTAATTATAATAAAAACAAAAAATAAGAAACTGATCTAAAAAAACGAAAAAAATCAAAAAAAATCCTAAAACAAAAAAATCTAAAAACAGATCTAAAAAAAACGAAAAAAATCAAAAAAAAATCCTAAAACAAAAAATCACAAACAGATCTAAAAAACGAAAAAAAAAAAAGAAAAACGAAAAAAAAAACCGAAAAAAAAGTTGAGAACGATTCAAAAAAAATCAAAAAACTATCGTGTCTCAACCTTTGAGAACCGGATCTCGTGCGAACACTTGAATCGATGCGAATACAAGCGCAAAAGCAACGAACCAGATCTGAAAATGCGATTAAGGAAAAAATGAATTGAAAGAGAGGAGAGAGAAAGAGAAAATACCAGATCTGAAAATGCGATTAAGCAAAAGCAACGAACCTTTGAAAATGCCGGTTGCGGTTTGCTTGTGGAGCAACGACGCAGATGATGAAGATGAAGAACCGATTCGAAGTGGTCGTGACGGAGACTCGCCAACACCATCGAGCGACGAAGGACGCGAGCCACTAGCGACGAAGGACGGCGAGCCACGAGCGACGAACCGCAGCGACGAAGAGGGAAGTCCGGCAAAGTCCGATGAAGTCCGGCGAAGTCCGATGAAGTCCGGTGAAGTCCCATTAGACTTCAGCGAATGAGAGAAGAGAGAGAGGAGAGAGAGGAGAGAGAGGAGAGAGAGAATAGTAAAACGGCTGATGAGTTAAAAGAAAAGAGGAACAAAACCCTAATTGGGCCGCACACTTTTTTTTATACTTAAAACAGCCTATTGCTGCGGTTTTTAGTAGGAACCGCAGCAATAGGTTCAAATTTTAATATAAAAAAAGTAATATTTTAATATCTGGCGCAGACATATTGCTGCGGTTTCTGGTAAGAACCTACATCATATAAACAAGCTAGTAAATTTCCTGAGTGGAAGGAAGCTATGCAGCAAGAATTAGAAGCACTTGAATTAAATGATACTTGGCAGTTAACTCAGTTACCAGAAGGAAAAAGGGCTATTGGCTCTAAATGGGTGTTTAAAATTAAACACAAAGCAGATGGTAGTATTGAGAGATATAAGGCTCGACTGGTGGCTACTGGTTATCAACAGGTTGAAGATGAAGACTTCACTCATACTTTTTCACCTGTTGCTAAGCTTGCAACTGTTAGAGTTGTCATTTCTCTTGCCACTACAAACAATTGGTCTCTTTGTCAATTGGACATCAATAATGCTTTCCTCCACGGGCATTTAGAAGAGGAAATTTATATGATACCTCCTCTTGGATATGAGAAAGCTAAACACAATGAAGTATGTCATCTCAAAAGATCATTGTATGGTTTAAAACAAGCATCAAGACAATGGAATAAAGAACTTAGTAAATTTCTTGTCTCTCATGGTTTTGTTCAGTCAAAACAAGATTACTCTCTTTTTACAAGAGACTTAGAGGGAGAATTTATTGTCATACTTGTCCATGTGGATGACATGGTGCTCACTGATACATCTCAGTCTCAAATAAATGCAATGAAGCTTGCTTTAGATCAAGAGTTTACTATTAAAGACTTGGGTGAACTCAAGTACTTTCTGGGTATTGAAGTAATTAGAAATGCTTCAGGAACTTTGCTTAGTCAAAGGAAATACATCAATGACATTATCAAGGACTTACACTGTGATAACTCCAAGCCTGTTTCTTCTCCTTTACCAAAGGGTTTAGGTCTTTCAACTGATTTGGGAGACATTTTGGAAGAGCCTGAGCTTTACAGGAAGCTAGTTGGAAGACTCCTATACCTTAACATTACCAGGCCAGATTTATCATATGCCACACAGCACCTTAGTCAGTTTCTAAGCTGCCCCAGAAAACCACATATGCAAGCAGCTATGTATGTGGTTAGATACCTCAAGAGCACACTCAACTTTGGTCTTTTTTATTCTGCTAAAAATGATCTTAATGTAAACAACAACCGAAAAAAAAGTTGAGAACGATTCAAAAAAATCAAAAAACTATCGTGTCTCAACCTTTGAGAACCGGACCTCATGCGAACACTTGAATCGATGCGAATACAAGCGGAAAAGCAACGAACTAGATCTGAAAATGCGATTAAGGAAAAAATGAATTGAAAGAGAGGAGAGAGAAAGAGAAAATACCAGATCTGAAAATGCGATTAAGCAAAAGCAACGAACCTTTGAAAATGCCGGTTGCGGTTTGCTTGTGGAGCAACGACGCAGATGATGAAGATGAAGAACCGATTCGAAGTGGTCGCGACGGAGACTCGCCAACACCATCGAGCGACGAAGGACGCGAGCCACTAGCGACGAAGGACGGCGAGCCACGAGCGACGAACCGCAGCGACGAAGAGGTAAGTCCGGCGAAGTCCGATGAAGTCCGGCGAAGTCCCATTAGACTTCAGCGAATGAGAGAAGAGAGAGAGGAGAGAGAAGAGAGAGAGAGGAGAGAGAGGAGAGAGAGAATAGTAAAACGGCTGATGAGTTAAAAGAAAAGAGGAACAAAACCCTAATTGGACCGCACATTTTTTTTTTTACTTAAAAACGACCTATTCTTTGCGGTTTTTAGTAGGAACCGCAGCAATAGGTTCAAATTTTAATATAAAAAAAGTAATATTTTAATATCTGACGCAGACATATTGCTGCGGTTTCTGGTAAGAACCGCAACAATATATTAAAATATTATTATTTTAATATATTGCTGCGGTTTTTGCCACAAACCGCAGCAATATGTCTGGTCAAAAAGTCAACTTTTTTTTCAAAAATTTTCCGTTGAAACCATATTGCTGCGGTTTTTGGCCGAAACCGTAACAATATGTTTATTTTATATTTTACTTTTTCTTTCTACGTGATATATTGTTGCGTATGGGTAAAACCGCAGCAATACTACCGCAGCAATAAGCAATTATTCCACTAGTGAGAGAAGATGAGTTTGCCATATTCGAAAAATGGGAGTTTGGAGACTCAATTGCCATGTGGGGATGAACTATGGAGCTTGAAGCACGAGAATCAAGAAAGCGCTTAAGCCTTAGGCCTGCTTGACCAACCAGTCCCGCATTAGGAACAATAGATGAGGATTGAACCACATCATCTTGAGCTCGTACTGGGTATGGAATAGATAGAGTAGGATTGACAGTCTCCTGCATTCTATCCTCAGATAGATTAGGAAGTAGATCTTGTAACATTCCTGATCTTGCATTTTGTTGCAAGTTTTGCTCTGCAGATGTTACATCATCTATTTCATTACTTGCATGTGTTGTGCGAGCCCATTCAGTTATGCCAAGAGTTTCAAAGAGTGTAGGACGATTCGAGTTTCTAAAAGAATAGTCTAATTGCACTCCCATCAATTGAGTAGTTATCAGTGGAAGGATAGTTGGATGCCTTGCATGCATAGAAGATCTAGTAGAAGAAAAGAACTCAGCATATGGATCAGTAGAAAGACCGAAACGAGTACCTGGAGTTTGACGGACTTGATCATCATCGGAAACATCATTAGGGAGCGAGTTGTGATGGTGCATGTCTCTGTTAGGCTCTATGTTCTCCATATATTCATGGAATTCCTCCTCCCCGAATAGAATTCCTCTTCTTCTATTATAGGATGTGGCTGGTCAAACCCAAAGTCGTCGAAATCCTCATGATCCCCATCAGAATCTTGGTCATCACTCGATGTTGGAAATCGACGATGCAGAGGAGGATATTATTCTTCAATTAGTTGATAAAGGTTGACTCGAGTGTTCCTATAACGGAATATGTCCGACAAACCTTCAATACGATTAGTATAGTATGCTAAGTTCATCGGACCATATAAAACACGGAGCCCCGTTGTTTCCATATCAGCCACACGACTTCGAATCCTTCGATGAAACTCATAATCAGAGATTACACATGCATTTGTGTAGTGTCCAACACACCTATACTTATTGCAAAATCGAAAGACACCTTCATAGCGAAAGTACACCCATTTTATTTATGAATCATATAAGGGTAAGAAACAACCTAGAATTAGTGGGCGAGGTAAGTCCACTAGCATTTTGGCTCTTATCTCCGGTTCATCCTGAAGAGGAGACGAATCTGCCTCCACTTCCTCAATAAATCCAACATGATGAAGCGCTTGCCATAACCATGCAGAAGAGAGATAGCCCAATGGAAGTCCACAGACCCGAACCCAGACGCGCGCTGAAGAAAAATCAATAGTTTGAGGTACCACTAACCAATGGCAACACCTAAAGGTGATAATTCTCCCATCGATTATGGCTGTAAACTGTTGTAAGAGAGCTTTTAAGTCATGCTCTTTGAGAACACGTGAAGATGAAATAGTTGCCTGTCCTCTGCACTTCAATTGATCCTCTTTTGGACCACTGAGTGTTTACTAACCCTTGAACCAGATGGAGGTGAGGTGGATTTGGCTCAAAGAACATTCCAATCAATAGCAGACATTCCCCAATCTATAGTGGATGTGTTCTTAGAAGGAGGAGGTGAGGTAACTAAGGCCCCCATCCGAAATTTTCGAAACTCATTACTTCGGGACATTATGAGAGGAGATAAAAGGTGAGAAGGAGTAAGTGCTTGAAGTTAATGCTTGAATACTGAAGATTGAGAATTGTTGTTGTTTTAATGCAACCCTAAAGAAGAGAAGAGAAGAGAAGAGAAGAGAAGAAAAAACTGATGTGCCAAGTGTAATGAAGGCGGCTTTTAATGGATGCATGCAACCCATTTACTGCCTCTATTTTCTTTCCAAGAAGATTTAGGTTTTAGGTGGGAAGATCTAAAAACGAAATTGCATGGGATTGGAGAGTGTGGAAAGGGTTATCAGAACTTTTTAGAAAAGCGAGATTTGCATGCAGCAGAAGAAATATATGGAACAGAAAACTAAGGGTTTGATTCCGGGGGGAGTATCCCATGCTTCTACACTAGAGAATAAAGACTCACTTTTGATGTGAGAGAAACTCTCAAATTTAGGGAGAGAAAATGGTTGGAAGCCAATTAATGCAAAGAGAAACTCACTTTTTTTGAGAGGGGATGAATATTCAACTTATATTATAAAAATGTTATTGATTCACATGAATCTATAACTTACAAGTTTTTCTTTTTTTTTTATAATTTACTCACCTTTTCATCATAAGCCAAAAAAAAATTTATGGCTTACAGTTAACAAGTGACTAAAAAAGCACAGGAGGGGTAAGGAAGAAATGATGATTGATGAGAACGTTGGCAAGCCTCAATTCCAAACTAAACTACATCTTTTTGTTGCCACACAAGGTATCAGGCATCAGCTATAATGCTATATACGGTTAGTAATTAGTAAACATAACATCAATTAAGTCAGAAACTAAGCATACTTTTCTTCTGAATTGATAGTATCTTTTAAATATTTTCACTCCTGAATGAGTTGATTTGCTATCAAAGCAGATTTGGTTCTGTTCAACGTGTTACATGCTACTTTGTCTTTTTTTTTGACATCGCGAAAACGTTCATTAATAAAGAACTCGAAATACAATCTAGGGACATACTAACGATCCTTGCATCTCTGCTAGCAACACTCGCTAGAGTTGTGGGTCCCTCGATTGGACCGAGACTCTGACAATTACAAACATTAAAACAAGAACAAACAAGATTAACATGCTTTTTTTTCGAACATGGTAAGGGAGGTCCGAGGAGAGTGGAGAAAGCGTTTTTCCATTTTGATCCGACATGAGGGAGGTCACCTTTGTTGTTCTTTTTCCTAAACTGTCTTCTAGACCGAGGAATGACCTCGAGAGTAACTTGTCCAATTGGTCTTCTTCGCCATGGAATTGAGCTTCTTACCTTCCTGCTCGTAATATTTGCCTTTGCGTTATCTGCCTTGAGTGCATGATCTAGACAACAAAGTTTCTCCGGCACTTGGATATTGGCCTGCACTCAAAAGTGTGTTAGCTGAGGAATCTACACTTACCTCACGGTGTTGCATCAACTGAAGAGCCGTAGTGGTCCGATTGTCATCCCTCGGACTCAATGGCACATGTGAGATATCAGCCGGATGGCCCTCATTCTTAATGAGAGCCGGATTAGAGACATGTGCGATCCGCAAGTTGGAGTTGCGGAGGGGCCTCCTTCAAGATTTAATTTTTTGAAGTGAAGGTGCGGACCTTCAAAATTGACGGAGAATGGGGTTCACAGAATTGGATTACTTTTCCTTTCCTTAACTTTTCGAAATCTGATTCTGAAATCATGAGGGGCGAGGATGGCTTCCTTTTGTTGACAAAGGGGATCTTTCCATTGTTTTGTTGACAAGGCCCCTCACACTGCGAGCAATCTGAAGGAGCCTCCTTGTAACACCCCAACTCTTCCGGAGTCGAGTCTATTGTCACAAATGCGCATCCAGGGCCAACAACTGTCCTCAATAACCAACACAAGTTCTTGCGGCGCATTTTTTCCTCACTCATGCGCACCCTGAGAAACTTCCCAGGAGGTCACCCATCCCTGGACTACTCCCAGTTAAGCACGCTTAAATGTGGAGTAACTAAGGAAATGAGCTCCCTAAAAGAAAGATGCATCTTGTTGGAATGAGTAGCCTGCTAAATCCCTTTAAAGCAATCATGAGGGGTATTACATACACCCCCACTTGAGGACAGCAACGCCCTCGTTGCGCCTGAGGACTCCACATATTCGGCATACGGCCTGTGGGTCGCCCAGCCTGGAAACTTATCACATATTCGACACGCAGCCGGTGATATAGCGCCAGAATCCTCCCCCGCTAGGCGACTAACCTTGGATTAATTATCCACACGATCAGCACGCTGTCGCAAGGTTCCTCTGATACCATTTGTAACACCCCGACTCTTCCGGAGTCGAGTCTATTGTCACAAATGCGCATCCAGGGCCAACAATTGTCTTCAATAACCAACACAAGTTCTTGTTGCGCATTTTGTCCTCACTCATGCGCACCCTGAGAAACTTCCCTGGAGGTCACCCATCCCTGGACTACTCCCAGCCAAGCACGCTTAACTATGGAGTAACTAAGGAAATGAGCTCCGTAAAAGAAAGATGCATCTTGTTAGAATGAGTAGCCTGCTAAATCCCTTTAAAACAATCATGAGGGGTATTACACTCGGCCTGTACCCACTTCGTATCCTGGTTGTCTATGACCTCATCTTCATTGCTGGTCTTCGAAGAGAAACTGCTCTTGACCTCTTCTTGGACATCCAACTCCATCTCATGGAATCCAGGGGTCAGCAATGGGGTACTTGTAGCATCCTGTGGCGCTACGCCGCTAAATACCGGGTCTTGACCTACAACATCATCAATCCTAGGAACTTGAAAGAGGATAGCCTTGAGACTTGCAATAATCTCCTAAGCAATCGCCTTATTTTTTGGTTCAACTGCTCTAGCTACCCCTAAGATATTAATGCTTAAAGTTGTACATTGACAAATGTGTCAAGGCTTGTGGATACAATAACTCAAAAAACAGAGATACATAATATAAGTTGAATACTTTACTTCATATACTACCTCCGTATTTTTTTAGTTGCACCATTTGCCTTTTTGGCACTATTCATCAACCAACTTTGTTAAGGTATATCGCACCATTATATAAGAAAAAACATAGTCAAATGGGGTCTTGTTAGATTCGTCTCAATGCTCGGATTCCAAATATCAATTTTTTATAATTTTTACTTACACCCAATAAGAGATATTAACGTTCAAAGAAGCGTCTCGGCAAATGTGAAAAAAGTAAATGGTGCAACTAAAATAATACAGATGTAGTATTAACTAATTAGGGCCTGTTCTCCCCAGCTTATTTTCAGTTCAGTTCAGTTTAGTTCAATTCAGTTGCAATCAGTTCAGTTCAGTTCCTAATTTATTTCTCTAATAATAAAACAATGATAATTATTATTATTATTACAATTAGGATTATTTTATCATCATTATTATTATTATTATTATTATTATTATTATTATTATTATTATTATTACTACTACTATTACTATTAGTATTACTATTATTTATATTAATATTAATTTTAATATTATTATTATTATTATTATTATTATTATTATTATTATTATTATTATTATTATTATTATTATTATTATTATTATTATTATTATTATTATTACTACTCCTATTACTATTGCTTTTACTATTATTATTATTATTATTATTATTATTATTATTATATTACATTATATTATATCATATTATATTATATTATATTATATTATATTATATTATATTAATATTGTTATTACTATTATTTATTTATTAATTTATATTTATTAATTAATGATAGCTAAATTATTATCATTACTTTTAGTTATAACTTAATTCAGTTCAGTTCAGTTCAGTTCAGTTCAGTTGCAATCAATTCAGTTTAGTTCAGTTATTTTATGACGAAGAGAACATGCCCTTAATACCAAAAATATTGAATTTAGCACACGTCTCTGTTGCTAATTTTGACCTCTAGATTTCAATTGTTCTACAAAAATATTATAGCTATAAAAAGTTCAATCATTATCCATCTGTCGTACGTACACAAATCTTAACATATTTGACATTCTTTTTTTTTGGTGAAGACATATTTGACATTCTAAATTTTAATTTATAGTAGAAGTTCTCACAGGGAGTTTCATAACAATCTATTAGTACATACATGTCTCCAACTCACTAAAACTTGAATAAATTATCATTGAAATAAGTTTTGTATATCAAACTATTCTCTTCATTTTGCAATAAGTTAACTTGTTTGTAGTTGAAAAAAAACCGTAAGAATAGAAAAAAGAGATATAGAAAAGAAATACTGTAGCCCCTTAACCCTAAATTTTATGAAACTTTATGTCTCAATTCGATTAACATGAAAGGAAATAAATCGGTTATATAATTATATTTTTTTGAGTTACGTACCTAGCCCAAATCACCAAAGTTTTTTTTAAAGGACACCAATTATTTATTCTATATCAAAAGTGATGAAAACTAACCAAAGTTATATGAACTTGTATGAGTTGAACTAATTAGACTTTATTGGACCTAATCAGCCATGATTTCACCTATATTTTCACCTGATTGGACCTGATCTAACACGATTAAACCTGATCAGACATGAAACTTATTTTTTCAAGGTGAAAAGAACACGCCTATCCAACCTAGTTGATGTCACGATCCACTATATTGTGTTCAAATATATTTTATTTCAATGAAGGGAAAAATATCCATCCAAATCATAACCCATAAAGCATATAAATACAAAGTCTCGTATAAGACCGCCTTATCATAATTTATGGTAAGTCGAGAGTAATTTTTTGTCTTAAAGGGGTCACTTAGAGTAGAATATCTTTTTCAATTTGAAAGGTGATCTTCTTAAGGTAATAGTTGACCCTTTTATGACAAAAAATTGAGGTGAAATTGCAGTAATTTCATGGTCAGATGGTACTACACAAGACTTACTAATCTACAAATCAGTTATAACGCTAAAACAGGTTAATAGAACCTATAAATTACAATTTTCTAAGGGAATTAAGTATGTGATAAATAATTTTTTTTTTGGTGAAGTATGTGATGAATAATATGAAAGAACATAATGCAACAATCATTAGAGAATGTTGTACTCATTAACACTAGCAGACAGACTAGCAGGTACCTGATGGATTATTTGCTTATACAAGCAGATCAGTAGCAGGTAAGAAAAGACATGGGTGTAAAAGTTTTGATTTTCTCTCTATGGCAACTTTGATATTATTATAAACTTTTGAGTTAGCACGTTATTATGCTTTCTTGTTCGTTGTTTGTGAATGGAAGAAACCAAATTTCTGTGCTAACATAGTACTCCGTTCTTTTTTCTATTTATTAGTCTTTTTATAAGTAGGTTGTCTGTTAAAGGACTTTGATTACTTAAAATTTCCACCATTAGAATCTATTAAAACACGTCACCATAATACAAAAGGGAGAAACTCATAATCAAGATAAGTACAATATAAATGCATCAAAAACAATATTGATAAACACTAACTCCATTTCACCCAAGTATCTCCACTTTGAGCTGTGTGTTTTGTCCAACCGACCGCTATTTCATTTGCTTCTCTATATTGAAATTGAAAATGAACCTCCTTTATTGTTGATAATAAATTCTGCAGCTTGTTCCAATAAAACTGTAGGCTCCAAGGGAATTCTTCTCTATTTCTCACCCATGCTAAAGCATTTCTCGAGTCGAATTCAATCAAAAGTCTTTTCCCCTTTAAAATTTCTTCACTAGCATACGTTACTAGAGCGAATATTATTGCAATAAACTCGCTTCTTTGAGTCCTTTACTCCAATATAAGAAAACAAAACACATATAGCTCTTCCGTTTTCATCCCGAAGATTTCCACCAATTCCAGAATTTTTGGGTTTACCCAAAGCGGATCCGTCTATATTCCATTTGAGTATACCCTTTGGTGGAGGCGACCAATGTACGTACTCTCTCTAACCTTCCTTGATTGAGACCCGACTTCTTACCCCCTTAATATTATAGTTTATAATATACCACATCACTCGGGTGAATAACGGCAGACGACGAGGGGGAGGGAAGCCCGTTGGGAGCTGGCTAGCCAGCGTTTGGACCAGCAGCACTCAACGAGGGAGAGGGAGGCCCATCTGGCACTGGGGACCCAGCGGGTGAACCAACAGCCAGTGGGGTGGGAAGGAAAGGCCCATGGGGGGACGGGTGGCCAGCGGGGGAACGAGTAGGCGCGCGAGAGCAGGAAGGGGAAAGCCCAGTAGGCGCGGGGCACCCTAGGGGCTAGACAAACGCGACAGAATCGCAAGGGCTGGAGTGTGTGTGCGTTGTAGGCGTGCCAAGGGGATGGGGAGTGCCAATAGCCGGAACAGTAGTGCCATGGGAGCAGGGAGTCGTATTGGAAAACGCTAAAGGCAAGTGGAGAAGAGAGGGATCTTTATCGCTAGAGTCAAGAGTAGACGAGGGTCGAGACGACACTAACTGACGATAGGGAAACATCGACTCAATAAACTTCACATGACGACTCACATAGACACGACCTGACTTGGGTTCGTAACAGCGATACCCCTTATAGCCCGGAGCATAATTATGGAAAACACATTGAACGGACCGGAGAGTTAACTTATTTGATGGTTTTGCAGAAAAATTGGGGAAACACACACAACCAAAAACACGGAAAAACGAGTAATCAGGAGGCTTCGAAAACAATTTTTCGAAAGGAGACAAACCATGCAAGACGAGAGTTGGCAAACGATTTATGATGAAAGTGGCAGTGTATGCAGCATCGACCTATAATTGGCCAGGAAGCGATGATTAAATGAGCATCGTGCGGGCGAGCTCAATTACATGTCGATGTTTGCGTTCAGCAACCCCATTTTGTTGTTGAGTTTCAAGGCAAGATTTTCGAAAAACAATCCCACATTTACGAAAATGATCAAGTAAAGGTTGGTTATCGAATTCTTGGCCCCCATCACTTTGGAAATATTTGATTTTGCAGTCAAATAAATTATCAACTAAAGCTTGGAAATCTAAAAAACGATCATGCACTTCAGATTTGCGTTTTTAAGGATATAGCCAAGTATAGCGAGAGAAATCATCAACAAAACAGACATAATATTTGAAACCAAGATTAGATAAAATATTTGATTGCCATAAATCAGAATGAACTAATTGCAATGATTTATCAAAAGAGTGTATTACATCCTGGAAAGGTAAGCGATGAGATTGCCTAAGCAACACGAAACACAATCAAACAAATGACTAGTGGCACAAACATTGGCCTTATGTTGCTTAAGGGCACCTAAAACCTTATCACCACAATGACCAAGACGATGATGCCAAGTAGGACCGGACACAGAAAGGGACAGAAGAGCAACGGGCCTCCTATGATGGTGAGTTAGGGTGATGGGATAGACATTGCCTTGACTGGAAGCTTTGAGAAGCACCTCCCGTGATCGATTGTCCTTAACAAAAACATGAGAACCATTAAAACTCACAGTACAATTGTTATCTTTAGCCAACTTTTGAACGGACATTAAATTAAATTTAATATTAGGACAATGATAGACTGAGTTGAGAACTAGAGGACGAATGTTAGAGTTTAATGTGACAGTGCCAACATTTTCAACTGGGATTTGAGTGCCATTTGCTACTTTAACAGAAATCGGACCAGTATAAGTAGATTTATTAGATAAGATACCTGGATCGTTGGTCATGTGAGAAGATGCTCCGGAATCAGGAAACCATGTGGTTTCATTTTGCTCACCAGTGGAAGGCCAACAAGAGCAGCATTGGATGTCTGAGCATAACGAGAAGGACAAGAAACAGTGGAATGACCTGGATGAAAACAAATCTGACATACTATGTTCGTAGACTGAGAACCAAACACACCCTCAACAGTGGAACTCCCTGCAGACAAATGATTAGTATCGCAAGAAGTAAGGGCTACTACAACACTTTTAGATGACAAAACAGAATTACATATAATTGTACCTCCAGAGTTTTGTGTTTGGATTTGCTTTGCACCCCCGCCACGACCTTTTCCACGACCACCGCGATTACGGCCTCGACCTTTGCCAGCTCCACGACCACCCTATTGATTGTTGCGGGAACCAGTGTTCGAAGAGAATGAGTCAGTCGAAGGAGAGACACTAGGGGCATGAGCAAGAAATGCCTGATGAGAAGCAAAACCTTGTTCCCGAGCATGGCGAGTTTTAATGATATGTTCTTGAATCAACATTTTTTCCCGAACATCATCAAAACTAAGATGGCCAGAAAAGTGTGTAATACTCGTAGTGAGGGAATCATAATCCTTCCCAAGACCCATTACATTATGTTGAATTAAGTCTCGCGAAGAGACAGGGGCACCAATCGCAGCAAGAGAATCAGCAACAAGTTTAATAATTTCACGCAAATAAGCATCCATCGATTAACTTTCAGTCTTAGCAACATGCTGTTGCAACATACTTTTCAACTCCATAGAACAAGCCAAACTAGCATTCATAAACCGGGATTGGAGTCGAGTCCATATAAGCATAGAAAACTTAACATCATGCACCTCAACAAGCATTTCTTCGGACAAAGTAGCAAATAACCATGAATGAATAGTTTGATCAATACGCAACCAATGATAGTATTCAGGATTCATAAATTCACGATGTTGATGATCAAGCACATAAATCTCAGGCATAGTAATAGAACCATCAATCATGCCTAATAAGCCATGGGATACTAAAAAAGATTCGAATTGAGTACGCCAAGGCAGGTAATTTTCAACAGTCCGAAGAACAGTAGTAACAATATTTTTAACATTAGAGGTAGATGTTACTAGAGTGGATAATAAGGATGCAAGATTAGGTTGTAGAGTGAAGAAACCTGGTGCCATTACCGGTGGGAGTGTGGTGCTGCGGCAATAGGCCTGGGTGACCAGCAAATGTGGAACCCCCGAAGGAGGGCTGTTGTGGCGAGGAGAAGAGAGGCCCACGAGACACAAGAGGACCTGAGGCAGCAGCCCCGATGGGAGGCACCGCAGCCTCGAAGAGACGGCGTGGTATGGGGTGCGAGGGAGTCCACGAAAACCCGAGGGAGGAGCCAAGACTCGACACACCAAGAGTGGAGTAGATGGCGCCGAAGCCTGACGCGCCAGCAGTCATGCTTGGCTGCGAGTCAGGGCAAAGGAGTGCGGCCCAGCAGCACCGGTGATGGGCGGCACAGACGCGACGACGGTGGACGTCGGTGGTGGGATCACAGCAGATGAGGAAGCAGAGGCAGAACCGACCATTGATGCTGACCACGAGATGATCACACGAAGGAAAAAAATTGAGCGCGGAAGCGAGAGCAAGGATCGAATAATTAGGTTCAAAAATTTCTTGCTCTTGATACCATGTGAGGATAACGATACAGCTTACCCTTATGAGGGTGCGGGGCTGATTTATATATAATAGAAGTACAAGAGTACAATGACGAGGATACCCTTAGTCTCCTCTATTAAATATGGCATATTTTTACACCATCCCTTTGTCGAAAATCCCAGTTGTAGCTTCACCGATACATCAAGTCTCCCATTTTGAATGCCATTTTAAAACACAATGCATGTTATTGCTTAACTTCTGAGCATGTTCTGTTTGGAGCGATTTTTTTTCTCCAAAAATCATAGATCTTATAATTATAAATTTTGGTGTTAATCTTTCAATTTCTTATGTTCGTCCTTGGTTAGTACAAGGGAGCAAGAATTAGTGGAGCAAGAATTAAGTTATTTGTTGATACCTTTCATGGTTGCTTAAGTTCGTAATGAGTAGTAGTAGTTTAGGATTAGTGCTTTGAAAAGAAAATCTTACACTTTATTTGGATAGGAGGAAATGGAAAGAGAAGGAAGGAAGAAGAAAAAGGGAAGGGATTGGGCGAAGGAAGGAAAGGAAGAGGAAACGATCCATTTTCCCTCTTTGTAATAAACATCATCAGATATTTGGAGGAGAAATAGAGCACTTTCTTCCCTCCCCTCTCCCCTTCTTTCCCCTCTCCTTTCTCCTCTATTCGTCCCCTTTCTTTTCCCCTTATATTGCTATCTATACAAAGTGTAAAGAATTTAGGTATATTAGTATTATAAGAAGGGTTTAGGTATCTAAAAGGGTTTAGCTGGGTAATATGTGGGACCATGTTACCCACTAAATTAGCTTAATGGACCTGTGAACGGCCTTTGATGTACCTTCCTCATATGCAATGAAATAAATTACTTCCTTCGTTTTTTTAACATGTTACAATTTCACTTTTCACGTATGTCAATGCAAAACTTTGAGGACATATATCTCTAATTTTGTATTTGTAAAAATTATAAAAAGTACATTTTAAAAAAATACATATTTAAACGAATCTAACAAGATCTCACATGAATATATTTTTATTCACGTATAAATCACAAACGATGGTCAAAGTGGAATTTGTGAATAGTGTAAAATATCAAAGTGTAACATGTAAAAAAACGGAGGAAGTATATATTTTTCCACTAAAATAAATTTTTTGACATTTCAATAAGCTGATCGACATATGACACTTCAATTTGAACCCAAAACATTTAGTTATTACATATAATAGCCAAACTTGACATTGAGACACATATTTGTGGCTTTGACAAGTGCCCAAATCAAAGCAGCATAGAGTACAATTAATTAAACTCGGAAGGAGGTAGAATTCACCTCTCTCTACAAACACCCATGAAAATCGTAAACAAACAGTTTTATTCTTAAGATGTGAAAAAGACGCGTTAAATTTGAAATGCATCAAGTGGTCTTGACCCTAGCTTAAAGCTTTCCAAAAATGCTCGCATATACTCAGACATGGTGTACTTGTTGTAGACTTGAGGCTGATCAGCACTAATCAATTCACTTCGGGGTCCAACTTCCTCATCATCCTTTGGATTGAAAAACACGGCCACAGATATCCTATCCTTCACAGAATTCGTGCTCACTCTATGTACCGCGCTCTTAAACACCCTGTTAGTCATTACCTGTTATTGCAAAGTGTGACGATATCACAATGATGTTATAGTCTAATTTTATGCTACAAACTTGATTAGTGTTATCTAATTCGCCCCAACATTTTGTGGTTTGAAAAAGTGAGTTGTTACATGCAAGTGGTATACTTTTAAATTAATTAAATGAAATAAGGTTTTCTATACGGCTTCACTTCGTTTGTTGAAAATTTATAGTACGATAATGCTTTTCAAAGTTTCAACAGAATCTTTTTAATTATAGAAGCGTCTTATTGATTTGCTTACCGTTTTTTCTGTAGTAAATAATTCCCTTACCTATGATGAACAATTTTATGCGTTCTACAATACCAACTTGTACCGCGAATTGGGTAACAATCGCGATACGAGAAGAATTTAATTTGTTGAGTTACCTCTCCAGAATCACGAAAGTTGATAAACAGTGCACCAGGGATGGCCAAAACCTTGTACCATTTATCATCTTTCAAGATTTCAAGACCTTCAACATCTTTCTCCGGCAATAGATATGTTAATATTGTGAGATCCGAGTGTGGTTTGGACCCAAAAACGCGCTTAGGGGATGAGCAACGAGGATAGAAATTGAACCTTATACTTGCTGGTTCTCGTTTCCCAAAACGTAGGCAGTTTTCTTCTAAGTTAAGTGATTTTGCCATTGCCATACCCATGACTTCATTCATTGCTGTTAACTTCTTTGAGTACTCCTCAATCATTATCCTGCCAAAATTTGCAATCACATATTGATGTTCATGAAACAACTTTCTTAGGAAATCTTGTAAAATTTATGTTATAACAATCGCAATAAAGCAACGAATAATTAAAGAACAATTGACACAAGAATTAACTTGATTCAAGACATATTTCGACAATTTACCTGAAATTTCGAGGCTTCTGCGGCCAACATTGGAGATTGACCTTTTCCTTAGGAGAGAGTGAAAGAAATAGCCTATCATTCCAATTGGAAGTTTTTGGCTTCAAAAAATAAGTATCACTACCATAACCTTGGAATGTTTCAAAGCACTTGAGCTTCTCCTCGAGGGGCAGAGCAAAGAATTGCTTGGAAACTTCAATCAGTCCTTGAAGGAATCTCTCTATCCCATGATTTATTACCTATTCAATGAATTTAAATCTTCAAGTGCTAGTTAAGACTAGGGAGTTTTAAGACTTAAGTCGTCTTTTTATCTATTTTTATGCCATTAACTCGAGTTGAAGAAAAAAAAAATCCTTTCAGAAATCGAAAAATGAAAATCCAATTTGAATCCGGAATGAGGTAAAACTCATTTGAGATTTGATTACTTATTCGACCTCTTCAACTAATTCATTAAAATAACATCACAATAGGATAATTAATTATATTATTTTCATTATTGAAAACAAGTATTATTGTTTTTTTGCAATTTCGATTTTTGTGATAATAAGTAATAACATAGTCTGAACGCAATTCATGTCTGACATAGTCAAAAGGAAAAAAAATCTCATCTTAATCCGAGTTTTAATATCAATGTAAATCATATAATTATTAGAATTTGAATCCAAATATAGGTAAATTGAATGTAGAGTGAGCTAGATAACTAGATTTATGATCCAACTCATTATCATTCCTAGTTTGTTAATATAGAAAGCAATGTTAATAGAGTATTACTTTAGACTCTGTTCTTTTGGACTGAACTGAACTGAACTTAATTTGTCTAAACTGGACTGAACTTTCCTGAAATGAACTGAATTGAATTTTCCTGAAATGAACCGAACTGAATTGAATTAAAACTGTGAGAGGAAACTAAGTGAACTGAATTTGTCTGAATTGAACTGAATTTTCATTAATTCAGTCCAAAAGAATAGAGCCTTAGTCCAGATTTCCACAATTTTTCTGTAGCCTTGAAATGATAACTAGAGAATACTAACCAAAGCATAACCTAATTAAGATATTATACATATTCTCTCAGCTTTTTGTTGCATTATTTGTCTTTGCATTAACTAATCAAGCTAAAACTAAGAGTACGAAATCTTGTACGCAACGAGTATACAATAACTCTATTGTTTACCCAATCATAAATTACCATATGATGTTTTCAAGTGTTACCATTTTATAGCACTACCTTTAATGAAGGAAAAAAGATTACTTCTGCAAAAGCGAGCAAAAGAATTCCTTATAAACTTATTGTGAACTGGTTTTTTAATGAAATATTTGTTTTACTCATATTTTTACAACTTTATCCAAATATTTTCTTTAAAGTTGGTGTTAGGTGTACATCCCAAGTCCCATATTGGAGAGATAAGAAAGAGTTGTTTGATTTATAATAGTTCACCTACTCCATTAGTATGATGTTTTTTGGCGAGGAGCCCAAAAACAAATCCGTATGGGCTTAAACTTTTTGTTTATACATATTAAATTTTTTAATTTTCACATATATGAAAGCATATAAAATCATTGAACACCGAACAAGATACTTCCTCTGTTTCTTTTTACTTGCAACAGTTTGACTTTTACGCTTGCCAATGCATATTTTCAACTATCAATATCTTTAATTACCGATAAATAAAAATTATAAAAAGTAGATATTTGGAAAATATACATTCAAACGAATCTAACAAGATCCCACATGGATATGTTTTTCCTTAACTATAAATCACCAAAGATAAACTAAGTAGAGTTGATAAAAAAAGTGTAAAAGTCAAACCGTTGCAAGTAAAAAGAAACGGAGGAACTATATTATAAGGTATATTTATTGCTTATCCATAACCGTGAAACAAGACTCACTCCGATCCTATGGCACAAGCATACCTGAAAACAACCCCATTGAGAGAGAGCTGATCGGAGTTTCGCGAGTTTCGATGTCGAGGAAGAAGAGAGAAGAGAGAAATCAATGAGGAGATCATTTCTCCACAAATCAGGGTCATAAATGGCTTCAGGGATACCATCTTTGTGAAGAAAATTCTCAGGAATTTCATCACCTTTTTTAGCTATCTCTTGAACTAGCATTGATGCTACTTCTTGTTTGGTTTATGAAGAATAAAGACTTGTATATAGTTAGTTTGTTATATCTTTCATTGGGTTAGTTTCAGTTTTACTTGTGTAATAACAAACTCAGTTAGTTGTTGTAACTAACTTTACAGCTCTGCTGGTAGCTGTAGCCTGCTACTATAAGTAGCTCTTTCTTTCCTTCTTTTCCACTTGATGAAAATATAATACAATACTGAGAGATTTTCTCTATGATATTTTTCTCTCTCTTCCATACTTTACCTCTATGATAAATCACATGGTATCAGAGCAGAATCGGTCAATTCTTGCTCAAATTTTCTAGATTTACTTCCGTAATCTTCATTCTTCTTCAAATTCGAATTTGTCGATTCAAATTCTTCTGCAAAAATGGTGGAAATCAATGCAAATGGAGGCGATAAAGAAGATCAGAACCTCGAAAACTCGAATTCATTTTCTGGAAACAATTTCAATGTAAGTGCATCGTATAATGATCCACTTTTCATCTCAAATTCTGATCAAACTATGAGCAAATTAGTTGCTGTTAATTTGAATGGCAACAATTATATTAGCTGGAAGCGTAATGTTCGTAGAGCTTTAATAGCTAAGAACAAACTAGGTTTTGTTGAAGGAACTATTGAAAAACCTGAAGAAACTGATAAGAATTACAATCAATGGATGCGTTGTGATTACTTGATAATTTGTTGGTTGATGAACTCTATGAATGAAGATATAGGGGAGAATTTTACGTTTGTTGAAAGTTCTGCGCAATTATGGAGTGAAATTGGAGAATGTTATGGTCAATCAAATGGACCACAAATTTACCAATTGAAACGTGAATTGGATAATTTGCGTCAGGAAAATCAATCTATTATGGTCTATTATGGCAAATTGAAGAGATGTTGGGATGAATTACAAAACCTAAGGAGTATGCCATCTTGTACTTGTGGAATTCTGTCTAAGTGTAGTTGCAATTTCTTGAAAAGACTGTCTGAATTTGAATCTGAAGAGAAGTTAATGCAGTTTTTGTTAGGCTTGAACAGTGGGTTTGATAATGCCATAGGTAACATTTTAGCCATGGATCCATTACCTCCTATCAATAGAGCCTACTATCTAGCACAGCAAGTTGAGAAACAGAAGGAGGTTAGTGGATTAAACCATAGTAATGAGGCTAGTGCTCTTTTTGCACACAAACAACCATTTCATGCTAAAGGTTCTTACAAGAAAGATTGGAGGAAGGATAAAATTGACAGAATTTGTGAGTATTGCAAGAAACAAGGGCATACTAAGGACACTTGTTTCAAGCTCAATGGATTTCCTGATTGGTTTAATAAGAAATATGGTAATAGCAACTCCTATGGAAACTCTTTCAAGGTAGCTGCTAATGTTACTGTTGAAGATTATGCAATGAAGAATGATCCTTTAGAGTTCAATGCTGCTGGTCCAACACTTTACAACTCTGAAAATGTTGCTGGTAACAAAAGTGGAAGTGTAGATCCTGTGCTGTTACAGAACATAATGCAAGAGGTCATGAAAGCCATGAAAGGGAAACAAGCTTTTGGAGAAAATTCTGGACATTCATTTGTCAACTGTGCAGGTAAAAGTTCTTCTGTTTTACCTTACAATACATGGATTGTTGATTCTGGTGCCACTGATCATATGACTTTTGATGATAAGTTGCTGGTTAATAAAAGAAAATTGTTAAAAATAATTGAGGTTGGCTTGCCTGATGGGAGTAAAAATCATGTTTCTGAAATTGGAGATGTTATGCTTACTGATAACTTGCTACTTAGAGATGTGTTATTTGTGCCTTGTTTTCAGCATAACTTGATTTCTATTGGTAAATTGGCTGTGGATTCTGGTATTGAAGTAGTATTCAAACATAACATTTGCACATTTTATTCCATCAATCAGTCTAATATTCTAGCCATAGGAAAATTATTCAAAGGCGTGTACCTTCTTAATCATACAAATGTTTTCAATCCAGATTCTATTGCTCTTCCTAATTATTCCTCTCAAATTGCTACTACAAATGTAGTTGTTAACAAATCTGATTCTTATAATTCTACTTCAGTTGGTGTTTCTTTTCCCATTTTACATGCCAGACTTGGACATCCTTCTGTGTCCACTATGAAACATCTCTCTGAATGCAATTGTAATCATGACAATGATTTCTTTTGTGAGGTTTGTGTGTTAGCTAAGCACCACAAATTGCCCTTTCCTAGAAGTGTAAGTAGAGCAGCTCATTTGTTTGATATTATACATATTGACCTCTGGGGACCATATAAAACCAAATCTCTTACAGGAGCATCTTATTTTCTAACCATCTTGGATGATTACAGTAGATGCACCTGGACTTTTATGCTACACAATAAAATGCAAGTTTACAGAACCATCTCATCTTTTCTTATTCAAATTGAAACACAATTTCAAACCAAAATTAAACTTGTTAGATCTGATAATGGCACAGAATTTATTCAAGAACAATGTTTGTCTATGTTCATGAACAAAGGGATTATCCATCAAACTAGTGTTGTAGGTAGACCCCAACAAAATGGGCGTGTGGAGAGGAAACACAGACACCTATTAGAGGTTGCTAGATCTCTTAAGTTTCATGCCAATTTATCTGCTAAATTTTGGGGTGACTGCCTTCTTACTGCTACATTTCTTATAAACCTAATGCCATCTTCTGTTCTAAACTGGAAAACACCTTATGAACTTCTTTATAACAAACTTCCTGATTACTCCATGCTTAAGGTCTTTGGTTGTCTTTGTTATGCTTATAACAATGATAGAGCTAAAGACAAATTCACACCTAGAGCTAAGAAATGTCTTTTTATAGGTTATCCTTTTGGCCAAAAAGGTTATAAAATGTATGATTTAGAGACACACAAAACTTTTGTTTCAAGAGATGTTGTGTTTAAGGAAGAAATATTTCCATTGCATTCACATAATTCTACTGTTCTTCCTCATATATCTTCTGCTCCTGTTGTTACATTTGATGATCCCTTGCCTCATTCTACTACTCCCATATTACATGAAACTACTGATTCTAATTCTTCTCCTGTCAATAATCCAATTCTTTCATCTCCCATTTCTTCTCATAATTCTACTGATCAAATTCACAATACATTCCCAAATGTACCTTTCATACATTCCCCTTCTCCTTCTTCTCATTCTTTTTCTATACCTGACACT
The DNA here is from genome assembly GCA_947648045.1 of Beta corolliflora. Lineage (NCBI taxonomy): Eukaryota > Viridiplantae > Streptophyta > Magnoliopsida > Caryophyllales > Amaranthaceae > Beta > Beta corolliflora. The sequence goes on from CANSZD010003172.1 coordinate 1,922,446, forward strand.
AATCATGTTATTCCTACTCCTGCTACTATTGTGCCTGCCCCCCCTCTAAGACCTCACTCTACCAGAATTGCTAAACCACCCTCCAAATTCAAGGATTTTGTTTGTCCTACTATTCCTCTTTCTTCTACTTCTCAATCTTTTGTTGTTCAGTCTCATAATAGCAATGTTGTGTATGATCCTACTTCTTACAAAGAAGCTAGTCAATTTTCTGAATGGAGACATGCTATGCAAAAAGAGTTACAAGCAATTGAAACTAATAACACTTGGGTTCTTACACCTTTACCTGATGGCAAGAGGGCTATTGGTTCTAAGTGGGTCTTTAAGACAAAGTTTAATCCAGATGGTACAGTTGAACGGTTTAAAGCCAGGTTAGTGGCTACTAGGTATCAACAGGTGGAAGGGGAGGATTTTAATCATACTTTCTCACCTGTTGCTAAGCTTGCAACTGTTAGAGTCATCATCTCTCTTGCAACTGCAAAACAGTGGCCTTTATGTCAATTAGACATAAATAATGCCTTTTTGCATGGGTACTTGGATGAAGAAGTTTACATGAAACCACCACTTGGTTATGATAAAGCTAAGTCAGGGGATGTTTGTCATCTTAAACGATCTTTATATGGTCTAAAACAGGCTTCTAGGCAGTGGAATAAAGAGTTAAGTAAGTTTCTTGCTTCTATTGGTTTTGTTCAATCCAAACAAGACTACTCCTTATTCACTAGAGACTTGGATGGGGAATTTTTGGTTATCCTTGTGTATGTTGATGATATGGTCCTTACTGGTACCTCACAAGCTCAGATTAATGTTGTTAAACAAGCCTTGGATGCAGCCTTCACAATTAAAGATCTAGGGGAACTCAAGTACTTTCTGGGAATTGAAGTCATTAGGAACTCTTCAGGCACTCTCATGAATCAGAGAAAGTACATTCTTGATGTGATTAAAGATTTAAATCTTGACAACACAAGACCAGTTTCTACTCCTCTTCCTAAGGGACTAAGCTTATCTACAGAAGAAGGGGAGTTACTGCCAGGGCCTGACCAGTACAGAAAACTTGTTGGCAGGTTGTTATATCTTAACCTGACCAAACCTGACTTATCTTATGCCACTCAGCATTTGAGTCAGTTTGTTAGTTGTCCTCGAAAGCCTCACTTACAAGCAGCTATACATGTTGTAAGATATTTAAAAAACACCCTCAACTTGGGATTATTTTATTCTACTACTAGTGATCTGCAGCTATGTGCTTATAGTGATGCTGATTGGAGTACTTGTGCATTCACAAGTAGATCACTTAGTGCATATTGTATATTTATGGGATCTCATCTTGTGTCTTGGAAGACTAAAAAGCAAAAGACAGTCAGCAAATTCTCTGCTGAAGCAGAGTATAGAAGCATGTCCAGTACAGCTTCTGAAATAGTTTGGTTAGAAGGCTTGTTGCAAGACTTACATGTTCATGTTCCTTTGCCTATTACTTTACTTTGTGATAACACTGCTGCTAAACACATTGCTCAGAATCCAGTGTTTCACGAACGGACTAAACACTTGAAGAGGGACTGTCATTATGTAAGAGAGCAAAATTGAAGCAGGCTTCCTTCAAACAGCTCATGTTTCTACACATCAACAGTTGGCTGATTTACTTACTAAGGCACTTCCTGGACCACAACATCAGTATCTAGCTTCCAAGCTTGGCCTTGTGGACTTGTCACATGTCCAGCTTGACGGGGGGATATGAAGAATAAAGACTTGTATATAGTTAGTTTGTTATATCTTTCATTGGGTTAGTTTCAGTTTTACTTGTGTAATAACAAACTCAGTTAGTTGTTGTAACTAACTTTACAGCTCTGCTGGTAGCTGTAGCCTGCTACTATAAGTAGCTCTTTCTTTCCTTCTTTTCCACTTGATGAAAATATAATACAATACTGAGAGCTTTTCTCTATGATATTTTTCTCTCTCTTCCATACTTTACCTCTATGATAAATCACATGGTTAAAGGAGAAAGTTCTGCCATTCTTGTAGTAGCATGTGATAATTGATATGTTAAGCTTTTGATCTAGAGCATTATCTGAGCTTTCCATGTTTTGTGAAATTATTAGTACTACGGCATTATGTATGGAATAGCACTAGTGGAGTAGCAGGTATATTATGGGTTATGACTTATGACAATGAATCAAATCATCAATGATGGACTGTGTCCTATATATATTACCCCATGTGTTCCTCTTTGTCTCTTTGTTCCTAGCTACTTTTTTTTCTTTGGGATGTTTCGTGAAGTTTTAATATCATTAATTAATTATGTCATATATTATCAACTTTGTTGAATATAAGTAAACATGTGCATCTAGGTGCATAGATTAGCAAAAACTCAAATAATAATACTCCCTCCGTCCTATATTATAGTGCCTGATTCTATTTTTGCACGGGTATTAAGGTCAATAGAATCTAAGAGGAAGGTAAAGAGTGATTGTGTATTGAAAATAAATTTTATGGGGAAAAAGCTGATTTTAGGAGAGAGAACTAGTTATTAGGCCCGGGCTATGCACCGGGTAAGGAAAATTTTTATTTATTAATATTATACATTCAATTGATAACACTAAATAACACTTGGTCTAGTGGTTCTGACATTAGTATATAACCTTGAAGTCACGGGATCAAACCTCATGCTATGCAATTTCTATGTTTTTTTTACTGTATGTGGATTACATGGAGTAGAAAGTGCTTAAAACTATTTCCAATAAGCAAATAAATATTGGTGGCACAATTTTTCTAGGAAAATCACGGAAAGGTGTAGAATTAAAAAAGGAAACAAGAATTATATTTTGGGACACTTTAAAAGGAAATAAGCATTATAATATGGGACGGAGGGAGTAATATTTTATTTCAATAAAAATTAAGAAAAAAGTAAAAAAAAAAAAAAGTAAGAAAAGTCCAAAAGCAAGAAATAAGTTTCAAAAAGTAAGAGAGATAATCAAAAAGTGCATTTATTCTTGGTGTCTTCCCATATTCCATACAGGATGAATAAATCATAGAGGGAGTACTAGCAAAGCGGTAAAGGACTTACGCAATTTTGGTATATTATTATTTTTGAAACAAAACGAAACTCTAGCATTTGTTGTATCTTCTTAACCATCAAGAATTGGAAAATTTTCAAAAAAACTACCTTTTATAACCAACTTTTTTCAAAAAAAAATATTTCAAAAAACTACCTTATATAACAAATTCCTTTTAATATATTACCATTTTACGTTTATATTTAATACTAATCAATAAATGACAATCGTCATAGGTGTTGCTGTCGGTGGGGTAGTGAGAAAAGAAGATAGAAACGAGAGCGGAAAAAAGAAAAGCAATTTATGGTGACTCAATTATTAGTGATTAAACCCCATTTACGGTAAAATGGTAGTATATTGAAAGAAATTTGTTATATAAGGTAATTTTTTGAAAGAAAATTTTTAAAAGGTAGTTTTTTGAAAAAAAAAATTTAAAAGGTAGTTTTTTGAAAAAAAAAAAAGTGATTATAAAATGTAGTTTTATGAATTTTTTCCATCAAGAATTCTATTGCTTATTGGCATCTTAAAAACTACTAGCATGAAGTATTCTTTTGTTCATATCGTCGGTAAATCTATACTAATATATTAAAAGGCGAACTCAACAAGGAACGGTGCCATGTGGCGCTCTTCCTAAGGGGATTTTACTCCATGCAATCCACATACAATAGAAAAAATTAGAAGTTGCATGCTATAGGGTTTGATCCCGTGACTTCAAGTTGATATACTAAAGTCTTAACCACTAGACCAAGTGTTATTTAGTGTTATTATTTTAAAATATAATATTAATAAATGAAATAACTAGTTACATTTACAAAGGTGTATCAAATATGTGCTTGGAAAAGATTATCCTAGTTTTTAATAGTTATTATGCTTCTTGTTTGTTGCTTTTCATATGGAAAATAGAATTGATAGGGTTCATAGAGTTTTGGGTTATTAGATTGATTTTTTCATAGTCATACGCTATAATAAACTCAAAAACTACTCGTATTATATGGTTGTTTTTAAAGAAGGTTGACAATAGAAATTTTACTTTTTTTTGTGTAAAAAGAGCCATAATGGCAAGTGATGAAAATCGAGCTCAGGATCTCCTGAAACGGAGAGGAAAGCTCTAACCAACTAAGCTATTCCTCACTCTCTCTTTTTTGCTTCCTTAAATGCTTGCTTGAAGTTTTAACGATGATTAGAGTCTGAGAACAAAAAAATTGATGACAAACATGTCCTATAACAATACTTCGTCTTCATTATTTGCCTCGTCATTTGATTAGAACTTCACTGTACTATATTCTATTACTAAAAAATAAATATGTTACTTATGTTAAAGGTGTATGGGGGATGTACAAGTTCCATACCGGTCCTACTAGACCGTTATTGACCGTCATGGTCAACTCATCTAAAGAGATCCTATCACCTAGGGGGTGGTCAACTATGATGCCGGCATATACATTATGACGGCTTCATTCCAATACCTTATCGGTGTTTACTATCTGGGCCATTGCTAAATGGGCCTGGGTTTGATCCAATACTTACTCAACGCGTCTATGGGCCTAAGGATAAGTATCAAAATAGGATAGAATTGTATTCAACCAATAGGAGCAGTATCCTACCTTGTCAAGGACAGTGCCGGCTCCTATAAATACCCCATGATCTGAGTCATAAGGTACGTTCACATATCAAAATATACTCTACTTGAGATATACCGGTCATTACCCTTTACTGACTTAGGCATCGGAGGGGCGTTACTCGGATTAACTCCCGAGGTTAGTTTACGTGTTCTGTCTACCAGGACATCAAACCGGCATATATAGTTGAAGGACACCGGTTCACTCCAACAGCATTTATTCCATATCGGAACAATTGGCACTAGAGGGAGGGGGAACAAAAAGTTTGAGTGGGGAACAAAAAGTATCCCCTACCGTTCTTCAAGGTCCTGAGGGGGAACAAAAAGTTTGAGTGGGGAGATGAGCAGAGACAAGCTTTTGAGGCTGTTAAAGAACACTTCAAGCAGTTACCAACCATTACCCGACCCGAGATGGGGGATAAGTTGCAGTTGTACGTCTCGATGTCGGTCAAGATGGTAGCAACGGTATTGCTGGTGGAAAAGGATAAGCAGCAGCACTCTATCTATTTTGTGAGCCATGTACTGGCTGGGGCAGAGCGGAGATACGAGTTGCTGGAGAAAATGGCATATGTCGTACTGATAGCGGCAAGAAAGCTCCGGCCATACTTTGACTCCCATACTATCCAAGTGCTCACAAATCAACCGCTAGAGAAAGCTCTTCACAAGGTAGACACGACCAGTAGGCTGCTAAAGTGGGCAATTGAGTTGTCCGAGTTCGACATAGAATACCGACCACGTACAGCTATCAAGGCTCAAGCTTTGGCCGACTTTATAGTCGAGACCACATGCGAAGAAACCGAAGAGCCAGCCGGTACCTGGCAAATATCAATAGATGGCTCCGCGGCTCAAACAGAGGCAGGTGTCGAAGTGGTCATGACGTCTCCGGAGGGGGACACGTCTGAGTATACTATCCGATTTGGCTTTAAAGCGTACAATAATGAGGCGGAATATGAAGCGGCAATAGCCGGAATCAGTCTATGCATAGCGGCGGGGGCCAAGAAAATCAGAATGACAACGGACTCACAGCTCATATCGAACCAGATTGAAGGCACCTACGAAGCCAGGGAGTCGGTAATGCAGAATTACCTTAAAAAGGTAAAGCAGATGACGGCCGGATTGCAGAACTTTGAGGTAGTCTTAGTTCCACGAACTGACAACATGGCGGCTGATGCCCTGTCTAAGCTAGCCAGCTCAAGTACAACCGACCTTAACCGCATTGTCATGATTGAGATCTTGCCGGAAAGAAGCATAGACGCCGCCAAACCAGATGTAAATACAATCGGTCAGGGGAAAGAATGGTATAACGACATAATGGCATACAAGCTGACAGATAGTCTACCGGAGGACAAGATGGCGGCAAAGAAACTAAAGAGGGAGGCTATGTGGTACTGCATCTTCCAGGGACAATTGTACAAAAAAGGTCTTTCACTCCCACTCCTAAGTGCGTAGCGGCTTATGAAGCCACAAAAATCATTGAAGAAATACATGAAGGGGTGTGTGGAAACCATATCGGCGGAAAAACATTAGCACTAAAAGCCCTGAGAGCAGGATTCTACTGGCCGACTATGCTGGCAGATGCACAAGCCTACGTGAAAAAGTGCGACAAGTGCCAGAGATTTGCTCCAGTTATCCACCAGCCGGTAAATGATTTGCAACCGATTCTAAATCCAATCCCTTTCGCGCAGTGGGGGATGGACATCATAGGACCGTTCACACCAACATCAGGAGGAAGAAAGTTCCTGATAGTAGGAATCGATTACTTCACAAAATGGATCGAGGTGGAACCGACTGCAAAGATCACGGCTAACCATGTGAGGAAATTCATTTGGCATAACCTCATCACTAGGTTCGGCATCCCCATGGGTATTGTTATGGACCATGGCGTCCAGTTTGATTGCGGACCAATAAAGAGCTTCCTGAGCCCCTACGGTATCAAGTTCGTGTACTCTTCAGTATGTCATCCCCAGAATAACTGCCAAGCTGAGGCCGCCAACAAGTAGATCCTGAACGCGCTCAAAAATAAATTAGATGGCTTGAAAGGCGCGTGGGCCGACATGGTCCCAGCAGTATTATGGTCCAACAGGACCACCGAGAAGGCAGCAACAGGGGAAACCCCGTTCAGGCTGGCATTCGACTCCGAGGCCGTATTACCGGTCGAAGTAGGATTGCCAAACTGGCGGATCCTAAACTATGACCCTGAGTTGAATGATAAATTGCACAAGGAGGACCTTGATCTCTTGCCGGAGGTAAGGCTAGCTGCTGAGCTCAGATCAGCCGCTTATAAGGACCGGATAAGCAAGGCCTACAACAAGCGAGTACGAAGCCGGCCAATAAAAAAGGGAGATCTAGTCTTAAGGCGGACAGCAGCTACATGAAAGGCCCATGCCGAGGGCAAACTGACAGCCAACTGGGAGGGAACCTACCTAGTGAAGGAGGAAATAGTCCCAGGGGCGTACCGGCTGGAAGACATGTCAGGCAAGCTGCTCAAAAATAGCTGGAATGCCAGCGTGCTCAAGAAATACTTCGTTTAACTGCTTTAGTAATAAAACGGCATTGTTGCCATGATTAGCATTACTTTGAAATATGGCGTAGCAGCCGAAACTATTATTATTTGCTTTGATTAAAATAATTCGGGTGAGACCGGGAAGAGCCACTTTTAATAAGATGAACATCTTCTAACCTATTGCGCGTACAACTTATATTAGTTCCTTGGCAGTCAATGACCTAAGCGGATCTGCCGTCAAGATAAACTAAAACGGTGCAAGACCAATTCCTCGACGGTCAACGACCTAAGTGGATCTGCCGTCAGGAAAAGCTAAAACAATAAAACAAGTTCCCTAACGGCCAATTACCCAAGTGGATCTGCCGTCAGGAGAAACTATACAGACATTTCACGCAGTGTTGGTCAATGACCTACTTGGATCTGCCAACGCAAGAAACTGTCCCCTGTCGGTCAACGACCTTCGTGGATCTGCCGACAGGAAGCAGCCCTTGCAGCTCTCTTGCTGGTCAAATGACCTGAGACAGATCTACCGGCAAGAGAGATGCCTTAGCGAATAGCTTAATAATAGTCTTAACCGGTCAACGACCCCAGTGGATCTGCCGGAATAAAATAGATAAATAAATCTATTTAACGGCCTATGCACCAACATAGACTTGCCATTATGGTAGTATATCGTTTGCCAGCAGCTGATGAAATAAAACGGGAATGCCACGCATATAATATTAATTACTAAACAATAGCATAACCGATAACAGAGTTTGGCAAAATAAAGTGTTCCATTAATAAAGAGTTGGTTACATCCTAATGGTAGCTCTACACTATATGAGCCTGCCACATACGGCAAGGCTTGGACAGTGACCAAAAAAGGATGGGCGAGAAAAACCTAAACCGCTTTGCCAGAATCCGACACCCCCGCCGGTTTGGCTTCGGTATTGGAAATTTTCAGTGACTCCTCTACGGTAGATGCCGCTGCAATGTTGATATCAGGACCGTTAGAAATGACCACAACTTCGGTCTCTATAGCCTCATTATTGACGGTCACATTAAGGGCAGCATCTTGGTCTTCCTCTTCAAACTCAAACCGGGGGTCAGTGTTGGGAACGTCAGCCTCAGTGATCCCCAGGTCTAGAATTTCGCCGTCGACAGGGATTTCGAACTCCTTGCCCCAATCAATGTCGGGGAGGGCATGCCTTGCACAACGCATAGCAGCAGACCAGCCCCCGTTGTATCTGTTGGCAAGACGGTTGACAAAGTCCATGGACCTCCGGTATTCGGCCACAGCATCGGCCTCCCGGCCCTTGGCGGCCCGCAACTCATCCCTTAGCGTCTGCAGCTCGATGTCCTTGTTTTTCAATAGTAGTGCATTGGTCTGGTTCAAAGACTCAGCCGCCTGCAGGTCTTTCTTGACCTTGTTCAGGTCAGTTTTAGCCGTCTGGAGCTTGTTCCGCTCGTTGGTAACGTTAACCAGCTCTTCATCCTTGGCGGTCAGTTGCGCCTGGGTAGCTTTCTGACCCTCGACTTCGCTAAAATAGGCACTTTGGAAGAACCGGAAGAGGTCACAAAGCTCCTTGTCGGAGTGGGCCGACTGAAAAATGACACAATAAAGTAGAGTCAGTACACAAGAAATACCCATCAAGACACTTGGGGTATGTAAAAAACAACTTACCAATGCCAAGTTATGGGCATGGACTGCAGCAACAGCCTGAACCTCGTCCAGCGGCATGTCGTACTTCATCTGAAAGCCCTTTAAGAGCCGGTAACCAAGATTGCCGTCTTCCAGAGGGCGGTCCAGCAGCAAAGACTCATCATTAAGAACATTGAGCTTTGGCTGGAAAAGCTCGCCATCTCGGACAGGCGACCGGGCCCATCTCTTTCGGAGAATCTCCGGAACAGCAACCTTATCCTTCTCAATGAAACCGGTCTTGCGCAGCTGAGCAAAGTGCTGCAGCTCTGGAATTATGGCCGGTAAGGTTAGCTGCTTATAGATCTTGGGACGCAGAGAAGAGGTCCCGACCTCAGCTACCCGACCCTTCAGCAAGTTCTTATCTTTCTCCCCCGGGTTACAGGGACGGCAGATTCTTTAGCCGGCGTCTTTGTAGCCGATCGTTTTTGCTCTTTATCGCCCTGACCCTCAGTCTTCCTCTTTTGAGGAACGACCTGTTGCTGCCTTTGGGCTAAAGGCGGAGAAGTGTTGTTCTGGGGTTGGGTGGAGTCGCCGCCATCGCCACGACCGGCACCTCGGTCTTGCTTTCCTCCTCGACCACCAATGGTGGTGGGAATGGAAGTAAACTTTATGGCAGGCTTTGGCGGCATGTTGCTGATTGGGATGTAGTTCTGATTAAGGTGGAGAGCCTCCCGGATCAAATGTTCCCGGCCAGAAAATTATAACAAACAAGTATCAGCAATCATACAATCTGTAAGTACGCCTTATGAAACTGGTATGACCCTTAAAACCTACCATGAGGCTCAGTCTGGCAAAAGCCCAGAGCGGACAAAGCCGCGTTGCCCAGAATATAATCTGCGTGGGGAAGCCAATTTCAGGGCACCGAGATGAGCTTTGCTCCACCTTTGGGTGCCGACTTTGTGGAAGAATCAAAAAACTTGAAAGCATCTCGCTCCCGGTGCGTCATACGCAGATCCGAGATATACTCCATTCTTGGGCGAGGCTTCGTCCAATACCGGCGTAGGGGAAAGTCCGCAGGCACCCGCACCCAGAAAAAGCGGGGCCGCCAATTCTTCAAGCCGGTGAGCTTGGGGTACACCGTCAGTTTGCCCTCCTTGGTGTACATGGACATCCACCCACCTTGCCCAAGTTCCTTATCGCCCTTAGACCGCTTCTTTTTACCTCTGTCTTTCCCCTTGGCAGAACCGTCTTCCTTCATCCAATGAAGCTTCCGGAAGAGGTTTAGGATTTCAGGGAATTTCTTATAACAGACGGTCCAGGCGTAGGCAAGGAGGTTACGCCATCCTAACGGCGTCAGTTGGGCCAAACATATGTTCCAGGCCTTATATATTTTTACAATAAGGGGGTCTAAGGGAAACCTAAGACCAAACTCTAACATGTGAGCGTATACCGCTACATGTCCAACCGGGCAATCTGTAATTAGACTTCCCTCGGCCGGCAACACCAACTCATACCAGTCCGAAAAGGCAAAGGCTTCAGCCCCTCTGGTACAAAAGTTGTACCTTATGCACGACTTCCTCCAACCGGCGTCGATTTGTACGAAGGAAGCGCTGCCCTCCTCACAAAGGCGGCATGTATAGGTCATCAAGGGTCTCGTCATCATCCTCCGGGATGACCTCGGGCGGATCCTCATCTTCCTCAGCTTCTAACGTCGTTGACTCACCATCCGACATGAGGTCCCGCATGACACTGTCTACCTCGGCTGCGTCAACGGAAGAAGCGTCATCCTCATCCATGTCATCATCCACAGCCACCTCGTCCCCTTCCTCGGCAATGGACGATGGAACGTTAGGTGCTCCAACCTCCAACGGCTCTACCGGCCTAGAGGATAAGGGCTCACCTAGGGGGTTAGACGAGGTACCGGCCTGTGGAGGAAATAGTAGAGGGGAGCGCTCGGCTATCCCAATCATGGTACCATATTGCCCAGATATCGGTACCCATATGGCCTCTCAAAAGGCCCTAATAGTGGTTAAGGGAGAAACGCTCAATACCGGCTCTTCAAGAACCCTCCCTGAGGTACTACAGTCATTGTTTGATTTTGTCTGAAGTTCTTTAGCCGAATCTACTATCGGCGAACTAGCAGAAACTACCGGATTATCAGATCCGGTAGAGGCAAAGTCGATATCGGTTATGGAAGGGGGGCTATCAGTTTGGTTTTGAGAATCAGAATTGGAAGACATGTTAATAATTTCGAACTAAAGCTTATGAAAGATAGATGGAATTTCTGGGAAAATACCTGAAAAGAGAAAGCTGATGAAAGAAGAACACGAACAAGCGCCAAAATCAGCCGGCAGGAAAGCTGGAAGGAATGGCTGAATATGACTCGGAGTTTCACAATGAAGAATTTGTGCTTGTTTGTGTAGAATTTGACTGAGACGCAGGAAAGTTGGGAGCGAAAGAAAGGTAAGGTTCAGAGAGAAATCGCTTTGAGCAATGCGTGAAGTTTGAGAGCAGTTTGAAAATGAGCAAAGGAAGGAGGCCAAACCCTATTTATAGGGAAATTCATGGTCCGAATAACGCGACTCTTTGACTTCCCGTCCACGATCATGCCACGTCTTGCCAATTGCGGAACAGCTGTGGGTAGTAACTGACACACTAGTCACATCCACACGCAGCCCAAGGCATCGATTCGTATTCTGCAAGACAACGGTATTTCCAGAAACTTATGACGGCTTGAAAATAAAGGTGCGATGTTCGCATCACCCATGACGGTTTAACATTGGCTAAGCAGGATATGCCTGTACCAGTCATACCGGCTTGGGGGTTAGTTGTATGGGGGCTGTACAAGTTCCATACCGGTCCTACTAGACCGTTATTGACCATCATGGTCAACTCATCTAAAGAGATCCTATCGCCTAGGGGGTGGTCAACTATGATGCCGGCATATACGTTATGACGGCTTCATTCCAATACCTTATCAGTGTTTACTATCTGGGCCATTGCTAAATGGGCCTGGGTCTGATCCAATATTTACTCAACACGCCTATGGGCCTAAGGATAAGTATCAAAAGAGGATAGAATTGTATTCAACCAATAGGAGCAGTGTCCTACCTTGTCAAGGATACTGCCGGCTCCTATAAATACCCCATTATCAGAGTCATAAGGTGCGTTCACATATCAAAATATACTCTACTTGAGCTATACCGGTCATTACCCTTTACTGACTTAAGCATCGGAGGGGCGTTCCTCGGATTAACCCCCGAGGTTAGTTTACGTGTTCTGTCTTGCAGGACATCAAACCGGCATATATAGTTGAAGGACACCGGTTCACTCCAACAACATTTATTTCATACCGGAACAAAAGGAATTCTACCAAACTCACGGAAAATCCTGAAATTGTTATTCGTCTCAAAGGGAAATTCAACAATACTTTAGTCGGTTAGCCAAACGATACAAAAAAATTGGCTGAGTGTGCTAATTTCTAACACAACATGCCAATACAAGAGGACTCAGAAACATGTGATGAGTTCAAGTTTGGTAGGTGAAATCAAATTCATTTACCCTAACTATTTCATATCTTTTTAAATTTATATACAATCTCAACTTTTGTTAGCTTAAAATAGACTCAAAATCTTAATTTTAAAAGATCTCTTCTTAAAGTAATCTAGCATGCTATGACATAGTAGTATTGTACAAGTAAAACATTGGAGGCATAGATGGTTGAAAAGGAAGAGTGAGAGAAAAGCAAATTTTCTCTTCTCTTATAGAAGATTTTTTTTTCATGTTTAACAATCTAAAAATTTGGACGGCTATTCTAAAATAAAAGGAAATAGTAGGATTATTGGTGTCATTTTTTTCCATATATTAGTTAGCGAGCCACTATCCCACATCCTAGTACATTATAGTGTTATAATGAAGTGAGATATAATGTTTTATGAGTTGTAATTAATATTATAGAGTGAAGCACAAATCCTTGGTTAAGAACGACTTTTATATATTAGTATAAATTAACGTAACATTTTCTTGCAATTTTGAAGCAAAGGGGCAATATTGAAATTATTACCTTAAGATCAATCATTGGTTGGCCTTCAAATAATCTTGATTTCTAGTGCGGCTGTAGTCTATTCGTTAGCATCGCACGTGATTCTTATGTTAACTAATGTCTATTGGGTCACTCTTTCACTTCCTAGAGATGCAATTATTTAGTGGGGCACTTTGTTTTGTACTATAAGAAGAGAAACTTATAGCACAAAAACAAAAAACAAAAAAACAACCGAAAAATATAAATTTGACTATTTGTATATTCTCAATTCGTTGTCTCCAAATAGTTGTTTATAAGTGAATTGTAGAATCATAACAAATAATTGTAAACTATTAAGATCCATACTCAGAAAAATCAGACATCTTGAAACTCTTACAAAATGAGAGAAAATCCAGCAATAGGTGAGACAAAAGATTCACATAAAGAGAGATTTATTATTGGATGCTGAAAAATAAACAGAAAATTGGGTTTTACCAGCACAAAAATGAGTGGATGACAACGAGTAGAGGTGTCAAAAACTGGACCGACCCACGGGTGAACCCGCATGCGACCCAGACCCAACCTGTTCCGAGCCGAGAGTGGTCGGTTGGAAAGCCGATCCATTCCGACCCAGCGTCCACCCGTGCCCAGTTGAACCCGTGGAATTGGTAACCCAACCTGAACTGGGTCGACCCAGGTAGACACGTGGCCAGTTGCACCTGTGAACAACGACCCAAACCCAACCTATTTCCGACCCAAAACTAACCCGCACCCAACTTCACCCGCCAATGACCCAGTTAAACCCAGCCAGTTATCATCCAACCCAGTTGTGACCCAACCCATTTATCACCCAACCCAGTTGTGACCTGACCCAGTTAGCAGCCAACCCACTTGTGACTAGGGGTGTTTAGAAAAACCCAACCTGGTAGACCCGGTCTGTTGACCCGACGCCCGCATTAAAAAAATCGGGTAATAATTCTACGGTTTTTTCACCATATACCCCGACAAATCACGAAATTCACCATATACCCTTAATGTTTCTGATATTCACCATATACCCCTGAATTTTCAAAACTGTGCACCATATACCCTTTTTCTAACGGACGTTAAGTCACCGTTAGCTTTATTTACCATTTTGCCATTATTAACCCCTAACCCTAACTCCTAAACCTAATCCCTAACCCTAATCCCTAACCCTAATCTAAACCTAAACCCCTAACCCTAATCTAACCCCTAACCCTAACCCACCCCTCCCCTCCACCCCGCCCCCAGCCCACCACTCCCCCCACCCTCCACCCCCGCCCGCCCCCCCCACCGCCAACCACCTCGGCCCCCACTCGCCCACCAACCCGCCCCCATCGCCCCCACCAACCCGCAGCCCCTACCCCTCGGGCCCCGCAACCCCCTCCCCTTCAAACCCAGGCAAACCCCCTCCCCCCCTCTCCTCGTAACCCTCCCCGCCGCAACCCCCCTTCGCAACCCCCTCCCCTCGCAACCCCGTGCCCCGCAACCCCCTCCATCGCAAACCCCAAGTACTTTTCATGAGTTAAACATAGATTTGTAATGTTCTTTGGAATTTATGACGAAAACGTAGCTTAATTTGAGCAAAATGTTGATGAATTGCACGATTTGAGCGAAGATGTATGTTGATGAATTGCGCAAAAATGCGAGTTGCGGGGATTGTGGGTGGGTAAATTATCAAAAACGAAGAGGGAGAAAACGCGAACCGCAAGGGGGGGGTGGGGTTCTCGCGACGGTGCGGGGGAGGAGTGGGGTTCTCGCGACGGTGCGGGGGGGGGTGGGGTTCGAACGACGGTGCGGGGGAGGGGGTGGGGTTCTCGCGACAGGGTGGGGGAGGGGTTGCCGGGGTGGGGGAGGGAGGGGGGGCTGCGGGGGTGGGGGGGGGGGGCTTGGGGGTGGGGGAGGGGGGGGGGTGGGGGAGAGGGTGGTGGGAGCTTAGGGTTAGGGTTAGGGGTTAGGATTAGTGTTAGGGCTTAGGAGGTTAGGATTTAGGGGGTTAGGGTTAGTGTTAGGGTGGCAAAATTGTAAATAACTCTAACGGTGACTTAACGTCCGTTACCAAAAAGGGCATTTGGTGAACAGTTTTGAAAAGTCAGGGGTATATGGTGAATTTTTGAAACATTGAGGGTATATGGTAAATTTCTTGATTGGTCAGGGATATATGGTGAAATAATCGATAATTCTATAATCTGAAATTTTAATGGGCCGGGTACCCGACCCGGAAAAAGAGGCAAAAAGCAGGTCGGGTAATGGGCCGCCTATTTTAGTAAAACGGGTACCCGGTTACTCGGAAAATTTAATTTTTCTTTGGAAATTTTCACTGATATGCCACGTTGGGTCATGTAATGCTCTACTCAACTGTCATACTAATACATTTATACAAAGTAGAGGATTGGTCTACAATGATGCATACTTAAGCTAATTTAAGGAGGAACACTGTGAATCTGACTGAATCATATGACTTGTCTTTCAGACTTTCACCCTTCTGCCTCCTGCATGTCTATAAGAAGGGCCCTTTAAATTGCTCAGTTTCCACAAACATTTAAGCTCCAAGAATAAGAGATTATTTGCTTATATTGTTATTAGTTTTTTTGGGAGAGGGTTAAATATCAAAGAGACAAATACTTCATGGGGTTTAGAAAGTCGCATAACACTACTGCATAGTGCAGACTGCAGTAGCAAATAGAAGTTATATTGATTTTTTTATTTTTTTTATTTGAGATGATGTTATATATTAGATACAATGTACAGGGAGTACATTAGATGTTCAGTTGATTAGGCATTAGTTTATCAATGTATACTAAAACAAAGAAAAAGATTAACCCGGAAATCGGGTACCCGGTTTTTTCGGGTCGGGTCACGGGCCGATTTTTATAATACCCGTAAATGCGGGTACCCGCATATCCGGGTACCCAAAAAACCGGGTACCAGTTATCACCGACCCAGTTGTGACCCAACCCAGTTATCAGTCAACCCAGTTACCACCCGACCCAACTTAACCCGACCCAAAACCATTCCGACCCAATACAACCGGACCCAAAATCATTCCGACCCAACTTCACTAATGAGTAGTTCAATAGATATTGTTTTGTTGGTCACTTTTTTTGGTCAAAGTAATTAACAATAAATATTATTTGTCAGGACATAATTAAGATATCTGAAAGTATTATTTGGCAAAATTAAGGACTACTAGAAGATGGACGCAAGTAAAGTAGCATTTTGCAATATGTTTACTCCATCAATTATGTTTATAAAGGTGCATATTCCGTACACTATACAAAGAAAATAAACATTGATATATCGCTCCAAAATTTCTAAAGCTAAGCTAACTTCTAACCTAAGGACCGAATAACACTAATGAGTAATGACTAAACTATACATTTACTGATTCAACCATGAACCACTCAACCACCTCATATTAACCCCCCAAATTCAACCCCCCACACCCCATTCTGCCATAAGTAACAAAAATTCAACCCCCCACCCATTCTGCCATTCATCTTCATCTCTCTCAAAGGCTCAAAGCATAAGACATTAAACTGAAAAGTATATTGAATTTGAAGGGATATTGGAGAGAATATGACAAGTAAATTAGGAAAAATAGAAAACTCTTATATTCATATACTTCAATGTTTACAAAAGAAAAGATCAAGTACACTTACAAATGGATAATGTAAATAACAAAATGAGTAAGTTTAAACTCTAAAATAACAAAATGTATACAAGTATTGAACTAATAGTCTAAATGTCTAATACTCTAATTATTAGACGTGTCAACAACAGCAGCAACAACGGACCACCAGCAGTAGCAGCAACAACAACAACAGACCACCACTAGCAGCATCAGCAACAACAGCAACAGACCACCACCAGCAGCAGCAGACCACCAGCAGCAACAGACCACCAGCAGCAGCATCAGCAACAGAACAGCTGCAGCAGCAGCAACAACATGCCAACAACAGCAGCAACAACAGCATATGGTAGAAAACACCAAAAAAAAACTCCCAAAGAAAAAGAAAAGTAGCAGCCACAGCATAAGTGTCAATTTTAAATAAGTAAATATTGCAAAGATAACAAAATTAAATTTACTTTTAAAATCAGTAATGGCTCTCAGGTACACAAGTTGACCTCATCATCGAGCACTCGACTCTAATTAACAACACGACTTCACAACACAAGCAAGCCAGCAAAAGTGACACGAGCATCCACAATTCTTTGTCTTTTAAACAATACCAAACCAATTTTGCCAATCAAGTGCATATCATGTCCAATAAAATAAAAGAAAAGTAGCTCCACATCGTGACACTTAGGGCAAAACATGTGTGTAAAGAAAAATGTAGCCAAAAAGAGTCGCAAACAAGTCAACAACCAATGATCTTTGCGCAAGGGACATTTATTAAGCAAAAGGATATAGAACAACTAAACCAAACCCAACAATTATGTTTAGGGTTTATAATTTTAGGGTTAGGGTTAGGATTTGGGTGTAGGGTTTGAGTCTAGGGTTTGGGTTTGGGTCTAGGGTTAGGAACCTAGAACACAACAAACCATACCCAGAACACAAACAAACCCCAAAACACAACCAACCCACAAACACAAACCCAGAAACAAACACAAACCCAGAACACAACCATCAAACATTTTCAATAGGCCACAAGGCCAGAACAACAACCATCAAACAACCACCATCAAACAACAACCATCAAACAACACAATCATCAAGTTGAATCATAATCAATATCAGTAGGCTCGGTATCTTTAACAACTTTAAGAGACTCCTCATCCTCAATCTTAGAATAACCAAAGATCCAATTCTGTCAAGTCACAAGAGCCTCAACATTTTTAGGCAGCAAACACGTGCGATACTTTGTTAAAATTCTGCCACCCATACTAAATGAAGACTCGGAGGCCACATATGTAATGGGGATAGCCAACACATCTCTAGCCATCCGAGACAAAATAGGATAAACTCCCACATGGGTTTTCCAATAGGCCAAAACATCAAAACGATCATCTTGGTCAGCGAGAGCATGAGGGGCACTGAAATATGATTCCATATCATTTTCAATACCCCTACTAGCAGCAACATTGGCACCAAAACTCTAAAAAACAGCAAATAAAATAGTATCATATAACTATTAACAATCACAAACTGTAAAGTAATCATGAATCAATCAAATGTTACACATAGTAGCAAACCTTTCCAAGGTTGGCCTTCTTAAAAGGACGGGAAATTGATCTTGCAAAACTTGGAGTGGATGAATCATAACCGATAGTCATAGAAGATGTAGTGGAAGAGGGTTGGAGTTGTAAGTGAGAATAAACACTAGCATAGTGCGTATACAACTCAGTAAATGTTTAAGTTTAATAGTTTATTGACTTTGATTAATAATCGGTATGGACTTATGCCTTAGCCCTTATGGTTGTTACTTGAATACTTATGCAATCATGAATAAGAATAACCCGATGGGCAATAGGCAATAATATAACTATATAAATTATAAGTCTTAGTTTAGTAACTTTTAAATTAGTAATATAAGTATCAATGTATTATCACAAAATTCACAATGACTCAATCACAATTCACAATATCAGTATATCACATGTTAATTGTTTTAACTTTCACTAGTATAGAATCAACGATTTGCGTCGGATGTCAGACCCCCATTTGAGTCGGACATGTGTCCCACGCTACAAGTCTCGACGCAAATGAAGAAGAGATGATCTGCGTCAGATCAGGACCCGACGTAGATATTAAGCTATTTGCGTCGGACTTAAGCAATGTCCGACGCACATGACCCTTAAGCCCCAGCCCCCAACACCCAGGATGCCAGCTATTTGCGTCGGATGCTTCGACACATGCGACGCAGATCAACTAATCTTAATTAAAAAAAGTGAATTTGCGTCGGATTTTGCACTACATCCGACGCAAAATAGTCATTTTTTAAAAAAAATAAATAGAAATTAGTGTCGCCTCTACTGAGCATACACTGCAAATGGCCGTATTGCCAAAACCCAGACTTCAATCACACCAATACTTTCTCAATATAACACAAATTAAGAAACAAAATTCAGTAGCAAACTAAAAAAAATTACGACCATGAATAACACACTGACTTATTCTAGAAGAATAATAAAATTAATTACAAAATCACAAAAATTCAAAAAAGAAAAAAGTAAGATGAGAAGGATGCTACAAATAGAAAATAAAAATGAAAACGGAAGAAAGAAACTTAGATTTGTAATTCTGTCTTTTTCTTTGATTCTATCACCTTAGCATTTCTCTTCGCCATCAGTATTTCATTCATAGGGGAAATTCCCTTATTCAGGAACATCTTGATTGTGTTACTAGTAATCAGAAATCAGATGTTTAATCTCTAACTCTTTTTCTCCTCTGTTTCTACTGTCATAGTCATGATTCATCTCTTCCTTGTAAAAAAATAAGATGTCTGAGTATGTAATAAGCATGCATGAATCGAGCTGCATCGACAAAAGCAAAACAAACACCAGAAATATTATTAGAATAAACAAATTAAAAAATAATTTTAAGGAAAAATGAAATAAAAAAGGTAATACTCCTGAGTCTTGAGTCAAACTATTGCAGAGTTCGAAGAAAGTAACATAAACTCATGATTAGAGCCACTTTTCCGGAAAGATTAATGTAACGACAAATTGATGGTCATGGAGATGAATCAAGACGCTGATGCAGGTTGAAGACGAGAGAGGGATAGAGAGCTGAACTTCTATTCGTCGCCCCCAAACTACTTAAAATCGCCCCAACTACCCTCTAAATATACCATTATGCCCTTAACTCCTTTTTACCATTTTACTTTACTTTAGCATTTGAAATTTTACCTTCATTTCAAATCTGAATTTTACCAATTTACAATTCTCTCTAAAATCACCAACCACCAATCGCAACTTCTAACCTAACGTCATCACCCAACGCGATTTTAAGTAGTTTGGGGGCGATAATTAATAATCCCCATAGAGAAGGGGAGAGAGAGGGGGAGAGAGAGTGACGGCTGAGTTTGAGATAAGGAAATGTTGAAATGTTTGTAAGGTTTCAAGATAGACTCCCAAATAAAATAAAAAGGGGGGGATGCAGACCATCTGCGTCGGATGTGTCAAAAGATCCGACGCATATCGTTCCACAATCACAAATCGCGAAGTGGGCCTGATATCCATCTGCGTCGGACATTAATTGGATCCGACGCACATGAATCACGCACCCAAATGAGTTAATGTTTTGCGTCGTACATTCATGTAGACCCGACGCACATGAAACATGATTTGCGTCGGATCCCCTTAGTATCAGACGCAAATGGTGCGGCCCTAGCCATCTGCGTCGGTTTGTCAGTTGTGCGACGCAATTTAGGAGACGCAAATCAACGTTTCTCTACTAGTGTTTCGACTTCGTAACTTAATATATACTCCCTCCGTCCCATAATATAGTGCTTACTTCTCACTTTTCACGGGAATTAAGGAAAATGGAATGAGTGGTAGGATTTCCAAAAAAATATATTTAATGGAGTGCTTTTTTGATACTTTTGTATTGAAACTAGTTATTTATTTTCTTTTTCCTTTAAACAAAATCGAAAGGCAATAAATATTCCATGTAATGGTGTAAAGCAATAAATGGGGTCACATGTTTTGAGATAAAAGTAGGGGTATTTTGGAAAGTTTGTGTATAAATTAAGGATAATTTAGTCCAAATAAATTGACAAAAAAGAAAATAGGCACAACATTTTGGGACACCAAAAAAGGAATGTGAGCACTATATTATGGGACGGAGGGAGTACTATATAATTCCGACCCAAGTCATTCCGAGAGCCGATTTGTTCCGACCCAAGTCAATACGTCGCCGGTTTGAGGCTTCAGCCGACCCAAATCCTATCGAGAACCGATTTATTTCGACCCAAGTCATTCCGAAAGCCGATTTATTCCGACCCAAGTCATTCCGAAAGCCGATTTATTCCGACCCAAGTCATTCCGAAAGCCAATTTATTCCGACCCAAGTCATTCCGATACTAATTTCTTCTGACCCAAGTCATTCCGAAAGCCGATTTATTCCGACCCAGGTCATTCTGATACCGATTTCTTCCGACCCAAGTTATTCCGAAAGTCGATTTATTCCGACCCAAGTCATTCCGAAAGCCGATTTCTTCCGACCCAAGTCATTCCGAAAGCCGATTTCTTCCGACCCAAGTTATTCCGAAAGCCGATTTACCCAAGTTATTCCGAAAACCGATTTATTCCGACCCAAGTTATTCCGAAAGCCGATTTGGGCCGACTTCACCTTATTCCATTCCGACCCAAATTCAACCAACCCAGATACCGGCCGACCCAGTTCCGAGAGCCCTCTCACCGAGTTGGACCCGACCCACCCAGTTCCGACCCATGGCACACTCTCACCCAGATTATTCCGACCCAAATCATTCCGACCCAGGTTGGGTCAACCCAAACCCAGCCAGTGACCCAGATTGACACCACTAAGCGATGGGGTGTTCATAAAAAACCGAAACAGAAAAACGTACCGAAAAACCGGCTCGAATGGGTGGTATTCGTATCGATAAAAAAATGTTTTAACGGTATGATTACCGAACCGGTAAAAGTAATGGTTAAACGGTACTGTTACGGTTATAATTTTTGAGTAAACGGTTAACCGAAAAACCGAAATATTCTTTTCCTCTATTTAATTATTGTGAAACATTTTCCAACAACTACATTAATTCTAATATTTGTTACTAAGTAACAACAATTAGAAGA
This sequence comes from Beta corolliflora, assembly GCA_947648045.1. Taxonomy (NCBI): domain Eukaryota; kingdom Viridiplantae; phylum Streptophyta; class Magnoliopsida; order Caryophyllales; family Amaranthaceae; genus Beta; species Beta corolliflora. The sequence continues at coordinate 1,944,040 of CANSZD010003172.1, forward strand.
GGTATGTGATTATTTGAAAACTTTAGTACTAATTTAAATACTATAATTAGGAACTGGAGTTAATTCTTAGTGTTATTATGTTTTCCAATGGATTTATTATCCACTTTATAATACATATTATATTAGAGCATATATAATATTAAAGTATATGCACAAAAAAATAGGAAATATATATTTACATTAAGTAAAATATACTACCTCTGTCTTTTTTTTTAGTTGCAACATTTGATTATTTTAATACACTCATCAAAAAGTCAAATGTTGCAACTAAAAAAAACAGAGGAACTAATAGTATAACATGAATAACGGTTAATGGTTAACCGAAACCGTACCGAAAAAACGGTTAACCGCTTAGGCGGTAACCGGTCTAAACGGTTATGGTTACGGTTCACAAAAAGATGGAACCGAAACTTTCGGTTACTGTAGACACATAATCGTGCCTCCCCATTTAGTACCCTATGATGACCAATACCCTGCTCCAATTGGTTCGGATCGAGGAAAGAATAAAAATGAGTCTAAAATGTTTTAAGCCCAAAACCATGTTCTAACTCATTTTATTGACCCATTTCCGAAAACCTTTTTTTATAACTAGTTTTACTAAGCCCAGTTTTTAAAAACGTTTTTAAAGGACTTTTTTAAAAAGCCCATTTTCGAAAACCTTTTAAAAATAGTTTTTATGAAAGCCCAATTTTATAGAACCCGTTTTCTAGCCTAATTTAATTGATAGAATTAATTAATTTTATTAATTAGTTTTATTAATAAAAATATCTTTTTATAAAAATAATCATCTTTTCCCAAAGTGATTTTAGATAAAAATCTCTTAGAAACCTACTAACTTTCGAAAACTTATTGCAATTCAACTACCTAATCCTAAACCTAAACCTAAACCTAAACCTAAACCTATATATATCCTCCCTAATAACTCACACCAGAGGATCTCATCACTCATATTCCACGGCCAACTCAAACAATACATCTCACAACTCACTCGACACCTAGCGCACACCTCACAAAATTCATCGCACCAAAATCATCATAATATCTTCACTAACCCCCTGCGCCTAAGATCTCGGACACCTTATCACTCCAAAGCCTAAAATTCCCCAAGTCAACGCATCATCAATTCATCATCACCTAATGATCGATCATCAAACCCCATAATTCATTATCACGTAGCATCATCATTCATCCTAACACACTAATATTCATTAAGAATTTAAGATACATCAAACCACTTTTTTTCTTGTTTTGCCCCATATAATCTGTCAACTACTCGAACCAAATACAACAACTTTTGTTAGACTTCGTTCGACACAACATATAACAAAACACAACTGTTTTTTCAAGATTTGTTCAAACATTCGATCCAAGATCCGTACAAATCAACGACCCCGGAGAGTGGTATAATTTCTGAGGGTCAATTAAATTCACTAACTTTATTTGCTTTCTTTCTTTATATTTTTTATTATTTTCTTGAAGTTACTAACATTCTATTCATGATGTAGGTTATTAATATATTCCTGCACTGTAAGTATTGTATATATTATACTAACTCCCTACAGTATTTTATTTTCATATTTTTATTTATTTTTATGAACATATTATTTTTCATGCCTGATTGCAATATTTATCACCTTGTATTTATTATTAATCAAGACCTAAATAAATATTCTAACTAATTCAGATAATTTGGACAACCTATTAGGAACCTTGTAATTTGATTGCTTAATAACTTGTCACTAAAAAATTAGTATTTTATGTGTTTCTTGAACCAACCTAGACTAAATATCTTTTAGGGTGCTTTAAAACGTTATATGATTATTCTTTTGCATAAAATCTGTAATGAATCGATATTTAGTAGAGGCCAACAATGGGCAATATAGTTCCTGACTAGACGTGGCCACGGTCCGGGCTGGGCCGGTTCAGGGCCGGTTCAAAGGCCGGGCCGGTTCAGCGCGGGAGGAACCTGAACTGGACCGCTTAGTCACCGGTCCGGTCCGGTTCAGGTTCAGGGCTAGGAAATGGTAAACCTGAACCGGTTTACAAGCGGTTCACTACGGTTCATTGGGCGGTCCGGTTTAGGGCGGTTCAGGGCCAGCCCACCGGTTCTTACGCATCAAGCCCCAACCCCCAATCTTCCCCAAATGAAGCAACAACAACAAATAATGGCGATTTTTGCAGATTTTCACAACTCCAAAAATTTCATGACAAATTCATCCAATATATTCATTTACTTATTTGCTAAATCGCAAATCGAAAATTCGGAAAAACTCAGTCAGTCATGTAAATGTTCTAAACCTAGAATCACAAAACAATAAACACACAAAGTTCAAACACAAAAAAAATAAAAAAAAAAACAACAAATCCACCATTAATAATAGAAACAAATTAAGTAGACATTTAAACATGAAAATTGAAAAAAAAAAGAGGCATTTGTAGAGAGAGAAAGAAACCTGGAAGAATTCTTGAGTCTTGACTCTTGAGTCTTGAGTTGTTGAAGATGGTGAACAGGTGAAGGTTCTACCATGGCCGACCAAATTGAAGCTGTTGTAGTGTTGTTGTGATTTTTTTTTTTTGTACCGAATTGAATCTCAAAAACTCCACGAACCTGAAATTTGTGTTCTTGCTTTTTCTAAGGCATCGAAAATTCGAAACCCATCTGCAGTTTTGGCTTCTCTTGTGACTAAAAGAACTAAGCTTCATGAGTTGAAATGTTGAACTTTGAAGAAATTGAAGTGTGAAGATGGTGAAATTGGGTTTATGTGGAATTTACATTTAGGAATTGAGAATGGGCTTATTCCCTTATATTAGCATCTTTAAACCGACCTAAAGTCATAAACAGCGGCCCACAAGCCTTTACATTACCCATATAAATTTCATCCACCTAGATTTAGACCATGAATCCACAATTGTGATTGTGAACTTTTGCTGTTATTAAACGGGCTGTGAAATAGCCTTGAATCAGTTTATTTATTTATTTTATATATTTTTGCATAGTCCAAATTTTTGGTATGTCATTAGTATATTGAACTTATATATATATGTATATATATATGTATATATATGTATATATATATATATATATATTTTCATAGTTTAAGCATGGGGAGACACATAGGGCTCCCAAGGAAATACAACTAATTATAAATTTTGAGAATAATTAAATAATAAAAAACGAGGAAAATGAACTATTGACGATAAATAAGAATATATAACAAATATTTCATTACAATAAAATTTACAATGTCGAAGTAACAATTTACAATGTATAAGATTTTCTAATAAATATTTTCTTTATAATAAGAAGTTACAATATCCAAATATAAATACGCAATAAATAAGAATTTACAAATATGATAATTTCAGTACAATAAGAATTTATAGTATTTAATTCATTTACATTAAGAATTTACAATACAAATTTAAATGCTTACACAAATAAGAATTTACAATATATATGATTTACAAGAATAATAAAATTTTATATGTAATTCTTATAATCAAATTAATAAATTATTGGAAAACACCCCCCCTTTTGATGGGAGGGGGGGCTTGGACTTACATTTGAAAATTACAATATAATTTGGCAATTATATTGAAATTTTCAAGGAGTAAGCTGCCTACGTATCCCGAAGGAATCAAAGCCCACGTAGTTCTCTACGTACCTTATTTTATTTGAAGTCGTGGTTGACAGTTGAGTACTTGAGTAGTTGACTATTGTTCAGCATCCGTATGTTCCCCTACATTGGATGAACTAGATGATTCGGTTTCCATGAGCATCCAAGGATCATCTTCTTCTGCTTCATCTTCCCTTAATCCTTGCGTTCTTTTTTCGGCTTGATCCCAATCTTTCTTGCAAACGCAAATCTCGATGCTTTGTGGAGATAGACGAGATCTTTTTTCATCCAGCACTCTTCTACCTGCACTAAAAGCAGATTCCGAAGCAATAGTTGATGCTGGAATTGCAAGTATGTCGCTTGCAATTCTAGCCAAAATGGGGAATTGATTTTCCTTGAGTTTCCACCATTTAAGAATGTGGAAATCTGCACCTATTTCAAATTGATAGGACAAATAATCGTCTACCCCCGCGCAAGCGGATCCGAAGACACTAGTTTTTTGTTTCTTCAATATGTTAGTAATTAAAGAATCAAAGCGAACAGTATTTGCATGTCCGGAAGTTGGAACGAATTCGGGGTCATAAATCGAGACATAATGATCATGAAGTTCCTCCAAAAGGTGTCTACACTTCAAAACATAACTGCCAACATCATAAGAAACACCTAAACATTGATAATAGAAATTTAGCAAGTTTGATAGGCCATCAAGTTTAAGCGCTGGATCAAGTATACAAGCAACACCATAAATATACGGAAATTCACTAAAATATGCAAACCACTTTACCTTCATGCTATCAAGCACAACTTTGATTTCACTCACATCCAATTTCTCATTGATGGCATGTACCACCTTAATGCATTCTACGATTACCAAATGAATGTTGGGTTCATAAACCAAAGAAAATGTGTTAGTAGCATTGTGAAAAGATTTAAGAACATCCCGAACAAGCATTGCAACCGTCCAATGATAATCGTAATCAACATATCTTCTTTCGAAACAACTTCATTATATAAAGGAGTCATAACATCACGATACCGATTGCATCATTCAGCAGTTTATAAGTAGAGTTCCATCGTGTTGGAGTATCAAGAGACCACACCTTCTTCGGCAAGCCGAATTCCTTACACAATGCCATGTACCTCCTCTTAACCTGGTTTTTTCTTAGGACCCTAACGATATTTCTAATGGGCTCTAATAAAGGTTGTAAACAAGCTATACCTTCTTGAACAGACAGGTTGAGTATATGAGCACAACATCTAACATGTAAGAATTGACCATCTAATATAAGCTTAAATGTACTTTCTCGCTTCAAGAAATCAATGGCCTTAGTGTTGGCCGTTGCATTATCCATAGATAACGAAAATACTTTATCAAGCAAATGGTATTTCTTACAACACTCCATTAAACGGGCTTTTATGTTGTACCCACTATGACTCTCGTCCATAAGCTCAAAAGCAATAACACGTTTCGCAAAAACCACTCATCATCGATCCAATGGGCGGTAACACACATAAAGGGTTCACTAAAACATGAGGTCCATGTGTCCGTTGTCAAGCTAATGCGACCGTTGAAGGTACGAAACATCTCTATCATATGACTTCTATAGAGATGAAATGCAGTTTGTGTGCGACGCTTAAGTGTGTTCCTAGGGACTTTCCTAAATGCTGGTTGCAAAGCAGTTCTATTGAAATATTCATATGCATCACTTTCCCCATGGTTGAACGGCAATTCATCAGTGATAACATATTTAGCAAATTCATCAATCATACGATCTCTATTGTAGGAGAAAGGCATACTGCGTAGGGCATCCGACCAAGATACCCGTGGAGTTGTGTCCGTGTGTTTCGGTCCCCGCCACTTGCTAACATTCTCTCGCCGTAAGGCCATGTTTGTTGGTCAAATGACGACCCAAGGTCCCCGTTCCACCACCGTTCCTCCAGTTGTAAGTCGGTGGTGGGTTGACGCCTGCATTCTTGCAAAGTTGACAAATGCACTTCCATTGTCTCGGTTCGTTGGTAGCAACTTTTTCAAAGAATGGCCACACCCATGACACTTTTTTTGTTCCTTGAGGTTGTGAGCCACCAGCTCCGTCGTCGTCGTTGCCCTCGTCGGTTTCACCGGCTTCATCTACGATATTTAAGTTAACATATATTTACTTATTGTCGATTAACATAATTAACATTAATTAGCTAAGTGCTAGTTTATTTACGTTCTTATTATGAATATTTATTATTGCAAAAACATTATTAATTAAACGAAATCACGATTAACTATCTTAATTTTTTTCGATTAATAATCACAATTAACTAGCTTAGTCATAGTTTATTTACGTACTTATTATACATAATTATTATTGCTAAAACATTATTAATTTTAAAAAATAATGATTAAGTAGATTAATTATTTAAGATTAACATAATCACGATTAACTAGGTAAGTGTTATTTGAATTACATAATTGTTATTGCTTAAATCATTTTTATGTAACATAATCATGATTAATTATCCTAATCAATATCGATTAACATAATCAGTTAATCACCATTACATAATTATTATTGCTAAAATATTATTAATGTATCATAATCATGATTAATTATCTACATTGACTTAATTATCTACATTGACTATTAGAATAATCACAAATAAATTGCTAAGTGATAGTTGATTTGCTAATTATTGAACACTAACCCGGTTGTTGCATGTTTGAAGCCGATGGTTGTCGGTTGGGTGGCTGCACAAAAACTTCATTATCATCTAACAACTGATGTTCTAAATCTTGGATGAAATCGCTATTGTCGATGGACGGTGAATTAGATGAACCACCCCTTCGGCTACTTGAACCACCGCTCTTACCTCTTCCAGTTATATTTTTGAAAAATTTTGACATTTTTTTGGAGATAGAAACTAATAAAGTAAAAAAATAGTAAAGCAATAGCTTAAAGAACTAAAACTTAGCTAAGTAGACAACAGAAAGCCAAACAAAAAATTAAGATGTTTTGCAATAAATAAAGTTGGAAAGTAGGATATTTAAGTAGTACTCAAAGAAGTAGAAAGAGAAGGTTGAGTATGCGAGATTGAAAGAATTTGAGAGTATCAGATTGAGATGCTGAGAATTGTGAAGAATGAGAATGGTCGAAGGAGGTATTTATAGGAATTTTTTTGGGGGAAATTTTTATTTTGAATTTCAATTTGGGTGGGGAAATCATGAAGTATGTTGGGAGATAGTTGATAATTGATGAATTGGCGTGAGCGGATAATAATTCATCCGTTCGGTGTTATAATTGAGGAGCAAAAGCTGCAACCTACAAGCAACCTACAAGATAGAGTAGCAAACGCGGATGATAATTTATCCGTTAGTAGAGATATAATTGAGGAGCAACCTGCAAATAAACAAGTAGAGCTACATGATAATGATACCGGATAGACTGGTAAAGCAAAAGCATGCATTCTCGCAAATTAATTCACTAGTCATATCATATCCAACAAGTAACAAATAGGAACAACTTACGTATATCATATGAATTCTCTTTTTTTTTAAAACAAAGAATAGTTGCCCACTTGCCCCATGCCCCCACCTCTACCACGATTCATCACCGATTCGGTGATCACTCCTTCCAACTTCATTTCTACTTGCAAACTTTTCTCTCTCTCTACAGTCTACAATTACGGTAGTTGCGGTCATGACTTTCCACCGAATTTTTTCTTTTTTCTTCTCCCTTTTAATCCTCATTCCTCTCCTTTCATCAACACCTAGGCTAGCTCTACAGTAGGCCATTTTTTTTGAAGTTTCGAACTTCAAAACAGCAGGAACCGACGAAGGCAGGAAGCTTGAGATGGGCGGTTCAGGTTGAAAGGGCGGTTCCAACGTGGGCTTGACGTGGTGGTTCATTGGGCGGACTGGAGATAGCGGTTTAAGGGCGGGTTAGTATCGGTCCCAAGAGCGGTTCAGGTTCAGGTTTGTGGGCGGGCCAATCCACGGTTCTTAACGGTCCAAGGTCCGGTTCTACGGGTTGTCCGGTCCGGTTCTCCACCTCCACCACTTGACCCACGCCAACCCATCCCCAAGACACGGTCCTGGGCCGGTTCTGAACCGCCTTTTTGGTGGTCCGTGCCGGGCCGGGTCATCTTCGGTCCGGTCCAGGGCTGGGCCCAGTTCGACCCGCCCAATGGCCACCTCTATTCCTGACTGTATTGTACCCTCACCCTCGAACTCAATCTATGGTTCATTTTGACCATCTATGGAGTCAGGACGGGGAAATCTACATTGGATAAGTCACTAAGATGTCCCTACAGTTCAATATCCAATTAGGTTTATGATTCTTCCTTAAAGAATTGTTGGCGACTTCAAAACGAATTTCAAATAAAACCTTAACAATGGGGTAGTCAAATAAACGCGCTCACACCGCGTGTAGGCTTAATGGAATAAAAATCCACGCCTACAGTTGCCGAACCGGAATGTTGTTTCGGGACGGTTAACCACCCATGAACACCCCTAATGACAGCCTCTTGAAAAAGAAAGAATCTGTGGGTTTTTAAGGAGGGGGGAGGGAGCAGATTGAGGAGAAAGATTTGGTAACTCATTGTTGGAGTCTTTGTGGAGTCCTTTAAAAGACAAAAGACTTCACCTAGGACATTTTAGTATAGGCTTGAGGTATCAAATTAGAGGTAAGCTGGTAACAAATTATAGTCAAGTTGATACCAAAATTTTCAGTTTGAACTCCAACAATAAGATGCCAAGCAAAGCTCCGGATTGAGCGGAAGCTTAAGAGTGTGTACAATTTTACAAAATAAGTTATGCTATAGAACTCCTTGTCTTAAAGGACAAGATAAAATGAAGTTAATTTTTTTTCCTTACTCACTATCCTTATCCAATTACTTTAAATACTTTTTATGATGCAAAATTAATGTTCATATGATTATTTTATAGAACAAATTTTTAAAATTCAAAAATTATGTGCATAAAATTAGAACTTTAGGGCCCAATTTTTCCAAGTTGATGTAAAGCTTAGTATCACCACAGGGGTAGCTTAAGACCCCTGAGCCAGCCCAGCTTCCCTGAATCTAGTCGTTGAGAAATTAAACACATATGTCGTTGATCCAATATTGAAACAACAAACTAATTCATGTCCTTCTCTATTTTCTTCCTCCGCAGACCAGTCCATAGCGTCGTGCACAAGATTCAAGGCTCGCTCACCTCCATTAATCTCTTCTTCTCAAACACTCTTTACAAAACTACACTTCTCTCCCATCAATCTTTTAAATACTTTTAGAACACTCCAACCCACTCATTTTAGGGCTCCGTTTGGTTAAGTGTAAAACATTTTCAGTGTAAAATGATTTTCATGGAAAACAATTTACAAAGGAAAACACAATTCCAAAATTAGTTTTCCGTTGTTTGGTTGAATGTAAGAAAAATGATGAAACGAAAGGAAAATGAAAGGGAAAGTAAGGAGGTAGTGGGAGGAGTGTACAAGAGAGATAAGGAAAATGATGGAAAACAGTTTTCCGTAATTGGGAGAACAATTTTACTCCTAGGGAAAATAGTTTTACACTTATTTCCAAACCAAATAATGTAAAATTAAAAATAGAGGAAAACAGTTTTCCAAGAAAATGTTCTACGCCCTATCAAACGGAGGCTAGAACTAAAATTCCATTTAAGATCACCATCATTATCATCATCAATGACACAAGACAAAGTTCGAATCCCATATAGAGTTCCAATTAAATGCTTCCATAATCTCCCGATTCTCCTAGGGGTGAAAGTTATTCGGATAAAAATCGAAATCCAATCCAATCCGAATTAGTAATTCGGATCGGATTCAAACTCTGTTCGGATTGGATTCGGATTGAGATTTTTTGAAAAATCGGATTTTCGGATCGGATTGGATTGAGGGTAATTGGATCCGAAAATCCAATATAACCGAATAGTAATATGCCTTGTTTATGTAAATTCTGGATTGGGCTTAAGTGCATAACTGATTTATTTTAAAAAAAAAGCCCAGTGCTTAAGTGATGTTGCTGTATTCTTTGTTGTTGAACTGAACCTGTTGTGTGTTGTTGGACTAAACCTCATGTATTATGTTACGTTATGTTGTAATAAATTATGGCCTATGGGTTTGTTATTAGTTTATTAATGGACTATGGGGTTTGTAATGAATTATGAAAATGTAAATTGTAAATCTATTGGGCTGCTGTTGTCGGTTTGTCGTGCCTAATTTATTTCATTAAAAAATAGTTTTAAAAATCGGATTTTCGGATCGGATCCATTCTAGAGTTTGAAAATTAGGATCAGATTGGATTGGATTCAAACTCTAATTGGTTTGGATTCGGATTGGAAAATTGAAATCCAAATTTTGTTCGGATCGGATTGGATTAAGCCCAAGTCCAAACCGTACACCGAACTTTCACCCCTAGATTCTCCTTTACTCCCCTCATTCAATTTATGTCGTTCAATTTTAAACCCTTTTTCTGTCATCCATTTCGGCGCCACGCCGCCCATTCTTACCTGGAATCACTAGAGGAAAAAAACCCAAGGGCTGCGGTCAAAAGGGGCCCAAGGGCTGCGTTTTTTGACCGCAGCCATTAGGCTAGCAGCCCTTGGCATTTAAGAAGGGCTGCGGTTTTTAACCGCAGCCCTTAGCGCGTTAAGGGCTGCGGTCAGGGAAAAAACCGCAGCCCTTGGTGGATTAAGGGATGCGGTTAAGGGCCAAAACCGCAGCCCTTGGTGAGTTAAGGGCTGCGGTTTTGGCCCTTAGCCGCAGCCCTTAACCCACCAAGGGCTGCGGTTTTTGCCCGAACCGCAGCCCTTGTGACCCAAAAAAAAAAAAAAAAAAAATTTTTTTTTTGCATTTTTTTCTCCTAAATGTTCCCAAACAGTTATATATATATATATATGTATATATATATATATATATATATATATATATATGTATATATATATATAAGTATCATTTTTCATTACAAATTATGTTTTTTACACAAATATAGAAAAAATAATAATCGAATTACATTAGTTCTAGGTCGCCCTCGATTGTTCGAATTGCAATATATGAGCAGGATCACAACCATAAGAAAATAAAGCAACCAAAGAACGACCATGAAGACATTACAACTCCACTAAGACTAGCATCCCGGATCCCTCAAAAGCAACTTCTTTGGAGATGATAGAACCCGGCAAATAAAACCAAAATCGCTATAATTTGGAGGTCAACCGGGGGTGTAGCGGTTGGGGGGGGGGCAGTCTGGGGGGGGGGGGGAAGTCTTTGGCTGGGGGTGGGGTGTTGGCGGGGGGCTTGGGCGGTTGGGGGTGCGGGGGGGTGTAGCGGGGGGCGGGGGGGGGGTGCAAGGAGGGGGGAAGGGGGCAGCAGGGGGGTGCTGGGCCGGGGTGGGGGTGCCGGGCAGAGGGGGCCAGGGCGGTTGGGGGGGGTGCTAGGGTGGGGTGGGGGTCTGGGGGGGGCCGGGGCGGTTGGGGTGGGGGGCAGGGGATGTAGCAGGGGGGGCGGGGGGGGGGGTGTAGCAAGGGGAGGGGGGGGGGGCAGGGGGGGGGTCTTGGCCGGGGGGGTGGGGGTCTTGGCGGGGGGGGAGGGAGGTCTTGGGTCGGGGGGGGGTGGCCGGGGGGGGGGGCTTGGGCGGGGGGGGGGGCCGGGGGTGTAGCAGGGATGCAGGGCTGGGGTGGGGGTGTAGCAGGGGGGGAGGGGGGCATCCAAGTCCCAGCATACTAATCAAGTCCCAACATACTCCTTGAAGAAAACCGGTAGAAAATGGGTAAAATAAATCAAATTACACATAAATTTAGAAGCAAAAATTAGAAGATTAAATCCATATTAGCCCATCAAAGGAAGTTGACAACAAAATGATGGTGGTGGGCGGCTAATTCGGAAGGGTTAGGTTTTTATGGGTTTGCAAAGTTGAGACGGGGACAAATTTTAGTTCACTTCAGAAGGATAAACTATATTACCTTTTCAAATTCACAAAAATATATATCAAGATCTCAATTGGTTTAATTTACACAGTAACATCCATATCTTCAGGTAATGCTTAAAAAATACAAATTGATACTCTTTTTTAACCAGCTCATACAGCATATATATAGCAAGTCATGGAAAGGAACAACTTGAAGTCTAGAAATATGTAATATATTACAGAAGCTCCACAAATTGAATGAACACAAGTGGGCACTGTCAAAGGCTCAAAGCCAAAACAAAGAGGAACAGGGAAGAGAGGTGAGAGTAGGGAGAAGAGAAGAATAAAAAGGTTAACTTCTGAAAATAGAGTTCAAATACCTGAACAAGTTTCTGAGCATGAGTGCAACAACTTAAATATGGAAATCGGAAAACATATGAAATCAAGGAGCTGTGAGTAGGTCTGTATAATTCATAGCACAACACAAGCATCTTTTCTGGAAATGGAGAAGTAGAAGCTCTAGCCAACATGAGGAGGAAAACTAGGAAAGGTATATCAATTCTTGTTCCTGAGAGATCTAAATAAGTCCATCTCATATCAACGCATTATGCATATATACTAAATAATTTCACATTAGAGGGAATCCTATCCATCTCCAACTAATTCCACCAGCACATAAAACACACAAAACCAAAGACTCATTCATGGCCTCTCCGAAACTTCACATGATAAGTCCAATTCTAAAAATCCTAAAACAAGGGTTTTAGTGCATTACCTGAACACAATCAATCAAACCTTCAAAGCTAATCCAATGTTCATAACGTCATAGTCATCATTCACCAATTAGCTACTGTAACAAATTATATTGAATTAATAACAATAATAAGTCAATAATATAACAATAAATTTACAACAAAATCATAGACAGTAGTAGTAAGTTCTAGATTAATTTTAAACAAAACAATCACTTATCACTATGCAAATTCAGCACTTCCACAGTCCAAACAGAATTCATTGAACATACCAATTCCAAAAAAAAAAGTGCTTTCCTACCAAAATATAACATTTCATATTTCAACACAATCCAGTAACTAAAGGACAAGAACGAGGGAAACTAGAATAATTCAATCTAGAACTTATCAATCCTCCCATAGCAAGCAGAATATACAAAACATCTATTCTCAAAATTGCATTCCAACAAAATGACCAATTTAAGTATCAACAATTCAAGCCTCACAATCACAATCCACAGCAAACACATCGTCGAGACTGCATATCAACATCTAAATATATGAATCCAGCAATTCTATTCTAAACCTGAAGACTGAAGTCTGGCGCATTGATTTCAACTCAAAAGCATATTTAGCAAAATGGGCATTCATTATTGAAGATAATTGCAGTTTATTGACACCTAAAAATCAACTCAAACAATCATACTATATATACCAAGAAGAACAAGGAAATTCAGGGAGGCCATAAAATCCAGAATCCAATCAACGAAATATGCCCATAAAATTCAATCAATGAAACATGCCCATATCATCAAAAATAGAAAACCTCCAAATAATATTCAGTAAAATGTAAAATCAAATTAAAATGGGAGATCGCCCAAATCTATTTCAACAAAATTAACCTAATCGAATCAATTTCGGGCGAAAAATCAGATAATCATAAAATCGAACAACAACAAATTAACAAAATCAACACAGATCTCATTCATACTTTAACAATGTGACATTTATGTACAGAATAATCTTTATCTTAATTCAAAACAAAAAAAAAGTGAGAGAAACCTTGTTGGTGGCCATCTTGACAGAGAGCAAGACCGCACGAAGGGGAAAGAGAGAGAGCAGCAGCCCCAAACACATCCCACCCACTGCGGCCCCCCTCCAAATCCCACCCACCCGCACACACACACATCCCACCCCTTCACACACCCACATCCCACTGCGGCCCCCCTCCACATCCCACCCGCACACACACACCAACCTACACACACCCTTCACACACCTCCACTCATATCCAGCCTTCCCAACCCCCCCGACCACCCCTTCACACCCCCCGCCGGCCCCTCCCGCTGGCTTAACCCCCCTCTACGGCCCACTTGCACAAACGCCCCCTCTACACCCCCACCCGCACACACAACCCCCTTCCCACATGAACATTTGCATAACTAATTCATCAAGAAATTATCAACTTTAACCAAATATTTCGATTTTTTCACTTTGCAAAGACGATTAACAACAAACCATATAATACGAATTAAATACACCTCAAAAACAACATAATTTTCTTCAAACTTACTATTAATCAAAGAACAACATATAAATTACCCAATTCAAGCTAAAAATCAATCCAATAAAATCAAAACCACAAAATAATAGGAAAAATCAATTCAATTTCGACATAGAAAATGACTAGCTACAAATAAGTAAATAACTATCAATTTCGATTAAGGAAGAGAAAATCCTCGTAGAATACTTTGTCAAAGCTGAAACGAATAAAAATCAGACACATCCAATTTTAGCATAAAAAATCAACCAAATTAACTGAAAATAAGAAATGCGATTGAACAATTAACCTTGAAATTGAACGATTCGTTGTCGATGCGTTGAACAGTGACGCAAGAGCCGTGATATCTGATCAATCTGGAACTCAAAGGAGTGAGAGTGTGTGTGGAGAAGAAGAATAAAAACCCTAATGGGAAGTAAACGACGAGCCAACTGAAGAGGAGGTAGCGCGAGTAACACCGCACGAAGAGTAAAGAGAGAGCGTAGCACGGCGAGCACCGGAGGGAGGAGGTAGCGCCGGCGAACTGAAGGGGAGATAGCGCGGCAGGCTAAGGGTGGGGTGAGGAAGAAAAGTTAGGGTTTAGGTGAGAGAGGACGACGGGAGAGAGAGAGAATGAGAAGGGCTTGCGAGTGGACTTAGGGATGGGAATGAGTAATAAACGCGGAATAATAAGGCCCAAGGGCTGCGGTTAGCCCAAAAACCGCAGCCCTTCACTTAAAGGGCTGCGGTTTTTAGGCTAACCGCAGCCCTTTACTATTAAGGGCTGCGTTTTTTAAAGAACGCAGCCCTTACACTGCAGCCCTTGCGTTTTTTTCCACTAGTGAATTTGATATAAGGTTTTCCATCAATTCGCACAAATCGGTAAGATATTTCTGTTTTTATAAAGAGAAATTACGTACAAGGGTGTTCTCGTAATTTCACATACTTCCTCTGTTTTTTTAGTTGCAACATCTGCCTTTTCACATTTACCGAGACACTTATTTGAACGTTAATATCTCATATTGGGTGTAAGTAAAAATTATAAAAATTTGATATTTGGAATCATCGCATTGAGACGAATCTAACAAAACCCCACTTGACTATGTTTTCTCTTATATAATGGTGCGAGATTACTTAACAAAGTTGGTTGATGAATAGTGCCAAAAAGCAATGTTGCAACTAAAAAAACAGAGGTAGTATAAGGGTATTTGCGTAATTTCATATAGGGGTATTTTGGTAATTTTACATAGGGGCATTTTCGTATTTCACATAGGGGTATTTGGTAATTCAACAAAGGGTATTTTCGTCATTTCACATGAGGGTGTTTTCGTAATTCACAAAGGAGTATTTTGGTAATTTCACATAGGGGTATTTTCGTAATTTACCAAAGGGGTATTTTCGTAATTCAACAAAGGGGTATTTTCGTAATTTCACATAGGGGTATTCTCGTAATTTCACATAGGGGTATTTTCGTAATTTCACATAGGGGTATTTTTGTTATTTCACAAAGGGGTATTTTTGTAATTTTATATAAGGGTATTTTCGTAATTTTTGTAATTTTAGATAAGGGTATTTTCGTAATTCAACATGGGGGTATTTTCGTAATTTCAGTAGGGTATTTTCATAATTTTAAATAATTTTAGCAACCCTAAACCCTAATTCTAAAACCTAAACCCTAAACCCCAACCCTAAACCCTAAAAACCCTAAACATAAACCATAAACTCATAATCCTAAAAACCCTAAACATAAACCATAAACTCATAACCCTAAAAACCCTAAACCTTAACCTTATAACCCTAAATCCAATTATCCTACAATCCTAAACCCTATAACCCTAAAACCTTATAACCTTTGACCTTTCCTACACCCTTATTTACATCATTCTACTACAAAAACATTTTTTATCTGCTCATAGCAAATGGTAGTTGAATCTTCTGCAAAAGCTTGATTACTATTTAAAAATTTTGCCATTTATTTCCTAATATAATATTTATAAGCACAACAAAACCATACAATTAAAGAAAAGGAAATCTGGCCTTATTGGAGAAATTATGTAGAAAAAGAGTTCCAATACATTTTAGTAGAGATTAATTAGATTAAAAGCAGAGGTTGGCCAATGAAATTCAACATCAAGTGCAAATAATATATTACTTCTAAATATAGGTGGAATAATAATTTAACTACACTATTTGTTTTTTTATGGTCTTAAAGATATCATTCAAATAGGCATTGCAACATATACGGTCGGTGATATTGTAACAACCCATAATTTTGCTCCTAGTTTTTCCGCAAAAGTTTTCCCTAAAACTATTATTTTCTCTAGATTAATGATTTTTATTCTTTATACTTTGGGAGCCGAATTATTATTTTATTATATGGTGTGTTAATGTGTGCATTATATTTATATTTATAATATAATTTATTAGAATTATTTTCATTATTAAGTATTTTCAAAGTTTAGGCGCGATTTAGGAATTTATCGATATGTCGCGTGACGGACTTTTGATGCGTGGACCTTTGATGACTTGGGCTAAAATCATCTTGGTGTACTTGGGCTTGACATCCGGCCAAGGGGGAAGGAGAAGAAGAGCTTCTCTTCTTTCATTTCTTTTTACTTTATTTGATGACCCTTTGTAGTTTTGTAACTCCTATAACCCCCTAATCATTCCTCCTTAATGAAACCCCTTTACTTCAACCTTTAACACTCCCAATTTCTGATTAAAATTCAGAACTCCATTGCTGCCATATTTCAAGAATTTCGGACATCATCATCTTCATCATTCTCTCAAAAATTTTCATTTTCTTCTCTTCATCAATTGTTCGTAATTTGTTCTACTTGCCTTTTTCTTATACTTGGTGCTTGGGAATTGAAGAAGGAGAGGAGTACACGCCTATATTGGGATTTTCCAGAAGTATTCAGCTCGCCTCCGACGATCCAGGTAACTGATAGTTATCTTAGAACCATAGCGATTAGGGTAATATTCGGTATTAGATTATTATGCTAGGAATTATTTAAAATACTTTTTGAATGAAATTATGGACTAAATTTGACATGAATATACTTGATGCATGCTGTGTGAATACTGTACAAAGAAAAATAATTTTCGTATAATTTTTAGTATTTATCTGATTTAATTGGTGTTTTGTGCATTTTTGGCTTATTTGCATAATAATTATTAAACGAGTGTTAAAATTGCTGAAATTATTTTTATTAGATCATGTTATATGCGTAGTATGTATTACATGCCTTAGAATAATTTTTTCCTACTTTGTACTGGTTTATTTAATTGATATATCTGTTTTTGCAATTTCGTTTTTGTCAGTATATAAATTATGAAAATTATTTCTGGAGGCCTAAAAATTCTATTATTTGTATAATATGTATTTCCGTGAGTTTATACATGTTATGTAAATTTTTGGTAATTTTTAGGCGTTTATTTATATTTTTAATTATTATATTGGCTTTATTGAGTAATCTGTATATCAACGTTTAAAAATACTTTTGGAGTCTGAAAATTATAAATAAAAATTGTACCATGTCAGTAGAGCCATTAGGGTCGTATGATAATTTTTGTGTGATTTTACTGCTCGAAATTATTAGTTTAATAATTATTATTGGGTTTTTGTTGTGAAATTGAGGATACTCTTTTAAATTATTTGAGAGCTTGTTAATCAGAAATAATTTGTAATCAATTATGTTCTTGGTTTCTGATGTTCAGTAGGTTGCAGTAAGTATTATTGGGTATCATTATGTTTATGTTTGATTTATGAGAAAAATGATTAATTGTTACTACTCTTTTATTGAATAAGCCTTGGAGTTGATTGGTGATGTAATTTTGATTGAATTGTTGGTGCTGTAAAAACTGGTTTAATATCATTGTTGATGTTTAGAAATGTTCAAGTGTTTATTGTGGGAGACATTTGTTGAAAGTTTGTAAGTTATTATTTTTGAGGAATTATGAAGAGTTGTTTTGATGAATTATGGGTATAAGGCCGGGAGGCATCCCTTTTTGATGAATATTTTTAAGATGAATGATATTTTGATGATATGCATGATTTTATTTTGAGATAAGAATATCCGGTGGGATAGATGTAGTCCCCGGTGAAGAACATGCCAACCACCTGGTTTGCGAACTAGGGATACACCTGGGTTAATTGTTGTCGTCCGAGAGGTCAGGGAGTTCTGCGTGTTCTACCCTGCATCGGGAGTTTGGCCATTCTTAGACACAGGCAGTGGGGAACGTAAGCCCATAGACTGACCTGGAGATTGCGATCTGACAAACCTTAGGAAGTGAATTGCGATTCACTGGCGTTCGGTTTCTGACTCAATAACTTGTTTTACCTATACTTTTATTTTTATAAAAGTACTTTTGAGATGATTTATTTATTTTTATCCAACTCACTTGCTATTTATTATTCACTTGCGTTATTTGTGAGTTATATGAAAGTGGATGCATATCGTAGTTGACTTGACTTTATTATTTCCTTTCTTATTAATCTATGTCTGAATCATGCTTGGATTTCTTTTGTTCTGGGAGAACTACTAGTTACTCCCCACTGATTGTGGATTGTTGTTATATATTTTGCAGGTTATGTTGATGGGAATCTTCTTTGGTTTTGGGTTCTGGTTGAGATGTGAGCATTAAAAAGCTAGATGTTTTAGGCCTAGACTTTTAATTAGTTTGAGAGTCAGTTTTCTCTTTTAGTTATTACTCTAGTTAATTTAATTTATTTATACTATTTACTTATGTTGGTTTATCACTTAGTTATTTAAACGCATTTCTTGTAGTAGTGACATTCCCAGAAGACGATGTTTCCGCCATCGTCCTATTAATACTATTATTATTTCTTTCTTTTCCGCTTTGAAATTCTGGGGTGTTACAGATATTTTCTCAAATATCATTGGAAAAACGATACTAATATTACAGTTGATGAATTTTACCCTCATAAAGCATATTGATTGAAGGTATGATTGGCCGATTTTTTTGGGGAACGTCAGAATCTAAAGGTATTCATTGGCGCAACAAACTTGTTCTCCAAATGCCTAAAGGTTTGGGTTGGCTTGATATCCGCAATATTGGTAATTTCAACCAAGCTATTTTAATGAAACAAGTTCGCCGAATGCATCAACATCCCCAGCTTTTAATCTCACGTGTTTTTAAGGACTCCAAGCAGCAAGCTTTTCGTATTTCTGCTAGGCGTCACAATGCTTCTTGGGGTATACGAGGGTTGCAAGCTGCAGAGGCAACTCTAATTCAGGGGTACGCATGGAAAGTCGGCAATGGTCTTTCGATTTATGCCTCGTCTAATTGCTGGTTGAATGGGTCTATACTCATTTTTAGAGATGAGGTTTCATTAGCGGACGCTGCACGTCTAAAGGTGGCAGATTTCATTGAGGAGAATAGTCATACTTGGAACCTCCGCCATCTTTCTAAATACTATCCATCGACTATTGTTAAACATATACGAGCTCTCGAATTACCTTCTAATCCAAATGAACCTGATGTTCAATATTGGCCACTCACTAGTTCTGGGGAATACACCACTAAGTCGGGGTATTTCTATCTCGCTTAACAACAACAAAACAACATCTACAACATGACAGACACTTTGGATATGAAATTATGTCGTATCATCTGGGGTCTGAATATCATGCCAAAATGGAAAATGTTCATATGGAAGCTGTGGCATAATGATATTGCCACAAATTGCAATCTTAGTAGGCGCAACATTGGAAGTACGTACAGCATCGTGCCCGATTTGCTTACATTCAGAGGAATCCTTAACACACTTATTTTTGCTTTGCCCTCTAGCGGAGAAAGTGTGGCATAACACTCATTTGGCCATAAATATCGTCAATGATTCTTTTTTTGACTTCAAGAAATGGCTAAGGGACAAGATTATTTACTTCAGAAAGGAGGATGGGTATCACGGCAGTCGACTAATTCAATTTGTGGGCGTTCTTTGGGCTATTTGGACAACGAGAAATGCACAGGTGTTCAGGCAACGTCGGGCTACTCTGGACGTCTTCAAAGAACAATTGGATCAAGAAATGCATTCTCAAGCTACATTTTCTGATCAAGTAGTTCCTTCACACCCTAACACTCATGTCCCTCCTTACCCACCAGGATTCCTTGTTGCAAATCTAGGAAGGAGTCACGACTATGCCCCCGGGGTCATTATCCAGACCGATGGCTCTTGGGACAGTAGAACGAGGGGGGGGGGGGTGCAGCCTGGGTGGCTATGGATGCCCATGGTGGTATTCGAGATAAATTAGGTACAAGTTTTCATGCTTCTTCTGCTCTTGCTACCGAAGCCAAGGCTTGCCTTCAGGCCTTAACATGGGTACTACATAGGCAAATTACAAACGTCAATATACATACGGATTCAACAATTCTAGTCAAACATCTACAATATCACCGTACTACGGCGATGTTTGTGCATCACACAATCACTAAAGTCCGGGCAATAGCAGCAACATTAGCAAGATGTACCATTACCAAGGTTCATAGGGAGCGAGTTCAACATGCACATGACTTAGCTACAGCAAGCAGACAAGATCGACATTACGGTTTAATCTTTTAGTTTTGTTGTTCTTTTTCGCGATGTCAAAAAAAAATAAAGCATATTGATGTATCCCTATGATAGTATGATATTCAAAAATTCTACTTCATTCTATTTGATTCAACATTCTATCTAAAACCAAAAAAAAAGACCATAGTCCAAGTAAAAAGAAAAAGGGCAATAACCCAAAATGACATAAACATGGGTCTCAATCATCCAACCACTTAAACCTATTTTTTTCAAACTATTTACACATCTGCATGTTACATCGGTCTTCTGTAAGAACTTTGTTGCTAATCCTTTTTTGTTTTCTCTAATGCCATAAACAGAAAATTATTAAGTACCCTCCATTATATAATGAGAACTCACATGTCACATACCACTCTCTTTCTTACAATTATGGAGGAGCAAAGTGATCAAGAAAAAATTAGTAGTGAGTTGCAAAGGAGGAGAGGTAGACCAAAAAAATTCAACATTATGAGCAAGAACAAAGACATGCTAAGTGATCATAATAACATTATTAATGGTGTTAATTTTGATGAAGATAAGAAGATTAGGGCTTTAGATGATATTGAAGATGGTACATTTTCCGGTGCTCAAGCTGAAGAATCCACTTCTCGAGGTGGCGGCCGAGAGGCGGTTGCTGCCGGAGAGGTCACTAGCAAGGCTAGGACGACCAATAATGTCCTTAAGGCCACCACTACTAGTCGCCGCCGCAAGAGTAATCCAAGACGTTCGCCCTTGGCTTAACTCATAGCCAGAGAGATATTGTCTAGCTAGCTATATATGATTTTTAGTAATAGTACTTAATTTACATTAAATAAATTTATGTATGAATGATGTAATAGTTATTCATAGTAGAAGTATTCAACTCTGTAGTCAGGCTTGAAAGTTATAAATATATAATGTAGTTGCGCTTAATACGAAATATGAGTGAACTTCTATGTGATTTGATATGACAAAATTGCTCTATCTAATTTCTTTTTCTTCTCTAGATAATGTTAGTGAATTTCCTAAGATTAATTCTTACTATTGACTCATGTCTATTGTCTTATATTTCTATGGATTATGAAAATTATTGTGTTCTTGATTCTTCGTATCACCCCTCACATTATATGTTACAATGCAAGAAATGTGCCTTATTTGAGCCTCAAAATGTACCTTTTCTATAAAAATTTATAGCAACACCAACCAAACATGCTCCTAATTATATTCCTTACTTCCTTTTAACTTTTGTTTTCAGTCATGATAATTGATAAACAAAAAGATACGAAATTCTGAGTTTGTTGATGCTACCCACCTATAGTATATGAGTATATTGAATCGAAAATTTAACATGGTGGTTTCTACATAATCAATGGTTTATTTATAATTTCCCAAGTATATCTATGTCCATTCATACCTAATTATTTTAGTTCCTAATATTCATTGTTGACACGTTATACAAGTAATTTGTATCTCTATCATTTCTTTCTTCTTTAACATCTTCGTCCCTCTTCAACCATTTGCCGAAAAGATATAAGAAGTCGTTTTATATTACAATAAGTCAATAACATTATTGATATATGGTGTTACCTTTAGATAATCATGATCAGCCAATATAACGCTGTCACCCTTTTCTTTATTATTATTATTATCAATATAACCTAGAACTTCATTCCATGTATATTAATAAGAGATCAAATTAAATGTGAGGTGAATACTATGACATAATGTCATTATGACTGATGTTGTATATTGCAATCGGGAAAAATTATGCAAAATAATATCTGTAAATATAAATATATATAATATACTTTTTCTTTTTTTCTTAAATATAACATTTATTTTTTTAGTGAATGGTTAAGAAAAATATCTATATATATATCTAAAACTCAAAGCAAACAAATGCCATGCTGCCACATGTACCCCCCCTCCCAAACAAATGATACAAACTAATCAACAAAAATATATGTATGAAGGCTCGAACACGCAACCTCTCACTTGAAATACAAACATACTAACCACTAATCTACAATCTTTTTTTTGGTTTTTATGGGGAGAAAAAAAACTATAACATACATCTAAGAAAAGCATTTAAAGATATGGTAACTTACATCCCACAATATACCCCACAATTATTAAGGAGACCCAACATTACATGTAATTAACTACATTGCTATAAACTACATTGCTTCTAATTTAAGAACCAAATTGTAAGTAGGGGTGTTCAGAAGACCTGATATGTTTGACCCATCATGTTGACATGTCACCCGGAAAAGGTATAAATATGAAAGTTCATTTTTATGGGTCGGGTACCTGACTCGGGAAAAAGATACAAAAATCAGGTCGGTTAATGAGCTTGCTTTTAAGTTACACGTGTATCCCGAATAAACGCAGCGTTATATTTGTTTCTCTTTCTTTTTTCACAGTAACTTTAATCTCCTCTTATAAGATCAGAAACAATTGTGAAAATGTATTGAGTTATCTTATAAGCTAACCAATACCACGTTGTTGTGCTTGTGACTTTCGAGGGGAAAGAAAATATGAATAATGAAAAGAATCAACATTTTACAGGAGAAGTTGGATCAGATGAATCAACTTGTAAAAAGATGGATAGGATGAATCAACATGTTAATGAAAAAATTAGTTGTGATGCAATATGCAAGTGAGAATATGTACGTTATGGTTGATTGGTAGTAGATCCTTTTGACGAATGAGGATGAGAGTTGACATGCAATTGACAATTGTCACTCATGGTAGTATCCCAAAATACTGCAATCAACATGGATCGACAGTTGATACTAATAGTAGTAGCTTCTTCTATAGCTCTTCCAATGATTTTTTTTTTCATAAAAAAAAGCTATGACACTTTTGCGGGTACCCGGTTATTCAGGGTCGAGTCATGGGCTGCTTTTCTAGCTATCCGAAAAGGGGGTACCAACGTATTCTGGTATCGCATATTTGGTACCCGAATAACTAGGTTACCGATTATGAACACCCATAAACAACAAACTCTCATTAATCGGTTACCTTCTTTAACAAAACAAGAAAAAAAAAGAACGACATTAACCATCTTAAATAATTAAAATGTAATGCAATATATAAATTAACCTCGGAGCATAGCCCGGGTCAACAACTAGTTACATCTAAAAAACAAAGGAAGGTATAAGAGTCCAAGTCATTGCAAGAAAACAAAGAGTCCAAGTCAAAAAGACAATAACCCAAAACAACGCAAACATGGGTCTTTACTCTATTTTAATCATCCAACCACTAAACACCTCTTTTTAGCCACTTACAGCATATGATAGTTGGGTCTTCTGCAAAACTTTGTTACTATTTTTTCCTAGGCCTATTAATACCATAGATTAGTCAAGTAGACTCCATTGTTACTAAATTTTCCAAGGCCTATTAATACCATAGATTAGTCAAGTAGACTCCATTCAATGATTCAACAAGATTTACTTTGATACCATTTGTAATGGAAAATATTCGGGGTGATTTTATGGGTTGGGTAACTCTTATGAGAGCATGATTATTCATGATTGAAATAAAAAATCATCTCATATTTTCTCTAACTTTCTCTCTTTATAAAATATCATCCCTACAATCTTTTTCTACCCATTCTCTTTAATTATGAACAAAAAAAAAGATTCTTTCAAAAAAAAAATAAACAAAAAAAAAGATCATTCCAACTAATATTTTTTTCTCTCTCTCTCTTACTTTTTTTATCCAACCCAACTACTTTTTCTCTTTCATCACCCAATCACGCACCGTTATACAATATATTTATTATTATTTATTTCTTCGTAATATGAAATATTCATTAATAATTGAATAGATTATTAATAAAATA
Source organism: Beta corolliflora (assembly GCA_947648045.1). Classification (NCBI taxonomy): domain Eukaryota; kingdom Viridiplantae; phylum Streptophyta; class Magnoliopsida; order Caryophyllales; family Amaranthaceae; genus Beta; species Beta corolliflora. The sequence goes on from CANSZD010003172.1 coordinate 1,968,233, forward strand.
ATTAATCCATTTAAATGCAAGATGAGAATTTAATAAAATATTTTTAAGGAATTTTTTTAAATGTGGAAATAGAGATATTTCATTAAGGTAAGCAAAATTAGAGGAAATTAGTAAAATAGCAAGAAGAAAAATGTATCCAAGATATTGCAAAATGGGTCTATATTTGTATAGCTCGGAAAGATAGAGCCATTGGTAATTTTTTTGGCTTTGTATTTCCTAAAATATCGCAATTTTAATATTTGCCAAAATATTATTTTCTCTCCCTGCCAAAATCTGCCAAGTGGCAGAATTTCATTGGGCTTGTCAATAAGTTAGCAAATTAGCATTTGTACGCCAAAAATTATCATTTGTTGTCCACGTGCCAGAATTTCATTGGAGGAAAGCCAAAAAAAATTATTATATTGTGGGGGGGGGGAACCCGACAATCAGCCTTGTTATTAATCGTCCCATGCCTCCAAACTAGGCCTGACAAATATATCAGGTCAGGTCGGGTTCAGGTCGGTCCAACAAATAAACGGGCCAAATATCCCTGAACCTGAACCAGACCCATTTATTTAAACATGTCAGAAACTTCAACCCTGGCCTGACCTGTTTATAAACCGGTTGACTTGATTTGATCTGCTTAACCTGTTTAATTTACAACTGATGTGAGTCTAAAATACACCCTCCAAAGTGTTGGATGATGAATCTAAACTCAAGGAACCAAGAACACTCACAATTGAACTCAAAGTCACTCGAAACCAAGGATAGAGACAAATCACAAGAACACACTCAATTATTTTGGGTTTTAGGCCTGAGGCAAGACCCACTCAATCTCTCCTAAGCTTATTACTCAAGACACACTCAAAGTAATAAGGGTAAGCTCAAACTCGAGACACACTCAAAGATGAAACTTGAAAATCACAAGGTTTTTAAATCTTAAACCACAAAGTTGAACTTCTCATAACATAAGCTCTCCTTATAGAGGAAATAGGAGCAGCAAAGGATGCTTGAAACACACAAGAAGAAACCCTAGAAAACCGTCCAAGGAGGGGCGGTTTTAGGAGTTACAAAACTCCTTGAATCATGCCTCTCATAAAGCTCCATTTAATGAGTTGTTACAAGAGTTACAATCAGCACAATTCACACGCCTAAAATCAGCAAAGCACGCGCCTAATGACATCCTAATCACACGCCTAATCATGGATTACTTTATGAGTAATTTCAAGGTTTATTACAAGCTTAAAAATAACAACAAAAGCAAATAAAACCCAAACATAACTTTGGCTTAGAACACACGTTATCACACGTCATTTCCATGTTGTTGCTCTCATATTGTTGTAGCTTCATGTTGGGCTTCATTCATGGACCCATGTAATGCAGGTTTAGCAAATTTTAAGAATCCAAGAGCTTCTAACACAAGGGCCACTAGTTTATGAGCCAAATAAAGCTTAGAGGGACTCTTATTTGGTTCAGCAACCATGTTCGAATTTACCGAGTTGACCCGATTTCACCCGATCAACCCATTTAAAATCGATATAACAATGCAACATATTAAAAAGGCAAAAACTAAACTAATAATCTCAAACTCCCAATATTTCATATGTTCATGTTAAATCCAAACCATTTCAATCAACGCACAATCTTATTCTCAGCCATTGTTAAAGGACCAAAAATTTTAAGATTGACATCACAATCTTTATTCTCAGCCATTGTTAAGTATGATCTGATAGAGATAAAAAAAATTGAAATTAGTAACAATATTTTGGAGAGAGAAAATTCCCTTAAAACTATTGCATTTATTATATTGTTACTCTATCTCTCTCATGATAATTGTTAATAGGATTGGCAATTTCATCCAAACCTGATGGATAACCATCCATCTGATCTAGATATATGGACGAAAACCGAATTTAAGCAGATGATAAACGGATGATGGATGGATCGAGTGATGGATCGGGTCGGATTCGGTTAGAGGTATGCAGTATTTGGGAGGGCAAAACCATTATATATCTAAGATAATTCTTCTATTACTGGTTGAGTCTTAAGTTATGTGATTGAACCTCCCTAGCTATGTTACTCGGACTCAGTTGCTTTTGTTGGACCTTGATATGGTTCCTAATGTCCGACTTGACTACTTAATGAAACATTTTCATGATTTTGGCCCAAGTAGTTAGTCAAATGTCCATATACATGTCAGAGTGTTGATGATTTGACGTAGCCACGTAGGTACTTGAGGAAAATGAATTAATCAAAGTTACGCAACTTTCTATGGCAACCTTTGGGACTGGAAACGTCTTTTTTGGGTGTTCATATGATCATGATTATTTAGAACACACTTTTGAGTTCTTTTCATCTACAAAGGAATTGTTTGCATAAGAGTAAATTTTGAAGTTTGTTATTGTCTTACTAAGAAGTACCACTGCAGTATGCTGAATTGTCAATTTGAAGATGGAATACCAGGAAGCTATCGTGTAGTGGTCCTTGGCTACATATGTACTTTTAAGAACCAAAGGAGATGTGCAGATGTCCCATAAACTTGGTGTCTTAGGTGAACATATGTTTTATAATAAGTGAAAAACTGAATCTGTTGACCTTTTATCATTTTCGAGAGAATATAATGTCACAACAATTTTCAATCAATTTGAATGTTTTTTTAGTTACTACTATCTTTTACTCCACGACTGTATCCTAAATCAAAGAAAATTACATTCTCCACCAAACCTCTTAACTTTTACCAGGACTCAGGAGATGAAAGAAAGAAGGCACACAACAGATGTCATACATATTGTTGGATTTTATCCGAAAGAACGCGAAGTAAAGCGGTTTTGTAAGACAACCCTATCGGGCGGGTTTTGGCAGGGACATCCTTGGGCCAAATTGAGCTCCTTTCCTTTAGCTCCCTATTGGGCGTCTTTGTCTGATTGGTCGGGCAACTATTTTTTGTTCCTTGCCCAATAGGGTGGGATTGCCCACCCTGCTGGGCGAAAGCCCTCTTGATGTGGTTTCGCGATTTTCTCCGTTTTATTTTCTTTTTGGTTGTTTCCATATAAATACCCCTTCATATTTTGTGATTTGATTGATTCACATATTAAAAACCCTTAAACACATGGCCTACCTTTCTCCTCTAAGTTTTGAGTAGGTCTTGTTGGAACATTTATAGTGTAATGGGTTTTATAAGCTCATATGGTTCTATACTAGAAGAGGAGGAGGTCTAGTATGCTAAGATTAGAATGTGCAAAATCACGTGAATCAATCAAGCAAGTCAGAAGGATGGTCGCGACATCTGTCGCGGGTCGCGACCAGGGCGCCGTCGCGGGTCGCGACCGAGGCGCCGTCGCGGGTCGCGACCGGGCGCCGTCGCGGGTCGCGACCAGGGCGCCGTCGCGGGTCGCGACCAGGGCACTTTCGTGACTCGCGATCTGTGTCGCGGGTCGTGACGTGTATTCTGCCTTGGGGCGTAAAATTTTGTGTGGACGGTTTATAACCGTTGTGTTGTTTACGTTATCCTTTTAATGACGATTAAGGATTCTTAATCAGGGGATTAAAGGGTGTAACAGCTCTAATCTATGAGGGAATATGAATATATGACCTTGGTCATTCTTATGAGTAGAAGTGGGAAAAAATCAGTTTTTTTTTCACATTCCAAGTCACTTGCTTTGCTTGAGAGAAACCTTGCTATTTTCTCTCTAGTGTTCTTCAAAAACAAAAAACTCAAAGTTCTTGTTGATTCACATAGAAGATCATCTTGTGAATTGTTTTCTCCATTGTATCTCATTAGTTATTTCGTGTTAACCCGGTGATCCTAGAGGGGCGAAACTAAACTAATAGGAAAGCGTAGTTTCCGTGCCTTGGAGTGGTATATCCGGTTCCCTTGTTTGATCATACTTCTAACAATCTATTAGTTTAACTTTCTTTCTTTTCGGATATGGCTCAATCACTCAAGGACATGACTATGAACTTCCAAAAGTTGGACAAGTTTGAGGGGGTGGGTTATCGAAGATGGCAAAAGAAGATGCACTTCTTGTTGACAACTTTGAATGTGGTGTATGTTCTTTCAACACCCATGCCACCATTCCCGAAAGATGGAGAGGAAGAGTCCGTGGAGACTACAAGGAAGAGAACAAGGTGGAAGAATGATGACTACATTTGCCGGGGTCACATCCTCAACTCTCTTACCGACCCTTTGTTCGACCTTTACCAAAACGTGGAGAGTGCAAAGGAACTTTGGGATGCTCTTGAGGCCAAGTATATTTCGGAAGATGCTTCAAGTAAGAAATTTCTTGTTAGTAATTTTAATTCATTTAAATTGACTAATGATCGGCCTATTATAGAGCAATTTCATGAAGTTCATCATATTTTGAACCAAATAACATCACATGGTATGGTGATGGATGAGGCTATTGCGGTTGCCTCAATCATTGATAAATTACCACATTCTTGGAAAGAAACTAAGCATTCCTTGAAACATAGGAAGGAAGATATGTCCATGGAGCAATTAATTAGGAACTCATCTTCGTATTGAAGAGGGTATCCGGGCTCAAGATGGGATTAAGGATACTACTCCAAGTATTCCTAAGTCTACCGTGAATATGGTAGAGGTTGGTGGGTCTAGTGGGACCAAGAAATCCAACAATAACAACTCTTAAACCAACTTTGCAAACAAGAAGAGGAAGACCATCACTTGTTGGGTATGTAATGGACCTCATCTCAAGAGGGATTGTCCTTCTAAGAAAAAGAAGACAAAGAATGGACAACCTAGTGTTGTTCAAAACCAAGGTAAAGTTGCACATGAAAATGTAATTGAAGATATGAATTTTGTGGCTATGATTTCTGAAATTATGTTTGTGCAGGTTGATGATTCTTGGTGGATAGATTCGGGGGCCTCTAGACATGTGTGCAATAATAAGAACTTCTTCAAGTCTTTGGAAGAATTGGATGATGGCCCAATCTTGTATATGGGGAATGATTCTACGGTAAAGGCCAAGGGCATAGGCCAAGTAGAATTGTTGTTAACCTCGGGAAAGACTTTAACTCTCCGGGATGTTGTTTATATTCCGGAAGTTAGGAAGAATCTTGTGTCGGGGGGTCTTTTGAATAAATTTGGTTTTAAAGTTGTATTTGAATCGGATAAGTTTGTTGTTTCCAAGGGTGGTATTTTTGTTGGACAAGGATTTTATTGTAATGGGATGTTTAAATTTAGTATTAATAATGCAATTGATACTAGTTCTATTTACATGCTTGATGTTTCTTCTCTATGGTACAATCGTTTATGTCATGTGAACTATCGTAGATTATATGACATGTCTAAGCTAGGTTTAATACCTTCTTTTGATTTAAAGTTAGAGAAGTGTAAGACATGCATGCTAAATAAGATTACAAAGAATCCTTATCCTAGTGTGACTAGACAAACGGTATTGCTTGAATTGGTGCATAGTGACTTGTGTGACTTTCATAGTTCACCTTCTTTAGGAAATAAAAAATATATTGTGACTTTTATTGATGATTATTCAAGGTTTTGTTACATATATTTATTATTTACAAAAGATGAAGCACTAGAAAAGTTTAAGATTTTTAAGACCGAAGTGGAACTTCAACTTAATGGAAAAGTTAAAAGACTTCGGACGGATAGGGGTGGTGAATACTATAATCCTAGCTATTTTAGTTCCATTGGTGTAATTAATGAAACAACCGCCCCATACTCACCTCAAATTAATGGCATAGCGGAAAGGAAAAATAGGGTTCTAAAAGAAATGGTTAACACCATGCTTGCTAATTCGGGTCTAAATGACGGGTTTTGGGGTGATGCAATTTTAACTGCATGTTATATATTAAATCGAGTTCCTAATAAGAGGAATAAGACTACCCCTTATGAACTTTGGTGTAACAAAAAGCCTAATCTCAATTACCTTAAGGTATGGGGTTGTAGGGCAATTGTCAAATTGACGGAACCTAAAAGGAAAACTTTAGGTGAAAAAGGAATTGATTGCATTTTTATAGGCTATGCGGTACATAGCAAAGCCTATAGGTTTTATGTCATTGAGCCAAATGATTGTGTCTCTATCCATACTGTGATAGGGTCAAGGGATGCAATATTTGATGAGACTCGATTCTCATCGATTCCAAGACCAAAGGACATGATACCTAATACTAGTTCCAATGTTGTGGATGACATTAACAATGATCATGATACTACAACACTGAAAATTAGGAAGAGTAAAATAATTAGAAAAGAGAAATCTTTTGGACCGGATTTTCAACTATATTTAGTTGAAGGGTCAAGGGAGTCGATTGTGACTCAAATTTCATATTGTTACAATATGGAGGAGGATCCTAGGACCTTTGATGAGGCTATGAAGTCTCATGATTCTGCTTTCTGGAAAGAGGCAGTGAATGATGAAATGGATTCAATAATGGGAAATCATACTTAGATTTTAGCTAATTTACCTCCTGGATGCAAACCTTTAGGTTGTAAGTGGATTTTCGTAAGGAAAAGGAAGATCGATGGAACCATACTAAAACATAAGGCCCGGTTAGTGGTCCAAGGTTTTAGGCAAAGATATGGTATCGATTATTTTGACACTTATGCTCCGATTGCTAGAATAGCTACCATTAGACTTTTGATAGCATTGGCTGCGATTCATGGTCTAGTAATTCACCAAATGGATGTCAAAACTGCCTTCCTTAATGGTGAATTAGAGGAGGAAGTGTACATGAATCAACCTGAAGGTTTTGTAGTCAAAGGTCAAGAGACTAAGGTTTGCAAATTAGTTCGATCTTTGTATGGTCTTAAACAAGCACCTAAGCAATGGCATCAAAAATTTGATGAGGTCATTTTGTCTAGTGGGTTCAAAATAAATCAGTCCGATAAGTGTGTATATAGTAAATTTGATAATAACGGTAATGGAGTTATAATTTGCTTATATGTTGATGATATGCTTATCTTTGGGACTGATTTGGAACAAGTGGAAAAAACCAAAGTCTTTCTCTCTTCTAGCTTCTCCATGAAATATTTGGGTGAAGCGGATGTTATTCTAGGTATTAGAATAATGAGAGGTAAAGGGTCAATTTCTTTATCACAATCTCATTACATTGAGAAAGTGATTAAGAGGTTTAATGAATCGAACTCGACTCATTTTGCTACTCCGATGGATCCTAGTGTTCACTTGGTTCCGAGTAGTGGTACTCCTATTTCACAATTGGAGTATGCAAGCTTAATTGGAAGCTTGATGTATGATATGACTAGCACTCGGCCGGATATAGCTTTTGCTATTGGTAAACTCAGTAGGTATACTAGTAATCCTAGTATGTTGCATTGGCAAGCATTGAGAAGAGTGCTAAGGTATTTGAATAAAACCTTGGATTATTAATTTTGTTAGACATAGCTATGTGCGTGAAATGATAAGGAATAGTTGTATAACTACTAATTTTGTTCGGTCTAGTTTGAACTTGGCAGATACGTTTACTAAACCGTTGTCAAGGGAACTAGTGAACAAAATGAACAAAGGGATGGGTCTTAAGCCTATTGATCAACCTTTAGCTAAGGAAAACTCAATTTGACGTCTAATGCAACGTTAGATCTCAAATTCAATGAGGATAGTATTTTTCTTAAAGGTTGGAAGCACTTGTGTTATTTACATCCCGAGGTTAGAGCTTGTTACTACAATGAAAAGAGGTTGAATTAAGTTTCTTAATAAGTCTTTGATAAGTGCTCAATTGTAGGAGCAAGTGCGTAAAGATTTACCTATATAAGCTAGAGGTTTGGCCGCTTCACCAAGTCTAAGGCTTGACTTGGAATGCTTATGAATGGATATGGACACCAAGGCGTCATAGGTGTTGGAGGTTAAGAACTAAGTTTATGCTTATGTGTATTAGTATCTTCAATGATTTGTGGTGGTTATATGATTCAAAGCTTTGTCTATCATTATGATCGAAATTGTTGTAAAGTTACTTTTACTAAGTGGAGATTCAATCGTAAGATATTTCCATGATGCATGAGCATGTTTTGTTTGTGATTTATAGCAAGTTGGAAAACTTTTCAGCATTACCCTATAAATGGGAGGAGGATTGTTGGAACATTTATAGTGTTATGGGTTTTATAAGCTCATGTGGTTCTATACTAGAAGAGGAGGAGGTCTAGTATGCTAAGATTAGAATGCGCAAAATCACGTGAATCAATCAAGTAAGTCAGAAGGATGGTCGCGGGTCGCGACATCCGTCGCGGGTCGCGACCAGGGCACTTTCACGACTCGCGATCTGTGTCGCGGGTCGCGACGTGTATTCTGCCTTGGGGCGTGAAATTTTGCGTGGACGGTTTATAACCGTTGTGTTGTTTACGTTATCCTTTTAATGACGATTAAGGATTCTTAATCAGGGGATTAAAGGGTGTAACAGCTCTAATCTATGAGGGAATATGAATATATGACCTTGGTCATTCTTATGAGTAGAAGTGGGAAAAAATCAGTTTTTTTTTCACATTCCAAGTCACTTGCTTTGCTTGAGAGAAACCTTGCTATTTTCTCTCTAGTGTTCTTCACAAACTAAAAACTCAAAGGTCTTGTTGATTCACATAGAAGATCATCTTGTGAATTATTTTCTCCATTGTATCTCATTAGTTATTTCGTGTTAACCCGGTGATCCTAGAGGGGCGAAATTAAACTAATAGGAAAGCGTAGTTTCCGTGCCTTGGAGTGGTATATCCGGTTCCCTTGTTTGATCACACTTCTAACAGGTCTTGAGCAATTCCATCCCTTGAGTTCAGGTGGTAACATTCTAAGAAGCATTGTTAACGTGAAGATTCGAACCCACAACCTCACATATGAAAGAAAGAGATCCAACCATCACTCTACCATACTAATATTATTGCTTATTTAATCAAAATTAATGATGATATATGAATGAAAAACTTTTGAAATGCATATAATGAATTATATGACTTTTTTAAATGAGTATAGGATGACTTATTTAACTACTACTAAATTGTAGCACAGAGAAACCCCGGGGCATCGTCGCCCGGGCATAGATACTAGTTCGTAATTATAAGCATGCACCAGTATGGTGGTAAATTTGCTTCTAAGGCATTGGCCCCCTTATCATTGCGCAACGCTATTCTTGATGGTTTTAATCAAGTTTAGTTGGTCGATTTCTGCAGATAAGTTTCTTCTTTTCCATTGTTTATTAATATTATTTATTCACTTATTTTTCATGAATACTTCAATCACACCTTTATTTCCTACATACTAACCTCCGTTTCTAAATAAGCGTTTCACGCTTGCCAACACACAACTTTGACCATTAATATATCTAATTATGTATTTGTAAAAGTAATAAAAAGTTGATTTTATGAAAATATTCATTGAAACAAATCCAACAACATTTTATATGATCATTTCTGTTTTTATATATTAGTAAAAAAATTGGTCAAGCAAAGTAAGGTGTATGAATAGTGGAAAAGTCAAAGTGTTGCATTTAAAAAGAAACAGAACAAGTATATATATATATATTAAGTTCATATGAGAACCACCCTTATGGTGAGAACCATGAGAACCGCTTATTTTTCCTCATTTTACGAAGGTTTTGCTCATTTCACAATGTTTTTTCTCATTATATGTCTTGTTTATTTTATGTTTTTGCTCATTTAACATTTTTATGCTTTTTTCGCAACGTTTTTGCTCATTTTACGTTTTACTCATTTACGTTTTTTCTCATTTAACTATTTTATGCTCATTTTACGTTTTTCTCATTTTACATTTTTGCTCATTTTATGAAGTTTTTGCTCATTTTAAGTGGTTCTCATGGTTCTCACCATGAGAGGGTTCTCACTAGAACTCAACCCTATTTTATATATATACATATATATACATATATATATATACATATATATACATATATATATATACATATATATACATATATATATATACATATATATACATATATATATATATATACACACATATATATAGGAATGGGATCTTGTGAAAACATCCCTAAAGCTGAAAGCTGAAAACAGAAGATCTGGGCCATTGAAATTAGATCTGATGGCTATGATCAAATTCACAAGATTTGGGTCAATTACATTATCTCCTCCAGGAGCCCCATTCTCTCTCTTCAAACCACGACAGAAACCCCAACTTCAACAATTTCCATTCTTTCTCTTCTGACTACGAATTCATCAGACAACCATTCAACAATGGAGAATATCCATTTTCTCTTTTCTCTCACCATTTATCTCTGAGTTACACTGAGCTTCTAACAGCTGCAAAAATGGAGAAACAAGAAGAGAGAGAAGAAAATCAGCAAAATTGGAGGAAAGAAATCGATAACAACATCAAACGTCTCTAATTTCTTGTTTTCGGCGTCGATTTTGCTTAGAAATCGCGATTTCACTTCCGCCCAACTCCTCAACCTTTCTTCATCCTATTCGCCGCGACGCCATGTCCAAGCTGCTACATCTCGCCGCCGTTAACTAGCTCTTGATTCTGACCTGTTATTCTCTCTCTCTTTATTGGTCACTTTTCTGTTATTTGTACTTTCTTTTGAATGATGAAACTTGAAACAATATGTTGTTGCCTGATAATTTCAAGGAAACTTCATATTATAACACTGATGTTGATTGTTGATTAGAGGAACTTTCTGGTGCTAATTCTAGCTCAGTTTTGTTGATGATGATGATTGATTCTATTCAAGAGATTGGCAAAGTTATGGAGCTGCAATTTGAACTGATTATTTCTCGCATTTTCATGAAAGTTGAGAGAGAGAGAGAAAAAGGAAGGAGATGAAGGTTGAAGAAGAAGGTGGGGAAAATATCAAGGTGTAAAGTTACTCTAATATTAGTCAAAGTTACTGTTATAATACTCAAAGTTACCCTAAAAATGGTAAAAGTTACTCTTATAAGGATTTTTTGTCCCAAACTACCTTTAACTTTCATGTTTTTACGAGAAACTACCTTATAAAAAATTTGTTGTCCCAAACTACCTTATTTTACCATTTTGTTGTTGACAGCTACCTTATGCCGGTTTTCAGCGTTGACTCTTTTTTTCCAGTTTTTTTTAATGTCACGTAATATCACTTGACCTCTTCAAAACTTTTTTTTCGTTTTCTCCACCCTATTTTCTCCATTTTCCTGTGCGCTCTCTCTCTCTCATATCTATGTCGACACTTTGTACCACCAATCCACCATCAAATTCCTCTTCTACTTAAACTAAAATTAAAACAATCACCCTCGCAATCTCCTCGAATCTCAATTCCACAATGAGAATTTTATTTTCTCCTACAATTTTGAATTGAAAAAACAAGTCAACGCCAAAAACTGGCATTAGGTAGCTGTCAACAACAAAATGGTAAAAGTAAGGTAGTTTGGGACAATAAATTTTTTATAAGATAGTTTCCCGTAAAAACTTGAAAGTTAAAGATAGTTTGGGACAAAAAATCCCTCTTATAATATATAAAGTTGCCCTAGGAATATATAAAGTCATCCTTAATATATAATATAGTTACCCCAAAACTGGTAAAAGTTGCCCTTGAAATATATAAAGTTGCCCTTGAAATATATAAAGTTATCCTTAATATAATATAGTTACCCTAAAACTGGTAAAAGTTACCCTTAAAATATATAAAGTTGCCCTAAAAATGGTAAAAGTTACTTTCCTTGTTTTCGTTTCATATTAAGAGTTGTTTTATATATATATCTATATATATATATATATATATATATATATATATATATATATATATATATATATATATCAAATGTACATCAATTTGGAAGTCCTTAGGCAGCTCATCTGACTTGTGCCATGCTGCCGGAGGTCCCCTATGTGGCTGTAAACACCTTTGAATCTCGATTAGTTTCAGGAGATTGCTTAAACCACTTGAAAATGTCCAGGATATCATGCAATGGCTGCTACTAGTAGCCTCGTTCAAGGGGACTTTTTTTTTTTTTTTGAGGAGACGTTCAAGGGGACTTTTAAAAGGCCTTTAATTTGATGTCATCATATCTTTGGATGTGTGGTAGCTCTTGAGAAACATAGAGAATGTTTTTAATTTGCTGAAATCCAATATCAAAGAAGCAACACTAAGCACACACATGATCAATCACTTATGCTGCTTTTTTTTATTTTGTTCTCTGAGCCTTGATCAGCTGTCAAAGATGTCGAGCTCTTAGAGGCTTAGATACAGAACATTGTAATTTGTAAGCAAGATGATGGTTAATGAAGAACTTAATTCGAGTTTCGTGGAATCAGCCTACGCGGTGCATCGTCTTCCATTAGGGATCCGTTTGGTAGGGCCTAAAACATTTTCCTGAAAAACTATTTTCCTTTATTTTCAATTTTACATTGTTTGGTTTGCAAAGGAGTATAAAACCATTTTCCCTATGAGTAAAATTGTTCTCCCAATAATGGAAAACCATTTTCCCTTCAAAATGAAGGGAAAACTGTTTCCTTCATTTTCCTTATCTCTCTTGTAAACTCCTATCACTACCTCCTTACTTTCCCTTTCATTTTCCTTTCGTTTCATCATTTTTCTTATAATTTTTTTTGAGGGGAAAGTTAAGCTAGCATTAACACAAGGACAAAGTGTCCATGAGTACATAGCTTAGTATTAACCATTTTCCGCCGGAGTGTCCCAAATTTAATTTGTTCAACACCAAAAGGCACTAGCTTAGCTAAGTGGTAAGCTACAGAGTTGCCATCACGTAAAATATGAGACCAAATAATAGAGGAGAAAAAAATACAAGACGATAGAATGTCATGAAGAACAATATCAAGATCCGAGAGATAGATAGCATTCCTTGAGAAGCGATTTATCACAACTTGACAATCCGATTCGAGAATTATTTCCTTGAGCCCATAGCGTCTTCCTAACCGAATCGCCATAGCAATGGCTTTTGCCTCCGCAATTTCAGTCGTCCAGTAGGCTCGGGCGCGTCTTATGGCAGCAAAGATCACCCGCCCAGCTGAATCACGAGCTATAACCCGAAGCCTAATCCATTCCTCAACAGCCAACGAGGCATCAACATTTAGCTTATAAATACCTGCTGGCGGTGCCTGCCACACCTTGGAACTAAAAGGACTTCTCGACAGCTTGTTTTGGTAAATAGGAGTCGAGTACTTGCCATGCTCATCAACTAGCCTCGCCACACGAGCCAATAAAACCGTGTCTGGAGTTGAGAGATTTTGGAAGATAAGCTGATTTCGTTCACCCCAAATTACCCAAGCACGAAACGCACCTTTCAACAACTTCTTCTTATCAACCTGCTGCCAACTCACCACTAAGGGTCCGCTTGGTTTGATGGAAAACATTTTCCACTGAAAATGATTTTCCATGAAAAGTATTTCCAGTGAAAAATGCATATGAATATTAGTTTTCATTTGTTTGATTAGTTGGAAAACTATTAAATAAGAAGGGGAAAATAGAGATGTTAGGAATGAGAAAGTAGAGGAAAATGGTTTTCCTTCAAATTTTGGAGGAAAATGTTTACGGGATGGGAAATTCTTTTCCACCTTAGTTTCCTTTTTAAATTTCTTGTCAACCAAACAACGGAAAATAGGGAAAATCTTTTTCTTGGAAAACGTTTTCCTCCAAAACAAATGGAGCCTAAGTCACACATAGAAGCCTCCAAGTTCGCACCACACATAATAGCACAGTCACAGTCTTGCCAAAGAGCAGCAAACCGGGGGCATTCGAACACAACATATGCTGCCGTTTCAGCTAGACCACATCCCCAAGGGCACGTTGCATCATCAATAAGGTGTCTATGCTTTAGAAGAGCACGAATGGGGAGAGAGTTTGTGCATAAACGCCAAAGAAAATGTCTTACCTTGGGGCTAACATCAAGACTCCAAATATCCACCCAAGCACGGTGAAATTTTTTAAGATTGCAACCCTACCCTAACATATACGCTATTTTAACAGAATGAGACCCATTCATTTCAAAGGCCCAAGTAAGCTCATCAGAATTTGCAGTAGCACTCAAGCGAGCTAGGATCTCACGTTATGCGCCAGGCTTGACGTCCCAAAAGAGCATCATTGAAAATTTTGAGATCCTTGAAAGCCATTCCACCAAAGCACTTCAAATCACACATTGACTCCCAACTCTTCCAATGCGTTTTTCGCTGAGTATCTGAGCTACCCCACCAAAAACAGGCCATGGCCAATTGGATTTGCTGAATAATCAGACAAGGAAATTTGTAAACTCCCATAAGATAAGTTGGGATGGCCTGAATAATAGACTTGATCAGAATTTCTTTCCCAACTCTTGATAATAATTTCCCCTTCCACCATTGGAGTTTCTTCCAGATTCTATCAAGGAGAGACTCAAAGATAGCTTTCTTTGATCTTCCCGCAATAGAAGGGATACCAAGGTATTTTTCGTGCTTGTCAACTTGTCACATGTTGAGAATACTCATCAGACTATCTTTTTGTTCAGTACTAACCCCTCTACTGAAAGAGACTTCCGACTTTTCATAGTTAATTTTCTGCCCATATGCTAATTTATATTGGTTGAGGATATCAACTATTACTGAGCATTCCTGTCGGGTAGCTCTGGTAAAGAGGAGACTGTCATCAGCAAAAAGAAGGTGAGAGATTTATGGGCCAATGCGACTAGCTTTAACACCATGGATTAATTTTGCCTAAACCTTGCTCTGTATCATTCTAGAGAAAGTATCAGCAATCAAAATAAACAAATACGGAGAAAGGGAGTCACCTTGTCGGAGACCTCGTTCAGGAGTAACCGAGCCACAAACTCCTCCATTAATGATGAAAGAGTAAGAAATAGAAGTAAAACAATCCATAATCAAGTTCACCCAGCGGCCATCAAAACCCATTGTTAGGAGCAACTTCTTCAAAAAAACCACATTCAACTCTATCATAAGCCTTACTCATATCAAGTTTCATAGCAATCATTCCACGGCGCCCTTTTTGTCTGTGTTTCATAGAGTGAAAAATCTCCGTAGCAATAATAAGAGCATTATCAGTGATCAGACGCCCCGGAACAAAGGCACTTTGATTGTCTGTAACTATATTAGGGAGAAAATATTTCAATTTAATAACAATGGCCTTCGAAACCAGCTTGTAAATTAAAGAACATTACAGAGAGCAATAGGACGGAATTCAGCAGGAACAGTGGGATTTTTAACTTTAGGAATCAAAGCAATGTTTGTTTTATTGACACCCCTAGCAGAAGAGAGACCATGCAGAATAGTACTGACAAAAAGTGTAACATCATCACCAACAAATGCCAGAAATGTTGATAAAAATAGCATGCATACCGTCAAGCCCAGGGGATTTGCAAGGGTGCATTTGTTGGAGTGCAGCAAAAAATCTCATCTTTAGAAGAAGGTTTCATCAAATTTTGATTACAAACATCAGAGACAACAGGGCTAGCATGTTGTAATACTTCCTGAAAATTCACTTTAGGGGGTGAGTAGAAGTGAAAATATTTTGAAAGGAAGTTGAGAAAATACTCTCAATATCATTCTCATCTTCACGCCATATGCCCCCATTATCAAAGAGACCAGCAACATAATTCCTCTTTCTTCTTTGAGAAGCTTTATGGTGGAAATATTTGGTATTTCTGTCACCATCTCGCACCTCCGAAACACGAGACCGAAGATACCAATACGCTTCATGCTTTTCATTCAAGTCATCCAGAGTCTTCTCAAGCTCACTACACTCCCTACAACTATCGTCCGAGATTGGACGTTATTGCACTTTTAACAACTCCTTCTCCACCTTTGCAATCTGCTCTCCCAACTTCCTAAACTTTTCGGCACTCCAATCCACCAAGCTATGCGCCATCATACCAAGTCGAGAAGGAACAGTGTCACCAGCCCATAATTCCCAAGCAACAAGAACATCAGCCACACAACTATCATTAAGTAATCAACTCGTCTCGAAATGGAACCCTATCTTCTTCTTTCTTTTTTGTCGAACCTGATGAAGCCGTGTGACAGTAGTCGAATGGTCCGACTTATGTCTCACAATGTGCTCGACAGTAGCAGTGGGATATTATCCAACCACGTGGGTGAGCAAATGGAACGGTCTAGCCGCTCTCGAATGCGAGTGGAGGCCGAAATTCCACGCTCCCATGTATATAAACTTCTAAAAAAAACAATGTCACGGAGCGAACAAGCATCTAAGGTTTCTCAAAAAGCAAACATTTCCTTTCTAGTTCTATCCACACCACCTTCTTTCTCAGCATAGCTCAAAATTTCATTAAAGTCACCACCAAAAAGGAGAAGGAGATTAGACTCATCACACATGTGTCGTATAAGAGTCCAAGTGTTGTGCTTATCTTCTTCCTTGGGCCACCAATACATACCTACAAAGCGCCAAAGTTGTTCACCATCATCCACATCCCCACATATGTGAATTCTAGAAAAGGACACCAGAGAGAACTTAATATTATCATTCCAGTAAAGACAAAGACCTCCCGCCTTCCCCCTACTGGCTACCGCAAAAGCATTTTGGTATCCCAATCCATCTTTTAAAGCTTCCGCCTTATTCTTATCAATCATAGTTTCAGAAGAAAAAAAATATCAGGGGCATAAATAACACTCCATCGACGGAGTTGACGAACTGACCAAGAGTTGCCCATCCTCGGCAGTTCCAACACAGAGTACTCATAATGAGTGGCGGGGTTGGACATCGCCAACCTCCGCCGAAGTGAAAGAATGAAGTTCATGTAACATGCTCTGCTTAACGCGCTTCGCAGCACCTGCAATAGCTCCAGACTCCAGGGTAACAATATCATCCGCCACACACTTTTGGGAAACATCACTTGAATCCATGTTTATATTATGAGCTTGGCCTTTATCATCCATAGTACCACGGGCCAAACGCTTCTAAGAAGGAGGTTTAGCTATTTTATTTGTTACAGAACCAGAGAAGACAAAAACATCAGGTTGTATGGGCTTTGTACACACCAAGTCATCAGGGGCATTGCATTTGGCCACGGGGTTAACAACATGCACAGGGGATTTTTTATTGTTCTCAAAGGGATGGAGTTTGACAACACCTTCCAATACAGGGGCAATAATTCCATGCTGCACATTAATAACAGTATCAATGGGACTTGAATCAGTACTAGCAATAAGTGATTTGTCCCC
Organism: Beta corolliflora; assembly: GCA_947648045.1. NCBI lineage: Eukaryota > Viridiplantae > Streptophyta > Magnoliopsida > Caryophyllales > Amaranthaceae > Beta > Beta corolliflora. The sequence continues at coordinate 1,985,326 of CANSZD010003172.1, forward strand.
TTCTTTTGGCGCCACATCATAAACAAAAAGCACCTTTTTGCTAGTTTTAGATTTCTCCTCCTCCTCAATTTTCTTCATTCGGCCTTTCCTAGGTGTAGCCTTTAAACCAAGGCTCCATCCCAACTTTTCATGTTTCTCTTCTTCCGAAACAGCATGGCAATCCCTCTCTGAATGGCCCATAATACCACACGCAAAACAGAAGAAAGGCAAACGTTCATGGGAAAAATCAATCTGCACTTCTCTACCTTTCATGTCTTTGATTTTCCGGAATCTACGTAAAGGTTTAGTAACATCAATCATTACTTTAACTCGCCAATATCTCCCAATTCCTATAGCATTAGCCTCAATTTCTAAGATTTCTCCCATATTCCCAACAAAAGCCTTAATAATTTCATCAAAACGGTAATTGAAGGGAGATTTTTAATGCGAATCCAGAACGGAGATTGAGTAATGGTAACTTGATCGAGCTGTTCATCTCCATCAGCTTCTTTCAACACGACGAGCATATTATCAAAGTTCCAAGGTCTTCCCTCTAAGACCTTCATCATATCTTTCCAATGGAAAAACTGAAACGTATATAAGTTAGGGCTTAAAACCCTAATAACCACACCATGGACAGGAGCCCAAACACTCGTGATTGTGCGTTTAAAGGCCTCAACATTATTGTACGAACGCTCTGTTAACAACCGTCCAAATACCACCAACGCCAATTTATTTTCGCTCGCAGCAGAATCAATAGTGTCGAGGTCCAAGACCGCTTCTTCCTCATCATATATTCTTAGTTTCGCACAAAAAATCGAAATCTCCTCCGCCATTAGCAAAGGAGAGTGGCCGCCACGGCGGAGAACAACTGGAGCAGCGGATTGGTTATCTCTAGCTAGCAGGAGAGAGCAAACCCTTTTTCTCAAGGGAGTTCTTTCTTGACGGGATATATAACTACTAATAACAGTTGCATATCATTTTTCTTATATGGAACCAAACATCGGAAAACTAATTTTGAAATTGTGTTTTCCATTGTAAATTATTTTCCATGAAAATCATTTACTGAAAATATTTTGCACCCAACCAAACGGAGCCTGGTTCAGCATATTAGATTGCAGGCTCTCTATCCTCGCAGTCATCAAAAGTAATGAATGGGCTATGGAGGCCAAGTTGTCTTTTCTTTTAGATAGGTAAGTAAAGAGTGAAATTAGGTATACCTTTTGCAAGGAGTAAGGCTTGATTCTAAGAACTTTGCTATCGAAGGTGATGTCAATTGTCAACACCATTAGACAATCACTTCTTCTTACATGAGGTAGAGTTGGGTGGTTGATTCTTTGGATTGTTTTGTGAGTGAAAAAGTATACAAAAGATATACTTTGATATAACTCTGGATTTTACACCAAACAAACACAATATATCTTAATGTTATTTTGTAGTCCAATTTTTGGGCTTATTAAGATTAAGTTTCATATGTAAAATTAGCCTATTATCATAAATTCTTGCTAAGAAAAAGAGGAAGCCTATTATAAGAAATTAAGATAGTAGTATTTGCATTATTAGTCTAAAAAAAAGTATTTTATTAATTTGGATCAAATATTTTGAAAATTCCTAATGAATATAGATTCAAAATCTGTACATCTTATTTCATCTCAAATTGGTAGAATATAAGGTAAAATGTAATCGAAAACTTACGTCCCTTATTGCACCCCACAAATGCAATAAAATATTCCACTTCTAATCGGCTAGTCGCTACTCCTAAGTCCTAACAACTACTTCTAATGTTAGTCTCGGAAGAAGCAAAGATGGAAGTATCTTCTTCGGAACTAAAGTCAAACAGATTATTTGCAGATCAAAACATCAAGAAAATTAATGGCGGAAGAAAGGTTGCAAGCAAAATCAGTACAAGAAATAGCTGAAAGCTGCTGTAAAGATCATAAAATCCCAGAAAAATTCATTCACAAAAATGGATACTCACAATCTAAAGTTGACTCTCTTTCATATATGGATGATTTTGTCATAGATTTCTCTCTCCTCTCATCTTCTTCATCTGCAGAAGCTGATCATGAACTGGGCAAGCTTCATTTAGCTCTCAGTCAATGGGGTTGCTTTCAGGTTTGAATTATTTCTCAATTTTAATTTGGGGATCAAAGAATAAATAAGGAAAGTTGTCTAATTTTTTTAACATGCTTTGGTTAATTTTGTTAATTGATTGTGTTTTTCTTGATGTTGGGTACTGATTTTGCTCCTTGATTGATTATCTTGTAGACTTAGGGCCTGTTCCCAGCTTATTTTCAGTTCAATTCAGTTCAGTTCCTAAACGATAATCATTACTATTAATTAGTTATAATTTAATTCAGTTCAGTTCAATTGTTTTATGCTGAAGAGAACAAACCCTTAGTTTGGAGTATGACATAATTGATTAGGGAATGACTATTTTTAATCATTTCACTAATTAAATTGGTTTATTTGATTTGGAGATTGAAAAATAAATTGGTGTTTTGATGGTTAGTTTCCCTTAAATCATGATTTCATACTGTTCAAGAATGAGAAATGTCGCATGTTATGCTCTAGTTGAGATTTCAAAGTGAAAAAACTTTAGGAGTATATCATTTTGGAGATTAATTCCATGCTAATGCTATAATATCTAGTTTGATGGGAAAAGAAAAAAAAAACCACCTTTTTTTGGTTTGTCTAGTGGAATCAAACTCAGCAAAGAGGTTAACTTGCAGGTTCATTATTGGCAATAATTATAGGAAATTTTTTGTTGGTTCAACTAACAATAGCAGGGCCTGTTCTCCCCAGCTTATTTTCAGTTCAATTCAGTTCAGTTCAGTTCCTAAATGATAATCATTACTATTAATTAGTTATAATTTAATTCAGTTCAGTTGTTTTATGCCGAAGAGAACAGGCCCGTAGTATATTGTTATGCTAGTATATGAGAAGTGGATACTCTGAAGGACTGATAGATTTAGAGTTAGGCTAAATACGGAATTAATACTCTGTCCGTCCCAATTTACCTGCCACATTAGTTTTTGGCACGAAGGTGAGTAGGGCCAAAAGAGAAACGCAACGAGTAATGAATACTGAATATCTAAGGTATCTTAGTTTGTAGGGAAGCACATTCATTTGTCTATCTGATTCTTTGACACTTCTCAACTCTCAAGTTGCTACAAAATTAAGAGACAATAGCGTACTTGTGAAAGCATATTCTTAGAAAAGACGATTTGACAATCAGACCATCAATTAGTTAAGCAAAAAACAGTAAAAGTTAAAATAAACTAATTATAGTTAAATAACGATATAAAATTTTTAAATGTGAATTACTTGCAAATGTTTACCCTGCTCATGGCTGTTAAAAGAGCAGCTCATTTGTGAAAGGTTTGTGGATAAAAAAAAAAGGGCTATGTTTATAAGTACATTTTGTTGTCTCAGGCCATCAATCATGGTATGACGAGTGGATTCCTTGACAAAGTACGTGAGGTTAGCAAGCAATTCTTCGCATTTCCTTTGGAAGAGAAGCAAAGGTACTCGAGAGAGGTCAATGACTGGAATGGATATGGGAATGACACAATTCATACGGAGCAGCAGACTCTTGATTGGACTGATAGACTTTATCTTACACTTTACCCTGAAGATCAACGTAAGCTGAAGTATTGGCCCGAGAATCCACTCTTATTTAGGTACATCTCGTATCTTTACGTACCACAGGGAGGTTTTGATACGGAAAAGGTTAATTAGAGAACATGATTTCTATAGAACAAGAGAGAGGAGGATGGTAGGGTCCACTGCAAACCGTAATTAGAGTATTGCCCCTTTCTCTTTGTTCTATTAAATACAAATCTCTAAAATAGCTCTCTCTTTTGATACTCCTATACCTTTAAATTTTCGTGTATGTGAACTTTGGCAGGGAGGTTATACATGAATATGCATTAAATCTTAGGGAAATGTTTGAATTTCTTCTAAAGGCCATGGCTCGTTCCTTGAATTTGGAGGAAAACTGCTTTCTGGAAGAGAATGGAAATCTGGTGACAATGGACGCGAGGTTCAATTTTTATCCACCATGTCCTGACCCTGAAAGCGTTCTTGGTCTCAAACCACATGCAGATGGAGTAGCGGTTACGATGCTTCTACAGGACAAGGAAGTGGAAGGCCTTCAAGTGCTAAAGGATGATCAATGGTTCAAAGTTCCCATTGTTCCTGATGCTTTATTTATCAATGTTGGTGATTTATTAGAGGTAATAAGTTCTTTATTGGTTTGGGACTTCCTCAAGATAAATCTTGTTACTAAGCCAGGAATATAATTCTTTTTTAGGATAGTGCTTAAAAATACTCCACTTGAGAAGTAGTTTTTTCAAAGAGCGAATAGTACTTGATACAATATGCTTGAAATTTGATGGGAACATTCATTGATGCGGGATAAAACGACATATAGACTCATTTGATTAGCTTAAGTGGTCACTCAATAAGTAAAACTTCTTAGAAAATTGTTTCACATTTGGTTGCTCATGGGTTTTTTCCGGAAAGTTCTTCTTACCTCTCTCTGGGAGACTAAGTTAGCAACTTCTTCCATTCTGTGGGAAATATAACTTCTTGGGAAGTTCAACTTCCTGTGGTTTTTGTAAACCAAACCACTCCACAGTTTTTATACTTCAGCTTAGTATGTCCATTAAACCAGCTATAAGTTTACAGCTTTGTGTATCACAACCTCAAAAAACCCCAAAGATTGCCTCCCATTTATATTAATCCTGAAGATCCCGAAATTGGCAAAATTCCCCATATATGTCCCAAGATCCTCAACATACCCGCTATCTCATGATGTCAATTTTAAGCATATCGAGCACGAGCCTCACCGTTTGAAGCCAAGTGTGATCTATTTTGAATTTACACCATAAAAAGGCCTGATAATTGTCTTATGTGTGTTATCTTTATGGTGCAGATAATGAGTAATGGCATACTGAAAAGTCCCGTGCATAGGGTGGTCACAAACTCGGAAAGAGGCAGAATCTCAGTGGCAGTGTTCTGTTACTCGGATCCTGATAGAGAGGTTGGACCGATAGCTGGGCTAATCACAGACGTTAGGCCTCAAATGTATAAGAGACTGAATCATTACGAGAAGATATTCTTTGAGAACTACCAGCTGGGAAAGAGACCACTGCATGCTGTTAAATTGTAGTTAAAACTTGGCTATATGAGCGTCTATGGTTGATCTTCTCTGCTTGTTGAATGCTGTGCGTTGTGCTTTCTGTGTCAGGGTGTGCAAACTGCAAAGTTGAGGTGAGGCTTGAGGGGACAATCTTGAGTTTGTTTTGGACGAATCTGTTTTGACTGAGATCTATTGTATAATTTGATAAGGATTTATATTATATTTTTATATGGATTTTTTAAAAAAAGATAATTATCTCAAGAATGGAAATATGCCAACAAGTAGAGTTGATAAATACAGTTTTTGGTGCACCTTTTTTTTTTGCATTTTCATCTTTATTATGTAGGGGTGGGTACGGTGAGTGACATGTAGAGCTGTTAAAAAAGGACTTGATTTGAGAACCCGACCTGAACTTGTAATGATCTGTAACTGATTTGCACCTGAAATTTTGGTAAACAGGTCACCTATAACCTGACATGTACCCAACCTGATAATAACTGATGCCCGATCTTGACCCAATACACTATGACCTGAACTTGAATCGACACCCACCCAAAAAAGACCGATAATTGAAGTGATCAGACCTAACAACGATCCAAACCCAATTCAACAAACCGAGGCAGACCTGACCGAATTACGACTGTTCCCGACCTGCACCCGACCTGTTTGATTTAATGACCTGACATGACCTGACCGAACATAACCTGAAACCTGAGATGACCCAACCTGAACCCGACTCGAGTAACTGAATTGACAGCTCTAGTGGCATGAATGAAATATGGCTTCTAAGATTCAGTCGGAGCAATGAATTTTGAAAGAGAATGACGGAGTTCCATATTTTATTGCTTAATCGTGTAGTAATCCACAATTTACTGTAAGATTTAGAGGGTTTAGTGTTCAAGAAACTAAAAAAAAAAAGCATATGAAGTGAAAGAGAAGAAAAGATAAGAGATAAGGTTACATGGGGGTGAAAAAAATAAAAGGAAAGAGAAAAAAGGTTAAAATAGGTTTAAAAGGGTTAAAAATAGCGAAAAAATGATGATTTCATAGTTTCGGCAAAATCTTTGAGCAGTGAGAGAGATGAGGAGAGGAGAGTGGTGACTGATGAGTATTTCGAATTTTCAGATTATCTGAAAGTTCAAAAATCCAATTCGTATCGGATCCGAAAATCCAATTTTTTTTTCGGATGCCCGATCCAAAATATTGAAAATAAAACACCGGATTGGATATCCGAATTTTCGGATCAGGTAGTCAGATATTCAGATCGAGTTTTTTTAATAGCATTACCACAAACCAAACCATCCTACCTACCCCAATTGTCTCTCTCCTCTAATATTTTAATGTTTTTTCTATATTTTCCAAAATAAAATCAAATTTTGGTACACTTTTATCATGCTTTTTTGTTTCTTACCTTGGTTGTCTCTCAAAGTGATGTGTAAAAATCAAAACAAACTGTTGTCGTAACAAGGAGGGTCTCCAAATTTTCACCCAATAATTTTTCCATATTTCTAGGTTTTGGTTTAAGATTGATATAAGCTTCAAAAGAAAAATTATACAAGTTTTACGAATGATAAACATGATTGCCATGGATTATCTTTAGGGCTAACAAGTTAAGTGGCAAAGAAAAGTGGTTAACTCGATTTAACGACTTTTTGGTATAAAATTATAGCTTAGAAAAATTATGGGAGTCAAATTCGATGCATATTAAAGGCACACGTTAGTAATTAAATTTGTGGTGCCACACCCAGTGGCGGAGCCACGTGGTAACAAGGGGTAGCACGTGCTACCCCTATTTTTTTTTTTTTAAAAAAAAATTCCAAAAAATCGCAAAAAATCAGGTGACCTAATACTCTTCAGCGCCGTTTCATTTGAACATTTTCACTCTCTCAAACTCAGTCACTCTCTCAATTCTCAATTCTCGGAGATAGCTCTTCAGCTCTTCAGCGTCGGTCGACGGTCGTCGGAGTCTTTTCTCAACTCTTCAGCGTCGGTCGTCGCCTCGTCGGAGTCTCGGACTAAATGGTAAGTTTCTTTTTCCGCAAATTGTAATCTGAGATAAATCTAGCCCTAAATTTGAGTCTCCTCTTAACTTTGATTGTTAGAAGATAAATCTAGCCCTAAATTTCGTGATTCTTGAATTTTCTTAGTCCCCTCTTAACTTTCTTTCTTTTTCCTCTCTAACGGCAGTTTTGCTAATTGATATGGCCTGTAAATCGGTCGATTGTTCAAGACTTTCTTTCTCTTGCCTCTGAGATTGTTCGGCGTTCGGCGTTCAGGTAACTTTCTTTCTCTTTCCTCTGAGATTGTTAGTTGGCAGTTTTGATTGTTGTGATATCTCAAGCTTTGATTGGCAGTTCAGGAATCCTCTCTAATGGCAGTTTTGATTGTTCATTATTGTGAAGTATGATTGTTATTTGTTAGTTGGGTTGAAATTTTGATTGTTAGGTTGAATTTTGATTGATTGTTGTCGTTTTTTATTGTTAGTTAGGCTGAATTTGTGGAAAATTGATTGATTGTTGTGAAGTATGATTGTAAATTGGGTTGAATTTGTGGAAATTTGGGAGTGATATATGATATATCATATGGTGTTGAAATTAGGAATGAATTTGTGGAATTTGTTAGTTTACTATTATTGTAGTTGTGGGAATGGATGATTAGTGAATGAAAATCTATATTTCAGAATCATGAAGAGAAAACAAGGGAGGGATATCTCAAGCTTTTTTTTCCAAAGGAACACCTAATGAAAATCAAGTTGATTCAAGTTCGCCTATTCCTCCCACTCAACCAAGTCAACAAAATTCTTCTCCATTAAGTACTAACCCTCCATCTCAAAATGAAGACTTAGAACTTGGAGCTACTTCACATACTGGTCTCAAATCTCAACTCCATTGAAAAGGTTAACCGAAATGGAAATTAAGAGTCTTCCTCAAGATCCGGGAAAGAGGAGAAATATGAGTGATTTCCATAAAGATGATAAAGATTATATTAGGAGATTCTATATTGATAGAGGACTTTGTCAACCTGTAAACCATGACTTTCCTTTTAGAGAATTTGGGAAAAGTAGTCGCCGCTTCAATCCCACTTGGTTTGAGAAGTATGACACTTGGATTGAGTATAGTGTGGAAAAGGATACTGCCTTTTGTTTTGTTTGCTATTTGTTCAAGAAAGACAACGAAGGTTCTGATGCTTTTGTTAGTGAGGGGTTTAGAACTTGGAGTAAACCAGATGCACTTAATATGCATGTTGGTGGACATATGAGTACTCACCATAAAGCCATGATGGGACTTGTTGACTTTAAAAATCAAAAGGATAGTCTTCCATCTGCTTTCAGTAATCAAACGCAAGAAATGGCAAGCAATTATCGAAAGCAATTAGAAGCTTTTGTTAAATGTTTGAAGTACCTATTACTTCAAGGTTTGTCTTTCCGTGGGCATCTTGAAAATTCTGATTCTTTGAATCAAGGCAATTTTCTTGAACTTCTTAAATTTCATGCAAAAGATAGACTTGATGTTGAAAAGGTTGTATTGGAAAACGCTCCGGGAAATTGTCAAATGACTGCTCCTTGCATCCAAAAAAACATCATACATGCTTGTGCAAAAGAAACAACGAAAGCCATACTTGAAGAAATTGGTAATGATTTTTTTGCTATCCTTGCTGATGAGTCCGCAGATATATCTGATAAAGAACAAATGGCTCTTTGTTTGCGATACATTGATAGAAAGGGTGGATTGAATGAACGTTTTCTTAGTTTGGTACATGTGCCTAACACCACTTCTTTGACTCTTAAAGAGGCAATTGAATCATTGCTTATGGAGCATTCTCTTAATCTTTCTAGAGTTCGGGGACAAGGATACTATGGTGCTAGTAACATGCGAGGTACAATAGCTGGTCTAAAAACTCTAATAACTGATGAGTATCCACAAGCATATTATGTTCATTGTTTCATTTTAAAACAATTGTGAATGTCCTTGATTTGTATCGTTCAATCCTTGAGTCACTTGATGCTATTGCTGAATCTTCCATTGAAAAGGTCGACAAAAACAAAGCATGTGCAATAATCAATTTGTTGATGTCTTTTGATTTTGTTTTTGTGGCATACTTGATGACATCTATTTTTGGGATCACACATGAGTTGAATTTGGCTTTACAAAAGAGTGATCAAGATACTAAGAGGAATTTGCAAAAGCTAAGAGATAGTGGGTGGGATGCTCATATGACTAAAGTATCTTCATTTTTGGCAAAACATGACATTGAGATTCTGAACATGGAGGGAATGTATGTTGCACCGGGGAGAAGAATGTTTCGTGGTAATACTTCACAAGTGACAAATCTTCATCATTTTCGAGTTCAGGTTTTTCTAAGTGTTATTGATCAACAATTGCAAGAAATTGAAAATCGATTTAGTGAGAAAAGTAAGGAATTACTTATTTGCATGTCTTGCTTTAATCCTACTAATCGGTTTGTATCATATGACAAAGAAAAATTGCTTAGGCTTGCTGAGTTTTATCCAAATGAATTTTCAAGTGCTGAAATGTTCTTTTTTGAACATTCATTGGATAACTTCATTAAAGATGTTCGAAATGATGAGAGGTTTTGGAATGTGAAGACTCTCAATGAGCTTTCTATAAAGCTTGTTGAAACAAAAAAAACATGAAACTCATTCAAAAGTTTATTTGCTTTTGAAGTTGGTGTTAATTCTTCCTGTGGCGACTGCAAGTGTAGAAAGAGCATTCTCTAGTATGACTATGATCAAAAAACAAATTACGAAATAGCATGGGAGATGGATTGCTAAATGATTGTTTAGTTACTTTTCTTGAGAAAGATTTGTTTTGTGATGTAGAAGTTGATGCGATTGTAAATCGGTTCCAAAATTTGAGAACCCGCCGTGAACAATTGTAATTTTCTTTTATTGTTGTTTTCAAGGTTGTATTTGGATTTTGTAACATTTTGAATTTAGTAATTACAGACTTTTTTTTTTTGAGTTCCTAGTAATGCAAAGTTACGCTACCCCTGGTTCGGAATCCTGGATCCGCCCCTGGCCACACCTCTTCACTTTACGTCGGGCAGCCACCAGACCCACCACCATCAACACTCGTTTCAGAACCTACGCCTCTTCATCACCACCGTCCGGATTTTCAGAACCTCGAAATTCTTCTATTTTAATAACCTACAAATAAACCCAATTGTTAAAATTTAAAATCGACAAAATTTAGCAAAATCTTAGGGGTTTTCGACTTTTCGGGAACTAATTTCAGCAATCAAATTCCATTGTTCAGCTGCATTATTGTTATATAATTTTAGCAAAATCTTAATGGTTTATGTAGAAATAATTTTACTAATGTAAGTTTATGTAGAATAATTTTTTTGCCCGAAATATGGTTTCAAATGCTGGTTTTTTGTGTACTTGTGTTTCTTGAATGTGGCTGTAAGCCTGTAAATGTAGGTACTTATTATTAGACATGGACATTCTAATATCCATCTTTTGTGGCTTTTTTTTTCCTTACAATTTTGTTGAACTTTATATTTCGGATATTTCAGATATTCGGAACCGATCCTATCTGAATTTTTTGGATAAGATTCGGATCAATTTTTTGCAATCGGAATTTTTTGGATAAGATTCGGATCAATTTTTTGCATTCGGAATTTTCGGATATGCTTGGATTGGTTCCGATATCCGATAATGCACACCCCTAACTTGTGGTGGATTAATAGAAGGGGTGGCAGACCAAAGAGGTACCGTAGAATACTGCATCAATATGATATGACATGTTATCATATATAGACAAAGGAAAAGTGTAACAATTAAATGGAAATAGTCTAAAAAGAAATAAAAAACACTTATTAATGTCGAAATGTTCGCCAGTGAACAATTCATTTTGGCTGAGGTCTTCCCCAATAAAAGTAACCATAGTTTTTTGCTTTTTTTATTGAGAAAATACTCTTAATTATTATTTGTCATCTTCAGATGTACAAATATATGTTTTTGGATGTTCAACAACAATATTATGGATGTGGAAACATATTTTGGATGTACTAAAAAAACTAATGAATGTAAAATGCAAAAACCATTATGGATGTGAAAATATAGCTTTTGGATATACAAGATATAATAGGGGCATACTAATGTATGTAAGATGCAAAAACCGTTATGGATGTGAAAATATAGTTTTTGGATGTACAAGATATAATACGAACATATGAATGGATCATGGATGTAAGATACAAAAACCAATTATGGATGTGCAAATATAGTTTTTGGATGTACAAAATATGATACGAATGTACTAACATAATTTTTTGGATGTAATTCAAGTATGATACAAAAACAGTTATGGATATGCAAGTATAGTTTCTGGATGTACAAAGGAAATCATATGTGTATACAAAATAGATTTTGGATGTACAAAATATAGTATGGAATATGGTAGCAAAGTAAAAAATGAGATTTTTTTTAAACAATTTACCTTCCAAAGCTTACTTTTTTGTCTTTTAGTCACTCTCATCTCTAGCTGGTGTGTTATCTTCTCCTTAAAAAAAAAGTTTGAGGTCCAATAAGTTCAGATCAGATTTAATTAGGTCTAATACAACACTCAAACATAAGATTCAATTAGATCTAATAAGCTTAGTTCAGATAAGTTCAGGTTTTTTCAAGTAGAGAGAAAGCACTCTAAATATTCGCTGTTGAACCCTACTAAAAACAATGTAACAATAAAAAAAAGAGATGGTATAAAGCAACGTGTCAAATTTATTTTTCCTTTCAATTTCAACAAGTGATTTAGATTTGCAACTGAAGTACTACTTCACAAAAGGTAGGTCCCTTCTAAATCACAACCTTAGATTAATTCTTGCGTGGCCATCTAACATCCTCTGACGATTCTTCCCAAAAGAAAGGAAAAAAAAGAGGTTAAACTCTGGAGATTTTAATCCATTGTTAAACTTCTCTGTTCTATGAATTTGATTTTTAAGCTGAATTTAGAGGCAAAAAATGGCGAATTTCGCCATTAAACCTCATAAAGTTAACAACTTTAAAACCCAGAAGTTTAAAAATTATTTCCAAACACCAAATCTTGTTCATCACCCACATAATTTATTACACCTATTTCCCACAAAAACCCATTTGAAATTAAGATTGTTTTCTAATTTCAAAGAAAGGGAAAATGTGTTTTTGGGCAAAAAAATAGGCAGTACAATCACTAGATTGAGAGTTGAAGATGATGTAGACCAATCATTACCCTTGGTTGCAGTTTCTGAGGATGAATTTGATCACGAGAGAAGTGAGAGAGAGGAGGGTTTTGAGTGGAAATGGCCTCCTTGGAAGAATTTGCCTCAAAGATACAAGCTTATTGGTACCACTTCTTTGGCTTTTGTCATTTGTAACATGGATAAGGTACTTAATTTGCCTCAATTTAATTTTTTGATTGTTGGGTAATCTTAGTTTTTGTTTTTGATTTTGTCAAGTTATTCAAGTGTTAGTTTTGAATTTTATTGGATTGTGTAATGCTTGTTGATGGTTTTAGCAAGTGGGTTTTTTTTGTTGGTCACTCTAGAGTGAAGTTCATTGTGGGGTATTTTGGGGATTGAGGTTTGTTAAATTGTTGTTATGTGTCATATTTGTTTCATATTTTTGCTTTAATGGTAGCAAATATTAAGGTTTGGAGATGTATGTTGTTGTTATGGCGGTTAATGATGATTTAATGGAAAGGTTTGCATGCTTGAGTATAATTTTCAGGGAGCTGTATGCGCATATATGTTCCAAATAGATTAATCTCATTGTGAATTTAATCTAATGCCAATAGGTGAACTTGAGTGTTGCTATAATTCCAATGTCGCACCAGTTTGGGTGGAATGCATCAGTTGCTGGATTAGTACAATCATCTTTCTTTTGGGGTTACGCGTTAAGTCAGTTGCCTGGCGGATGGCTTTCGAAAATATTTGGAGGCAGGTTAGTATGGATTTGGAAAATGGAAGGCTGGACCTGCTTATGATATGTGCTTTTCATACTAAACAATCGCGTTTATCTCAACTTTCTTGGCTTTGATTAGTCAAATATGTGGCAATGAGTTGATATGTACTTTGAAGTCCTTTCGCTAACTTCTATGAAAATCTATGAAACATCAGGGCCATTCATATGGCATACTTATGTTGTTAGTTCCTTTGCCATCGATATTTGCACTCAATACTTGCAAAACAAAGGGGGCATTGTTCTACTTGGGAGTTTGATTACCCTATTCACTCTTAGCTATGAAAAACTTGTGTTTCTTTTTTCGTAATTTTTGTAGGAATTAGAATCTAATAGTTGGGCATTTGCACAGCAAGCCTTAGCTACACCTTCAAAACTTAAATTCTATGCTATTATGTTAAGTGGCTTGTTTGATCTGATGGTAGTGACTGTAATAAAGTACATGTGTAACTGGGTTAAGGAGCATCTTGCATGGAACATAGGAGTCGTCTTTCAAATATGTCTAAGGTTATGCAACCAGATTGTTGACTATCTATTTTCTCTTAATTCTTTTTGATTACTGGTTATTTGGCCCTCTTTCCAGGGTAAAGACATGCTACTATAGCCTCACATTGTACCAAGTACTACCTCCGTTTCTTTTTAATCTACACACTTTCCTTTTTGGTCAGTTTCTTTTTAATCTACACTGTTGCTTTTTCTATTTTTTGTAACATGTCACATCTACTTTCTCCACTTGTTCCACCCATGTCATCCACTTTTTAATATTTTAACCCATTTTTTAGTTTCTCTCTCTCACTTTTCAGTTTCTCTCTCCACCTTTTTAGTTTATCTCTCATACTTTTGCACTTTCTCCTTGGTTGTCCCCCAAAGTGAAGTGAGTAAATTAAAAAGAAACGGAGGTAGTATATCTCAAACCCTCTAAGGTTTTGATGATGTGATTACACAGTCCATTACTTGGTGCTTAGTAGGGCTGGCAAAAGCCGACCCAACCCGACCCTAACTCGAAATAAGCGGGTTAAGGTTTGGATTTTTGACTCATTTACACGATTAACCCATTTAATTAAACAGGTTAGGTTCAGATTGACATTTCCGACCTGAAAGTGACCTGTCTTGACCTTATTAACTTAAACATATAGAAAATTCTCGAAAAAATATATTGATAAATCTAAAAGTTGGTTGAAAAAAAGTAAAATATCGCTAAAATAGGTCATAATCATTCCAAGAAACTCTAAACATTCATACTTTCAATAGTGAACTTGCTCATTTAGCTTTTTAAGAAAATAATTATTTTTCAATATAATTATAATTATGGTTAAATGGGTTAAACGGGTTATATGGGTAACCCGTTTATTAAATGGATCGGGTCGGAGTTGAGTTTTTCAACCTGTTTATTAAATGGTTTAGGTTTGGGTTGAGGAATTTTTGACCCATTTATTATCGACCCGAACACGAACCCGACCCAACACGACCTGATTGCCAGCCGTAGTGCTTTGACATTAACAAGCTATTGAGGAGCCTAGTGTATGACATATGGCACTCCCAAACTTCTCGGCTAAATGTTGGGAGTGATTATAGATTGTTCTGTGTGCAATTACATTCATGATTTCCTACATTGATGAAGATCCTCTTGCTTTTAGATGATTGAAGAATATTTGTTGCACAATTTGTTCATGGAGTTTTATACAATCTATCACCATAAAGTTTTTTCTATGTTCTGGATTTTCGAAGTGGTTTTATCTATCACCATATCACAATTTGTTCGTGGAATTATATCTAATCTATCACCATACAAGTAGCTGTATGAATCTTCCTGTGTCATATTAGTCGATGTCTGAATAGGTGAACCATTAGTCTTGTGCATCTGCTAAATATGAATTCATAAAACATAATACTGCATTTTTATAAACTTTGAACCTCTGACTGACATCTGTGGATGCCGGTTAGCTATATTTCTATTTCTTGTATTTCTTGTTTCCCCCCCTATATCTGGGGTCTCTATACTGGATGCATATGGCATTTCATTGCTGTACATTTTCTAATACAGGCAAGTTCTAGCGCTAGGAGTCTTGGCTTGGTCATTAGCTACTGCATTTGTTCCGGTTCT
The DNA here is from genome assembly GCA_947648045.1 of Beta corolliflora. Lineage (NCBI taxonomy): Eukaryota > Viridiplantae > Streptophyta > Magnoliopsida > Caryophyllales > Amaranthaceae > Beta > Beta corolliflora. Next base: position 2,000,515 of record CANSZD010003172.1, read on the forward strand.
AGCTGGATATATGCCAGGATTAGTTTTCTCTAGAATCTTGGTACAGTGGTTACTCAACTTGCTCATCTATCTTATTCTTGATTTTCCTCGTGTTTTGAAAATCTTAGAGCTACTTCATGAACTTTGAATGGAGCTAATAGACATGTTATCATATTTAATAATGAGTGGTTGGATTTGTGAATTCTCTCTGAAATTCAGGTTGGAATAGGCGAAGGAGTTTCACCATCAGCTGCGACAGATCTTATTGCCAGGTATATATGGTATCAAAAGTAGCTCAACATGTTACAAAGTTAATGTTCCTGTGTTTATATATTGTTATTAATGTATTGATAATGAACTTGTATGGTCGCAGTGTCGCTTATATCTTCCAAAGGTAGCAATATAATGTTAATCTGTTGGTTGTGGTGTATGTGTAGATTTTCTATGTTCCATGGGTTCTTTTGTGGTCACTTTCAGGATCTTGAATTTTGTGTCAATATGTCATACCCAAAGCCCACTAGCAACTTCACTTCATGCTAGGATTAAAAAAGCACTCTAGGGGGGGAACTGTGAAGGTTTTGATCTTCAAAACACCCTCACTTCATGAATGGTATCTTTAGCTAGTTTCCAAACTTGGTATCTGAATTTTTCTGCTTGCCCTTTTCCCAAATCATAGCCAAATTGCTTATAGTGTCTTGTCCCAAAGGAAACAATGTATTCTTGAACACATTTTTTGATTTTAGATAGGTTTGGTTTCCTTTCAAAATTGGGTCTTTAATCTACGTTAAGTCTTCTTTTGTTGCCTCCGTGCTCTTACAGAATTTTCTAATTTGCTTGCTCAATCCTTGCCCGGATATGTCCTGTGCATTTTAGTTGTTTAAGTTCTTTTTGATACATCCATGTTTACCTTTGAATGCATCTTCTTGATGTCTAACATATGTAACAAAAGCAATTGAATTCTGGATAATGGAGATGGCTCTGAAGTAATATAGTTTCCGCTTGATAATCTTCCTTAATTGCTTATGCAGAACCATACCTTTGGAGGAGCGCTCGCGGGCTGTTGCATTTGTTTTTGGTGGGCTAAGTGTTGGAAGTGTAGCCGGGTATTGTTTCTGATTTTCTCTTTCTGGGCTTTCCTGCAACTAAAGTAGGCAGGATTATGAGTCACTCTGTTCCATACTGCGCTTTATCTCCCTCAAAAATAAAAATTGTGCTTTATCTGTAACCATAGCTTGTCTTAGGAATTCTAAGCTTCCGGAGTTTACTTATTTATCTACTACACATGATGCGTGTGAAAGCTTAGAAAGTTATGCATAGAAATACAGTAGGTAACAATTATTGGAAGGGAGAAGAGGAAGAACCAATAGTTTGTTTAGGGTGTTTTGTATTTTTTTAAATTAAAAACTGTAAAGTTGTGTGTAATAGTTAATCACTGAGAGGGAGTTATGCCATTAAATTAGGGTTTTTTTTTTAAAAAAAAAAACTGAAGTTGATAATGTTGATTTTGAAAGTTAATGTGTAAAATTAGTCAGTTTGTTTGTGGCTCTTTTTTTTGTTGGTAAAGATATTGTTTATTTTATGGGGGTTTGGTGTCCCCTTCCTCTTCCCTTATAGAATAGAGATCAGGGTAATTAATTAAAAATGAATATTTTTAATCGCAGGAAAAGGAGACCTTGTGAAAATGAGAAAAATATAAGAATTACTTAGTTTTTGCTTTTGCTTGGGCCTATAACAGAAAGCATATTATTATATTATCACGTTAAATGTCAGAGAGATAGTTTAAAAAGATATAAATGGGTGATGCATCAGCTAAATAACCTGTATTCGTTAGTGGTATAATTTGTCTTTAACACTTCCTGGCTTTTGTTTACTATTCAGGCTTCTATTGGCTCCTCCAATCATTCAGAATTTTGGCTGGGAATCCGTATTTTACTTATTCGGTCTTCTGGGAGTAGTATGGTGAGCACCCTTTTAAATATGAATTTATACTCCGCTTATGTCCTTTTATTCAGGTTTTATGAGATAAACAGAAAAATAAATGAGAACATACATGTTTAACATTTAATACTTCTAGTCATGCCTTCGTAGTTTTTCTATAAAGTTTTTCCTAATCTTCTGGAAACATCTCTTATCTTCTGTACTAGTTTCATTTGGTCACAAACAGTGAGAATTACCATTGGTGGGATTCACTTCATACTGTTTGCTATTGCCATAGAATTGTTTGCTGATATTGTGTATACCAACTACTCTTTGTGCGTGGCATTGCTCAGCTTTTTCTTAAAAAAGTTAATTTCCCATTAAGTGAGGACTAAAGACTGGGACTTCTATTTTTGAGCTTCTTTTGAAAGTTATGTGTGTTTTTTAGAAAATTATATTATATCTTCTGGTGAAGGAAAGACTGGATATCTTGTGAAGAGTTAATGGATACTTTTTAGTAAAGGTTTTACTTTTTTGTTTGATCAGATTAAAGGTTCTAATTGTCATTTAACTGCCACTCAACTAGTGCTGCTTCTTATGCATGTAGAGTGTAGTTTGCTTGCTCTAATTTGCAGCTACCCCATTGAGATTTCTTGCTTGGTTTTTCATAGCAGTCAAGCCTGACTGAAGTATGACTTTCATACCCAAAAAACTTGAAGGTTTTTGGGCTTTCAGTATATTGAAGATGGAGAGACTAAGTCAGCTGCTTCAAGCATGACTAGTAAGCTACTTTTCATACTCATTTGCATAGCCTTGCTTTCAAGTGTAAATGACAGCATCTTTCACATGATCAAATTATAGAATATAAATTCCCCATACATTGAAATACTTAGCGCTACGTCTTTTAACACACTTCTGCCATTGTTGTACAGGTGTAGAATCTGCATCCAATAAAAAAGTGTCGTTTAATTCCTTGGAGGAGCTAAGAACCTCATTAAAGGTAAAGACATTATACACAGTTAGTAGTCATCTGATGGATTTACATTGTGATTCTGTAGTTTGACATAGCTATCAATTACTTGTTTCCTTTAGATCTGAGCACTTTTAACTTCTAAATAAGCATGACATGGCTTCTTATCCCAGTGACAGTTGCGTATGAACCTATACCTGCAATTTGATTCTGCTCATAAAGCTTCTAGCTTATCTTTCTTTTGATTCCCCTTTCGGTCCTTGATACTTTTAGTGCTAAAGAAACTGAGGTAAATGCAAAATAGTGCAAGGGAAAAAGTAATATTGAAAGTTAACAACTTTTCTGCTGATCCTTGATGATTGTTTATCATAAATGTAATTTGTGTATCTTAAGCCCCTTAGGGAAGGAAGAATATTTTCCCTAAAGAAATCTAATTTGGGGTCCTATCCCCTTCATAGATGCAAGATTGTGAAGAAAGACGGAATGCTTTAAGATTTGAGGCTCTAGTTTGTTCAAAGAAGACAGGCATGCATCAGATGATGTTTGAAATGACTTGATGGAAGCCTTTTCTTGTAATATACGCTCCCTGTAATGCTGGAAATCCTTTATTATTGATTAGATGTTATGGGGAGTATCAATATGAAGTTTGTCAGCTGCAATGTTTGGTGTATGCATGATTTTCATGTGCCCCTGTGCTTGGCAGCGAATGCCAAAGCTTTTGACCAAAATACCCATTTTTCTTTCATTGCTTCAAAGTCAAGTGATCACTTCTGTCTCCTTGGGCTCATAGAATTATTCCTTGTCTGCTTATTTACAGGATGTTCCATGGAAGGCATTTTTCCGAAGTCCAGCTGTCTGGGCAATGATATATGCACATTTTTGTGGAAGTTGGGGGCATTATACTTGTCTATCTTGGCTGCCGACTTACTTTAGGTATGTATATTCTGATGCTTTGACTATATAAGAATCATTATATTAATTACTTTTGGATCACGGCATTAAATCCCAGCCACATCACTGCATCACAAACGTACTGTAGAGGTTTTTGAGCTTACCATGACGGAGATATTAGGCCACAAACCCTCTTCATTACCCGCAAACATGGTTCCATGACTGTTACGTCCATAGCTAACGATTCCGAGTTCTACAAATATTTTTTGGCTGCTTTATGTCCTCCGGGAATCACCTCTCCATCATAGTCTTTGCTGATCTGGAGGACTGTATCTATGTGACCTGCCTGACTGGCTTACACTCTTTAAACTCTAAGAGAACCATTTACCTTTCTCGTCCATCTTACTTCTCCATTTGTATTTTTTTTTTAGTAATATGAACATTAATTTTGGTTTACATCTCTTGCAGTGAGGAGTTGGATCTTAATTTGACAGAAGCCGCAGGGGTAAGCTTAGCTTCAGAATTCAGATGCTACATCCAATCTCCTCTCCTTCCAATAAGTAGAAGACTGAGTTTAGATTTTGTGTGCCATCAATGTCCTGGATTGGTTGATTACTTGTCAAACCATTTAATTAAGAAAATTTTAACAGAACTAGTTGAACAACTTACTCTTACCAAGACCATATGATTGCTGTGCTTCTTGCCGGATAAATAACAATATATAATTTCTTGTTTAATACTCCCTTTCAAATTAAAGTTTTGCTTGACTTGTGGAGGTCAAAGTTTTATATATTTAACTACTAATTTGTTAAAAGTGAATTCAATTCGATTGTTAAAAATGCTGCTGTTAAATCTGTCTGCAAATTACTTGTATCGTTTTACTAGCGTATCTGAAAAATATTACTGAAATATGACTGGGGAAAAATAACGGTTGAAGTACGATTTTGAAACCTGCAAAAAGTCTTAGGATGGAAGCCTGAGGGGAGTGTGTTTGTAGAATTGTAGCAATGTCTGCAGAGTTCTTATTGCCCCCTAGTCCAAGAATTGGTTGTTCGAAACAAATTAAACTTCAAATCAGAATTTTGACAGACACGCAGATCTTTTTGTTACATACTGTAATTGATTAGTTAATTGCCTCACTTAGCTGTCTACTATTGAATGACAAATTATAATCTTACATAACTTTTATGTTGTCTGATTCAGGTTGCTGTACTTCCTCCATTGGCCTCTGTTATTACTACCAACTTTGCCGCGCAATTTGCTGATTATATGATTGCTCGAGGAATTGATACAACTACAGTAAGAAGTCTTACTTCTTACATATATTGCAGAATGTTTATTCAGCTTTCTGAAAATTAAATCCTGGTCATTCCACAGAGTTTGCATTTGTGACAAGAGTAACATCATAATCTAAAGTTAGGACTTAAGACTTCTGCCTGAGCCCTGAATGTTGATATTTTTGAAAAAAGGAGAAAGAAACATCCTCTCATTAGCACATTAAGTGTTCCCACTGTATAAGGAATGTCCTTCCAATTCCCAAACTTAAATCTCCAACCATTTTGCCTACCATTCTCTACAACATTGACGACTTGGGTGATAATCGATAAAGAATGGTCGTAATGTTAATGAATTAATATCTAATATTGTGAGGATGTCAAATGATGCTTATCCACCCAAATTACCCATTTTCTCCATAAATTTCTATTACCACCCTTGAGGTGGTATTTATTGGTAATGGAAATTTGTAAGAACACATATTTGGTAATGGAATACCAAGTTCATTACCATGAATATTGGAATAAGACTGTTAAAATGAATTATTTATGGACTCATTACCATTACCGTGAGTTATACTGCCTAATGAAAAGCTGTTAAACTTACTACCTTCGTAAATTTTTTCTTCTACCCTCTTTCATTTGCATGGTCTCCTATGCACAACTTTGACCATGAATATCTTTGATTATGCATTAGTAAAAATTATAAAAACTTGATACACATGGAGACGAATCAAACAAGATCCCACTTGGCTATATTTTTTCTTATATTTAGGTCAAAGCAAAAGTAAAAGAGGGGTGACCAAAAATAGAAAAGAAAGAAAGAGCTAAGAGGAAGAATTATATTTTAGTTAATGTAAAACAATTATTTTTGTTGATGTTAATTATGCCATTACATCTTTCGTTGCCTTCAATAATTTTGTGTTTATTAGTCTTTCTCATACATGTTATCTTTCTGTTCATACAGGTGAGAAAGATTTGCCAAACCATAGCTTTTGTATCGCCAGCTTTCTGCATGACTCTTTCCTCAATAGATTTAGGGTTGCCGCCTTGGGAAGTTGTGGGGTTATTAACTAGTGGTTTAGCTCTCTCAAGTTTTGCTTTATCAGGTAATTTATATTTTATTGACTTTTGAACAAGTTTATCAAGGGAGAATGCTTGCTTAATTGCTTATGCCTGTTTTGCTTCAGGGCTTTATTGTACACATCAAGATATATCACGTGAATATGCAAGTATACTTTTGGTAAGAAAGTTTACCGATTTTTTTAGCATATTCCTTCTTGAAACTGATGTTCATTGGCATCACATGCTGATGTTATATAGAACTCTCCCTAATTAACATACCGACAGTTAGCATGTTTAGCATCCCCGCTTTTCAGAAACAAGGTAGTCAGAATCAGATTTATAAAATGATTACATGAAAGGGGTTTAAATGATAAACATGAATGAAATACCATAAAGATCAACAAATTGAATGTTGGCTATTTTTAGGAAATATTACTCGCATTTACAAATGCTTTCTTGCTGTTACTTTAGGTGTAGAATACTTTATAGTTCAGGAGAGCATATTTTACCAGTCACTTAGCTTGGCTTGGTCCTTTCTTGGGGTAGTACTTAATGCAATCATCCCTGTCCAGTTCAAAAGGTGTTTTGTAGTTTCGAGATAGCCTTTAAAATGAGTTATGTTAGCATACTTTGGGTCTTGGGATCTGTGTAATTTATAGCCTATAGATCAAATTCAGTTTTGGGGAGAATATGACCAACATGGATCCATTGTGTATTGTATATTGTCAAGTCTTTGCATCAGTATCTAAAAGTAGTATCTCGGGCATGACCTATAGCCTATAAACAACAACATTGTCAGATTTTTAATCCCATTTGAACAGGGTTGGCTGACTATATAGCCATTAAAACTTAAAAGTGATAATAAATCTTTGGGTTTGGTTTAAGGCGTCTTCACTCTGAATTCTGTTTAGCTGCAAGTGTTCAAGATGGGGTCCATAAGGCAATAAGTGCTTATTGGTCTATTGAGGTCATCCTTTATGGTATGGGTGGTAAATTTGGTCCTGAGATGAGCGAACCAGTAAACTTGGGTCAAAGTAATATGTTGATTGATGTCTATTGAGTGACTGGAGAAGGTTTCCCTCCTGTTCTCGTTGTTATTTCTGTGTTGGATCTTGAATTGTAGCGGTGAGATTATAGAGCTGATCATAGTCTGCCAAACTCTTCCTTGGCATGGTTTGAGCTGCATTTTTCTGGCCATCTTGCAACCTGCCCTGATTGGTCGGGCCATTTTTGGGGGTGTGGCCCAGACTGAATGCAATTTAAGTCATTTTATGCTTCTGCCCAAATATACCAGGTTTGGACGATCTTACGCAGCCAATAACTTGGCCTGAACAGGCTGCTTTTGTTTTTCCAGGCCCATTGTCAGCTCTATGTAAGATATAACCTTCCTGATAGGGCTGTTGAGGCCACCTTTCTTGCTGTAGCTCGATATGGGCCTTTGGTTACTCCTAGAAGCTGTTTTGGAGCCAAGTAGACTTCCCTCTGTCAAGACTTCCGCAGAGTTCCGCTTAGTGTTGTAAATTGGTCCTCTAGGCATGACTTCTACCTTCTGCTAGGAGCATTGAGTCTCGGGTTTCGTATCATATATGAACTTGTTGGCTATGGGGTGAGTTCAAGACCTCAAACCTATAGAAAGACAGATCAAAATGCACGGCAAGACTTTATAGGAGGGGTACCTGAGCACTTTTTAAGTCAGTCTTTAAAGGCCTAGGAAACTCCATGCTATCACTTGAGAAAAGTATCTATTGCTCTGTTTTGTACTCGTATTCACATATCTATTCTTATAATTTATAAATAGAAAAATAGTCTGGTTCTCCAGATACTTGAACTCTCCAGTTCGATCACAAAATCTTCCTGTTCCTTTCTGACCATAAGTTATGTGCTGACGCATCGGGGCTTGCATGATCTCCCTTTTTTTAAGACCATAGCACGTGACCTCATTACCATAGATATCTGTTCAGGTTATCTTCAACCTCTGTCGGATCCTTGACACTCCGACGTGGGCCGTCGGGACTTCGATACTTCATTTTCGGCCAAATATAGAATTTACTATAAATAGCGGAGTCGGACATACCCCTACTCAATATAAGTAACGTAGCCATAACATGCTGCCTTCTCAATTTTATGCATGAAATAAGATAATTGTCATGAATTATTCGAGATGCACTTTGATTTTCTTCTAATCAAACCCGTTATTGACTTCAGGGTATAACCAATACTGTTGGGGCAGTACCAGGCATTGTTGGTATAGCTCTCACAGGTTTTCTGCTTGATTCAACCCATTCGTGGAGTGTAAGCTCGCCATCATATCCTCTCACTAAATTAGTATCTTGCCTGACCTATGGTTTGCTCAGTTTTATGTCATCTTCTTTTGCAGATATCACTGTTCGCACCCTCAATCTTCTTTTATTTAACTGGTACAGTAGTTTGGTTAGCATTTGCAAGCAGCAAACCTCAAAGCTTTTCCGAGTTAGAGTAGACTGCATTGGATTGGAATGTCTTTTTTCACTTACACATTGTAAATGACCTTTTGTCAATCTACCAAATACTGCCCCTCTTTTGTATATTCATCATATAGAAGAAATATATTATCATGTAATATTTCACACAGCTAATAATGCTGTTGGTACTTAGGCTATTGGGCTTGAGGTTGATATATGTATTTAGGTATTTTGAAATTAGCTATGTATTGGACCTCATTAAATCATGAATAAAATACAAATGATGCATTGGTTAAATTTCTTTTCAATGGAGTAAAACTACTTCATTGTTTAGCAAGAAGCCTCTCTATTATTCCCATCTAGCTAGCTCAGGGAGACATTCCATACATTTGTACCTTCCCAAACTCTTGGAATTATTGTACTCCCTTGGTTTCTCAATAAGCTTCACATTTGTTAAAAATGTGGTTTCTCAACAAGTTTTGACATATGTTAAAAATGGACATTCCACAGTAACTTTATAACTATATATATTTTTGCACAAATCTAAACTTTTAAACTTTTATTTATTTTCACATTCTTCGCCCTTCATGTAGAAAAACACTTTTATTTATTAATGCTGGACTTTCTAATGATTTTTACCAATGCATGACTATTAGAATTTGATTAAGAGGTAGTATTTTGATTAAAGTTTAATTCTCCTTATCAACTTCCTAATTATAGGATATAGATGAGTCACACCAAGAACAAGTGCAGATGAAAACCATTCTGGTTCCACCCTCTAAATCTAAATTTTATTACCATTAAAACTTCCTTGCAATAAAACAATTATTAGATGAAAATCATTTCAGATTTCATCTAATTATTTGCAAGCAGGAAGAAGAATGTAAGGCATGTGAACAAATACAATCGAAAATGGTCCTAAAACTATTGGCTCAGATGAGTTAACATGTAAAGGAGTTAAGTCAGGAATATCTCCAGATGAATTTACACTCAAAGCTTCTCCATTAAGAAGCATTATTTGGCTTTGTAGGTCACCATTTTTGGCTGTTAGATGGTATTCACCTCTTACTCCTCCATCTGCTGCTTCTTTCTGGTGCCACTTGATTGCCCTATTTCTATGCTTATGAATATGATGTCGCATGTGTAGAAGACTCCAAGTTCCATTAAAGGCAACATTTGCTTCAACAGTGCTGTTTCCGTCTAAGTTGATTAATAGCATTGTTATCCCTTGCTGCAGATAGGAAAAAACCGAATCTTAAGTATCTGTTATAGGACTAAATGCAGTTTTTTCTATATGAAAATTAATAGGCTACAGATGACACAGAAATCTGAGCTATTTAGCTGAAAACTGAGAATTTTACCCAGAAGAGAAACCATCATAATACCCAACCTGGGAGGTGGGAGCTCTACCATGTAGGCTGTAGCTCCCACTTGATCCTCCAATACTCATATATTTATGGACTCGGATTCTAAGAGTTTAACTTACTGAAAGTTTTGAGCAATGAGCATAAGCTCGAACTTTCTTCGTCCCAGAGAAACTTGTTGATAGTACATTCCTTCCCATCAATTTATGCCATAGAAGGGCACTGCAGAAAGAAGAATAACCAATTATCAAGACAGAATTTTCACATTAAACATGCCAATCAGGATGTTCAGGTTGAATCGGTCAATCTAATATTAGCTAGTTTTTTAGTTATTCACCTACATCTGATCAGGTTTCTCTCAGGTCAGGTCGGCTTTTGGGCCAGATGCAATGTAAAGCTACATTTAGCTGCTTAGGTTGGGTTTGAGTTGCTCGATCTCAATTTTCGAGTTTGAAGCACATTTTTCTAACTATTTTTTCATGGTATTTCAGTTTTTCAGGCTCAATTTGATAGGATAAACACAGACAGTATAAAGGAAAGAAAAGAAAAGAAACATAATATAACCTGTAGTAGTCTGGATTAGGAACAAAGGTCGTGGTGTTAAGCAAGCCATAGTTTCCTCCAATTAAAGTTTGTCTACAATATGTTTTTGTATCATACTTTGCTGCCATTCCAAGCTGATCTAAATACCTGTTTTCCATCATCAAAACTATTAGATTACTCAATCAAACATCAGAAAATCACATGAATAACGAATGAAGATCAAAACAAATGCAGCTTGTATGTATGTTTACCAGAAACTAAACACAAATGAATTAGTGACATGATTTCGACCACTGTTATAAGCACCTCCTGCTTCACCAACCCATGAAACTGCAGAAGTCCCGGAACTCCTAAGAATGTTCTGGAGTCTTCTAAATGTATCCGCCTCTCCCTCGAGATATGATGGATCGAGGATCTTCTCTATAAGGTGTTCATCAACTCCTACACATTTGGATATCATATATTTCAGTTTCTCTCCTATGAGCTTAAAAAACTACTGCTTAAAAACAGACTTATTATGTAAATCAATTACCTGGCCCTAGATTGTATATATGGTGTGTCATTACATCAAGGTTGTTGTGCGTTTTGTTGATAAATTCTGTAAACCAGTTTTGATCGAAGAAACCACCAGGTGCTATAACCAGAGGTTTAGCTTTGTTAGCCTTGTAAATCTCTTGCATCAGGTTGTTCAGAGAGATCAGATCAGATGCATATTGAGCTGCTGAAACTCGCGTGCCTACTCCACTGCCACTCAGCTCATTTCCTGCCAACCAAATGCATATTAAACACAAATCAGACACTAATTCACTACCTTCCATCATTGTAATATCACAAATTCTTACATCAGATGGTCTGACTCAGACACTCAGTCTATGAAAAAGTTGTACAAAATAAAAGTTTAAGCAATAATACACAAAAAGTTGCTGGTCTGGCTGGGTTAGACAGTCTGATAGGAGATCAGCTGTTGTCACGTAATAGGAGGCTAGGAGCTTGACCCTGTGACTTCGAAGTTCGACGTCACAAGTTCAGTTCCTTGCTAGGGGCTTTTGAAAGTGTGTTTTCCTTTCCTTTCCTTTCCTTTCTCAACTCTCAGGAGTCTAGACAGTTCCCTGAGATATAGCCCTGGTCTAGGCCCGTGCCATTACCATTCGAAAACTTTAAAAAAAGCAAAAGAAGAAGAAAATTGAAATATATAGATCACCTAGCTCCCAGCCATAAATATCATAGCCTTTTTCCACAGTATAACGAACTAGAGATTCAGCATTCGAAGGATCCCATGCACCGGTAGCTGAGCCATCAGGCTGAATGCTTCGTCCAGCAAGAGCATTTAGTCCAAAAACAACCAATGCCCTGAAAATGAGGGAAGAACGTTCATTTTTGGATGAGAATTACTACCTTTAAAATTTCAATTATTACAGTTTATAATGGAGATTATTTTAAGGTGATGAAATCAAAGTAAATTATTGTTTACCTAGCTTTGTTGAAGAATGCATTTAGCTCATCCCAACGCTTCATTGGTAAACACCCAGGAGTAAAACCAAACATTTCTGTGGTTTTGTTACTGAAAGGGGTGCATGGTAGCTTAGAATCTTCGCTTTCATATACCACTTTATCTTGCAATGTACCACCCAGCCTAATCTTCAATGGCGAAAAGGCTGCATTATCAACATGTTCAAGTAAGAAACTTCACTAATAAAATTACTCGGGACTTTTTACTTTGCCTCAAGTACTAATTTCCGATGTTACTCAGACTCTACATTTTACCTCAAGTATCCATGTCAGATCCTCGAAGGTCGAAACTTAATCATTGTGCCAAAATCATGGAAAATTTTCAGAAAATATACAACTCAGACACTTAAACACGTACTCGTGTTTGACATGAGTAGCCGAGTTCGATAACATAGCTCATGTCAAAGACCCGACACCCCATGATCGATATGGAGCCTGGAGGTACACTTCATGTTGGACCAAAAACATGCAAAAATTTCATAAACGAGTTGAGTCTGTCAATTGGATATGCTTGTCCACACACTAGTAGCCAAGTCTGAGTAACATAGGAAAATGAAAACTTCATGAGAAGTTAGAAAGAATTACACACCTTGTATTGCTTTCAGAAATAACTGATTGTTGAGATCCTGCATAGAAAGTTCAGGGGAAAAAAACACCACACATTACAAAAACACTACTAAAATTACAAGGATATCTCAAGGAAAAAGAATCAGAATTTTCCTATGTAGGAGTATATATTGATGACCTCAGTAAATGATTAATCTTTATTCACTCAACAAATGCCCATAATCTAGTACAAAATAAAAATAACATATTTTTTTTCCCTGAAATCTATTGAAAAAAACATCAGAAATCAGCTTTTAATCAATAAATTCCCATAAACATGTACAAATTTGAAAAAGTTTGCTACTTTTATTTAAAATCTTGATTTACAGCACAACTCAAGGTAAAAATAGCAGGATCACACAATGTAATGCAAGAAAAAAAAATATTTTAGCAAAAGTTCCAGCAAGAAAAAGCTCAAAGTTCACATTTTTTTCAACAGTATGTAACTTTACAAGCAAAAAAAAATAAAAAAGATTGAAACTTTACCAGATTAAGAAGAGAAGCATGACCCCAAGCACAAGTTCCATAATCACATTTCTGAGGAGGCCACCAATCTAAGGTGGCACAAATGAAATCTTCATCAGTTTCTCCAATGGCAGCTCTGCCATTAATGTAAACTCTTCCTTGTTCTCTTTTTCTTCCTAAAACTGGACTTGTACTAACAAAAACTAAACTTGAGCTCAAAAAATACACCAAAAAACACATACCCATTACCCAAATCTGAAGACCCATTTTGAGATATTTTTTTCCCACCAAAAAATTTCCCAAATTTCTCTACTTTTTTTCACTTGGCAACAACAACCATTCTTTTTTTTTTTACCCTTTTTTTAATATTATGAGTTGATGTTAAAAAGGAGGGAGAAAGGCAGCAGAGGGTGTCGGAAGCAAGTGGGAGTTTATAAGCTTTAAAAAGTAGAGGCCTAGAGGGGGGGAGGGGAATTTAAGAGGTGGGAACTTGGAGGTATTCCGTATTCGAGTGAGACCACCTTTTCAGTTTTCATCAGTTTTAGTAAAAATCATTTTTTTAAATTAGCAAAAATTAGTATCAAAAAATTTAATTAGTTCTAATCAAGAAAAATCAGTCGTGGAATTGTGGTAAGATTATTCAGTAAAAGGTAAGAAATGATTAGCAAGAATCGGTTTTAATATGATAAAATCAATTCTCGATTAGCAAGAATCGGTTTCAATGCGTAAAAATTAATATGTCTGCTGAGAATAAGCCTTAATTTCTTAAGTTGTATTAGCATGAACTGAGGGAACTAAATTCAAGCAACAAAGTGAAGCATCACGATTGACTAGGGAATTAAACAGAGAGGAACCTATACAACTATTTGCAGTTTAAACAAGTTTATGTCCAATTATATTAAAAAATATTACATGATTTGCATTTTCTAGAATTCCAAGATATATAGCGAGAGATGTATAAACCACGTTAAAAGATATAGGATATAGTTCGAGAGTACGGGGGTGTCCGGATGTGATAGTGTGTGCGCCTTTCTAATAGACGTCTAATTACATAAAGTCCTTCCCTAATTTTTTTTAGGTGTGTTTGGCTAATCTCTATCGGTTTTGCCTTATTAGTTTTTTTTGCGCTAGACCCCTATACCCGTAACAAACTGCATATGATGAGTATACAAGAAAATCAACAATTATCTCATATAAACGGTAGAGTTCAATTAGTTATAGAAAATTTGGTTGCAATAGACAATAATATAATGCTTGTAAAGTAATTAAATTGAAATATTAGTAAGATTGCTACGTTACTCCATGTTTAAAGGTTTGTTGGAAGTGGGCCTTTTGCTTCTTTGGTTCCTTAAGTAGGGGTGTAAGTGGACAGCGAAAAGTCCAGAGTCCAATCCAATCCAATCCAAACTTATCGGACTCGACTGGACTGAAAAATATTTGGACAGGACTTGGACTCAAACTTTCAAGTCCAAATATATTCGGACTGGATTTGGACTCACCCCTTTGGAGTCCAATAAGTCCAATCCAGTCCAAAAAATATTATATATACTTCCTCCGTTCCATAACAAGTAAAACACTTACTATTTTAGAACGTTTCAAAATAAGTAAAACATACCTTAAATGGAAAAAAGAAAGTGACAAAATGACAAGAGTATCCATCACAAACTTGTGTGGTTTGCTTTTCTCTCTCCTCCTTTTGATAATGAAAAGGGTATTTTATGACTTTTTGGCTTTTGAAAGTGATGTTTATTAAATCTTGTGCTCAATCCCTATGTTTCACTTATTATGGAACGGAGGAAGTATATATATATATATATATATATTTGTATGACTTTTTTCTTGAAGTTTAAGCCTTTTTAACATTTGCGCTCTAAATATTTTACCTATCGTCAGACTTTTCACTTACCCTCCAAAACTCCAAAGTTAATAGTAGAAAGGCAAAAATTACTTTAACCCTTTTGGCGCCTTTTGTATTTTGCAATTCGCATTTTATTAGAATTTAAAGATGTATGTAACTCACTTTATGGAATGGATGTAATTAAGGAATCTAATTTTTCAAATTTCAATGATTTAATCATCAGAAAACATTATAAACCTAAATCAGGAATAAAAATTAAGATATTATATAATAATCAGACTGGACTGGATCCGGACTCTAGAAAAAAAATTCGAACTGGACTGGACTGGACTCGGAAAAAGTTTGGGTCGCATTTGGACTCAATTTCTTGAGTCCAAAAAACTTTGGACTGGATTTGGATTTGATGAAGTCAAATCCAGTCCAATCCACTTACACCCCTATCCTAAGAAAGTAGAAAACTAACTGCCACCTTTATAAAGAGTGTTCAATTTACGAAGGACCACTACACATCTTAAGCATATGTTGCTGAAGTATAAGCAAGGAGAAGAGAGAAGTTGGAACTTGGAACAAAGCAGAGAGATTTAAGTTTCATTCAAATTTATAAGGTGCCAAAGAATAACCTTATACTAGAAAAGAATGACATAGTAGTGGGACTGTGGGAGGTCATTTTCCTCTTGCTAGCTTAGACTCTTTCTGATCCCTGTGATCTTACTAGCGAATAGTGCTAACTTGCTGATATACGCACCTTAAAACATGTCATATGTGTGAGAACAAAAAAAACATGTGTGTTACATTGAAATGACACTCTCTCCTTATCTTACTTCCTCGGTCTCTAAATCTTTACTCGGTTGAAAGTTGGCACACATTTTGAGAAGCGTGAAAAAACTGAGAGAAAAAAGGTGGTAAGTAATCGGTGTTCTCACCTTTAAAGAAAAATAAAGAACAATCATTTTGAGATATCCCGAAATAGAAACTGAAGTAAATAATTCAAGACGTAGGGAGTGAATTTTGATCTAATAACACTTTAATATCATGAAAATAAGATTGTAATTTTATGTTGTTTTTTTGTTTTTGAAGAAAGAATATGTATTTGTCACTATACAAATATCGCTTGTACATAAATTTTAAAAGTAATTGCAAGCGCGTGTCTTTGAGATTCTCAAATTCATAACATTATGATTTATCTAAAATAAAAGGATTATATTTACATATAAAGTAAAATTCTCCTTATTCCATATTGTTCTTTCCATTAATGTCGATTGAGCAACTTCAACGAAAATTCAAAATTCTTTCAAATACAAATTTGAAAAATTAACTCTTTATGGCGTTATTTTTCAATTTAGTTTAATTTAGTTAGCTACTCCCTCCGTCTTTTTTTAGTTGCTACATTTCTTGTACTAAAGATAGAAAGGAAACGTGTGGGGACTATTTGAAAAAGTAGAAGAATAAAGCATAAAGTAGTTGTCTTTTTGTGTGATGATGAAAAAAACAAGGGTATAAAGGTAAATAATACTACCTCCGTTTCATATTAATAGTTACACTTTCACTTTTGATACTATTCACAAATTTCCCTTTGACTATCATTTGTGAATTATGGTTAAGAGAAAATATAGTCATGTGGGGTCTTGTTTGATTCGTCTCGATATGTAGTTTTAGAATATCGACTTTTTATATTTTTTACAAATACAAAATTAGAGATATAAAGGCTCAAAGTAGTGCATCGGCATGCGTGAAAAGTGTAAGTGTAACTATTAATATGAAACGGAGGTAGTATGTGGGTACCACATACAAAAAGTAGAAATATTTGGTAAATGTAGCAACTAAAAAGAGACATGTCTAAATGATAAAATATAGCAAATAAAAAAAAGCGGAGGGAGTACCTCTTACAATTTTAGTTCACTTCAATTGAGCAAATTTCAACACGAAGAGGGTCTAAAAATAGTTAGACATTTATTGAGAATTATTAATCTTTTTGGAAAAAAGAAAGTTAAAGCAAGCTTTGGGGATTGTGATTTCTGCCCTCCAATGGTTGTTCAGCTGTTACATTTGAGCGCTTGGGATAAGGAGTTGAAACAATGATAAATATAGTACTCCACTCTCCAAATCTAGCAATGGTCAAATGTCTTTATGACCATAGACTATAAAAATAGGCCAAAAAAGACTCAATTAGGTTACTATATTTATATTATTATAGTCTTATGCAGTGTATAAAAAATAATACTGCATTGAACTGTTGTCAGCAAAAATAAAGGAGTGGAATATTTTACTTCATATCCTTATTCCTTAAGAATGAATGCCATTAAACAAGTTCCTCTGTTTTGGGATTAAAGATAATTACTTAACTCTAAATTTGACATTACCAATTTGGGTTGCCTAGTGTTTAGTGACCTAGAGATTACTAATGGAATAAAGTAATCCAACCAACCAAATACCCCATTATTTCTGTTGCCGTATACTTGAAAGTTGAAATTATTGGTATTAATCAAATAATGGATGTATTTTCCATTTTTTCTTAGGGGTTGTTTGAGTTGTTGGATCTAGGTGTTGAAATAATGACATTAATATTTTTAGCATTGAGAATACTCGTATTAGATTTATGTTAAGTGTTATGGAATTTATGTTAGCTTAGGAAACTACTTAGCAGAGAATCATGTGGGAGCCCAATGGTTGGAGCTCCCACCTCCCAACCTTATAGTCGGGAGTTCGAATCTCATTAACCCCAAATTTGGGGTGTATGTGTGTGGATATTTGCTTCTGAGTATAAATCCCCACTTTCCAGTCTCTGGAAGTTTCCTTATGGGTTGGGATCCCCTTATTACCCCCTAACTTAGCATATTTTCAAAGTCTACATGCTTTAAGTCTATTAGCATACCAATAGTGTAAATATTGCACTATTAAATTCCTTATTTTTTTTAATGGTAAGGAGAAGGACCATGTCGATTGAATTATTTATTGTATTTCACAAAAAAAAAATTGTCATGTAGACTTTGATGGTCTTAACTCTTAACTAGCTTTTTTACCCGTGCAAACTGCACGGGAAGTTTTTTTGTTTTATAAATTTAAGATTTTAAGAAGTTTCTTCTAAAATTATAGTGGTGAATATTAACTTGTGATATAATTTAATAATCATGTATTGAGATTATTTTAAAATTGAGTTATGACTCGTGTGTTCGGTGGATGATGTAGTTAATGTCATGACACCCTTTTTTTTAAATAAAGAGTTGATTGGAATAGTCTTTGCTCTGTCTACTGCTTCCATTAAACGCTCGGATAAAATCACAATTTGCACCACTACTGACACTCAGCCATACGCCCGCTTCCGCTCGCACAGTCCCACTCACCCTCTCTCTTTTTGCACCATTGCTGGACCCATATTTGGTCACCCACTGGCCATTGCCCACATAGTCATGATTTTAATTTTCTCAATATGTTTGAGCTTCAATACTTTTTAAGATATACTTAATTACATCTAATGGTTGTTTTTCGTATATAATGAGATCTTGTGCAAAGTCATAGAATCATTTAGATCACAATCTATATTACACTACTAAAAGTTACACCAAAAAAAAACCCACAAAATCAACTTCCCAAAAATTTTATTTTTTTTCACTTCTCCCTTCTATATTATGGCAAGAAGATATACGACTTGGGAATTCCTTTTTAATTTTAAAGTATTGTTTAAGGTAGCAGAAATATATTTATAGGATGTATATATTGAAGTTCAAATAAATGTCATATTTTGAAAAGGAATTATGTTCGCAAATTATATATACTTCTATTTTTAGTTTTTTCATAGTATTTGGTTTGTAGTTATTGCTATAATATAGAAGATACCTTTTAAAAATTATATTCAACAATTGATACATTTTCAAAAAAAAATTGGTTCTTTAATTTTGAGTGTTTAAAAATAATTGTATATATTGAAACTGATTTTTTTTTTATAAATGTGAGTTTATTCGTTAAACTTTGTAAAGAAGAAGGGCTATTCCTCTCAACTTTATGATCAGTTTGAAATATAATGGGTAACCTTTTTAGTTGAAAAAATACAAAGTACATATTAATTAGTACATAATGCTAAAAGTACATTTTAATTATGTTGTCTATTTATATAAAGCCAAAAACATTTCACATAATCAAAAATTTAATTAGTACCTCAGTTTACACTATCTATAAATACATAAGGCAAAAAAGTTTGGCTAAGAAAGGAGGCTAAAAAATCATGTCATCCATCTATATAAGGCTCAAAATCCGGCTAAAAATACTTGACGAAATCAAAATTTTACATTATCAACTTTGAGTACAATAGTGTAAAATTTGGGTCATCAAGGTAAAATTTCTTTTAGTCTATTAGTGATTCTTGTAACATTAATCTAATAAGTATTTAGATTCCTTTTAGTGTAATACTACATACATTTCTATTTTATCTATACACTTTCCTTATAGCCCATTTCTTATGAATCTGCATACTGTTGCTTTTTTTCATTTTTGATAACATGTCCATTTTACTTTATCCTCTTTTTTCACCAATGTGGTCCCCTTTCTAATTTTATAACTCACCTTACAACCTCATTTCCACATGACTTGATATAGCATTAAATAGCCGCTCTGATGTTGGTGTATACTTCATTGCTTGAATATCGTATGTGTTATCTAAAATAGAATATAATGTTGATAGTTAGCTGAATCTGAATAACCTTTATAGCATTTAAATCCTCTGGTGTGTATAAAGTTGGCCCTTTTTTTGTCGACTTATCTGTAATTATCTGAACTTTTCTGAACTTAATTAACTGAACTTATTAGACCTTATTCTTCGTTATTGTTGAATTGCACTCATTTGACCTAATTAGTCCTTATCTGAACTTATATGTCCTTATATGAACATATTAGAACAGCGTCTTTGTATATCATATTGTCATTTTAATAATATATATATATTGCAATATAATTTAGATTATTGCAACATACTCCTTTGGCAAATTTTTTAAGAAACCCATGTGAAAAGCAGACAAATAGAGATAGATAAATTATGTCACACAATTAGATTAATTGAAATACTACTAATGAAATCTTTTAAAAAGCAGGGTTCAAAAAATAATCCCCTAATTTTATAGAACTAAGTTATTAATCTTATCGTTCCTTTAAAGTCTTTCTACCCACATCTACTTTATAACTTTGTAGATAACAAATCCTTTATAACTTAAAATGTACCATTTTTCCCCCTTTTGTTTAAGTGTATCTAGAACCATCTTTCATAATCCAATCTCTCTTTTCTTTTTTTTGACAGGCATAATCCAATCCCTCAAACTTACTCCGGCTAAGACTTCTTATCTTTATTTCATTTTCAAAATGTTGTCTACTTATAATAAATGTAGTGCATATAATAGATAAATCCAATTCCATCCGTAATTTTTTTTAATTGTTTTTTATTTTATTTTTTGTAACATTAGTACAAACTTACACAATAAGATGACCAAATTTTTTTTTTGTTGTAACTTGACACAAAATTAGCCATTCTTATTTATATAGGATTCTCTCTGCCTCGTTCTTCTTTATAAAAACAGATAATCTCTCTTGTACAACTTTATAACACAAGCATAGCCCATTCTCATATAAATTCTCCATCTTCTCCTTCCAAGTTCTATCTCTTTCGATTTCACATCCAATACTCCAAATAACTAAAGCTAAAAGCAAAAAATCTCATACATGTCGGTTTTCATAACAACTCATCGATTAAATCATCTTCTACAAAAAAAAAACTCTTCGATTCACTAACTTTCTACAATCTACAATTTTTCATGTGATGATAGTATTATACCTTCTTTCATTTCATTTTATACACGATTTATCTATTTCAAATTGTCTCAAATTATCTATTTACATTAAGTGACGTAATATTAATCGGTGCAATGGATTAATGTATTATGAATTTATGATTTTTGTATTGATGGAGCAATGAACTCACCAAATGGGCATAACAATCTTTCCTAATCATTTGAGACTGATGGGCATGAATTCAGCACGTGTAGTATGATTTTGTATTGATGGAGCAAATGATTTAAGGATGATAACAAATAAATCTTCCAATCAAATTTCCTTAATTCTTGTACATAAATCTTTAATATGTTTATTTGCTTGATTTAAGGATGATTATTATACTCTTTCCTAATGAAGAGGATTGTAATTGATTTACTTAATCCTCTTTCCTAGCAATAAATATTATGGCACACGCCATGAAGTAATACTGCAAAGCAACACATAAGCGAGTAGATTTCCTCTAGTTTACACGTGGCATATGGATTGTGAGAAGGCATGAGAATTTGACATTTGGCGAATTAATTGTGAGGACGACATATAGGATTTATGTACCCAGCTTTATATAGATATATAGATTATAGGATTTGTTGTTCTTGCGAGATAAAGAGTACTAACTAGGAACTTTTCCTTATGTATATATTAGCTTTTTTCTCTACTTTATGTTTAGAGACTTTCAAATTTAAAACTAAGTTTATACTACCTCCGTTTCATATTAATAGTTACACTTACACTTTTCACGTATGCCGATGTACTACTTTGAGCCTTTATATCTCTAATTTTGTATTTGTAAAAAATATAAAAAGTCGATATTCTAAAACTACATATCGGGATCGAATCAAACAAGACCCCACATGACTATATTTTCTCTTAATCATAATTCACAAATGATAGTCAAAGGGGAATTTGTGAATAGTGTCAAAAGTGAAAGTGTAACTATTAATATGAAACGGAGGTAGTAACTGAGTACTAATTATACTCTTTGTTCATATTATATATCATCTCAATGCTATAATAATCATTCCAAAAAAAATGATTGGAAAAATGATTTGGATTGATGCTTCTTTATTAACCTATGCACAATCTTCTTTCCTAATCAAAAGTAAGTAAAGATTCTTAAACACATCAACCCACGTCTACCCCTTCTTAAAATCCACTTTTGTGTGATTTGAGTCATAAAATCGACTTATATAATAAAAACCTTTTTTTAGCTTAAATTATTTTTATTTAAAAAAAGAACTACAGTCATTATACACATCAAGCCACATACATCTCCCTTTTTAGACTTCACTTTATGTTATTTGAGTCATAAAATTGATATAATAAGATAGACATCATATGGATCAGGTGAGCTTTTCTTGAAGACAGATCAGCCAAATTGCCATAAATCTGAGCTTAATATTGATGAAATTTGGAAAATACTCTCATAGTCTCATGTGCTGTTTGGTGAAAGAGAGCTGAAAATACAACCTAACATCACCAACCAATCGGATAAAGTTTCTGCTTTGCCTTTTGGCTTTGATTTTACGTCTCTTAGATCTAGCGAAAATCTCCCACCTTTCAAAAACAAAACAATAAATGTTTTGCCTTCATGGCTCTATGAAATAAAATACAAAATGGGTTATTTAAGTTGTACTCCCTCCGGTCTTTATTAGTTTACCCGTATTCTTTTTTGGGATGTCCCTTATTAGTTTACTCATTTATTTTGTTTCTATTTTTGGAATGGAACCACTAACTTTCCATCACACATACATTCAACTTTAATATAAAATAATAGTTTCTCTTTCTTTTTATGTCCCATAACATTATTTCTCCTAAAACTATGTGCAAAAGAAACAGGTAAACTAATAAAGACCGGAGGGAGTATTTCTCTAAATTTAACCCCCAAAAGAATTGCCTATTAATTTTGTTGTGACAGAAGCAATACGAAACAAAGAATTAATGAATAATTGACACAATGATTTAACCTGATTCACTAACAAGATGTTTGCTACGTCCACACAACAACGAGATGATTGATTTTATTATATTTTGAAGAGAGAGTATAAATTAGGTTTTGAAGAGAGAGTACAAATTAGGTTTTGAAGAGAGAGTACAAATTAGGTTTTGGAGAGAGTACAAATTACAAATTAATCTCTACTATATAAGTGAAAGGGAGGAAGATGTGATACCTTACAAAAAGTCTGATATACCCTTAATGAATTTAAATTGTCATATATATTAAATAATCTTTTCTTCTTCCTACTTGTCATATATATTGAACAAGTAAAAAATGAAATTGAATTTGAAATTTCAATTAAATATGAAATTAAGGAGAATGATTTCCTCTTCTTACCTATGTGTGAAAAACTCTGATAAAAAAACTAAATTTACAATATAACTTAATTGACGCAATGTCACAATCAGAAGAAAAATAAAAACTTGAATTTCATATTAATAATTATATTGATAATATTTTAAAAACCTAAATATTGATTATTATTCGGTAATCTCTATTATATATATCAAACACTTCCACTTTATTAATATTCAATGATTGAACCTGATACACAAATTCTTCCACTTTGTTTGAGGACAAGCTTTCTTCTACTTTATATTTCCTTCTCTCAATACTATATTTGAATAATGATGAACAAATAACTAAAAAAACCAACAAAACATTGATTTAAGAAAAACATATTAAAAAATCATACTAAATAATTATAAATGTCTGGTCGGATTAATTTTTTATAACATTGATGAATAACTAATTGAGAAAACAGCGTTAATATGACGTGCACGTATAGCGTGCAAAAATGCTAGTAGTCTAATGAGGCAGGATTTAATAAGAAGGTTTATATAGACCCCGTGCTTAATTAATCCTAATAATTCAAGGCATGTTTCAACAAATTTCATGGGTGTATGTAATATAATATGAGAAAATAAATTTACTAATAGATTTAATCATTCAATTAGAATATAACGACTAAACTGTGACTTTTTATTTAAGTTATGTATATAATTTATTGTTTTATAGACTCCATTACTTTAGCTTGAGGAAAATTAACATTGATGATCTGCACATATCTTTAGCCATTAATGTATATTAATCTCAACTTCAAAATTACATAGAATAATAAGCTTAATTTCAAGAAACATCTCCTCATAATCTCAACTTCAAAATTACATAGAATAATAAGCTTAATTTCAAGAAACATATCCTCATAATCTCAAGTAACATGATACTTCTAATTTTTTCTGGTCTTTTTTTGGTGTATTTTAAGAAGGTATATATCCCCAAGATTTTATTATAACAAAACATTCATGTCGTTATTGTTTGAACTATTTTTCATGCTTGGCTAATTTTCTACCTTTGAGTTGTCAATTATATTCTTTATGGGAATGGCAAAGCCCCTCGAGGAACTTCTGACAAAAGTATTCAAGTTGTTGCATGGATAACTAAAGAGCAAAAATCCCAGTGCACAGCATGAAATGAGAAGAGCCTAGAGAAGAAAGGGAATGAGAAATAGAGATATTTTGTGATAAATTACTCAACCTCGCTTTGAGACTCCTCTTACACTATAAGTAGCAAAATTTGCACTAAAGGACAAATAGAAATAACGGCTACTCACTTGTCATAGCAGGTGTACAATAATCGGAGAAAGGAATAAAGGACTAGGTGACATCAGCTTAGTACATAAGGTGACTCATAGATAAGGACAAACTAATCATTATTGTAAAAAGTAGCTTGATATTGAGCTATATTTCTCTATACTCCCCCTCAAGCTTGTGGGTGAAACTTAGGTGCAACCCCAAGCTTAGATAACAGGTGTTGATGTTGTCTTACTGGTAGAATCTTGGTCAAGACATCAGCAACTTGCTCCTCAGAGTGAACATGTTCAGTGACAATGGTGCCTGAGTTGATCTTGTCTCTGATGAAATGTTTGTCAACCTCCACATGTTTAGTGCGCTCATGTAGGACTGGGTTAGCTGCAATAGAAAGTGCTGCCTGATTATCACACTTGATGACAGTAGGTGGTAGATGAGTTAGGCCAAGATCCTTGAGCAGGGTAGATAACCAAGTTACTTCACAGCATGTGAGGGCCATGGCCCTGTATTCTGCCTCAGTTGTGGACCTAGCCACCACACTTTGTTTCTTAGCTTTCCATGAAATAGGTGAGAGACCTAGGAGAACACAAAACCCAGAAGTTGACCTTCTAGAAGTAGGGCAGCTAGCCCAGTCACTATCACAGTATGCTGTGAGCTGGGCTTCTGAAGATGAGGCTAGCAGAATGCCTTGAGATGTGGTGCCAGCCAAGTATCTCAAGAGCCTCTTGGCTGCTTGCATATGAGTGGTGTATGGTTGATGCATGTACTGACTTAGCAGCTGGACAGTAAAGGAGATGTCAGGTCTTGTGATTGTTAAGTAAATGAGCTTGCCAATCAACCTTTGGTAGAGACTAGGATTGGGTAGTACATCTCCCTGGTTAGCAGTGAGTTTGAGATGGCTATCCATAGGTAGCTGTAAAGGCTTCACATTGGTCATATTGAATTCTTTCAGTAAATCAACCACATACTTCTTTTGTGAGATAAAAAAGCCATATGAGTTTCTATTGATCTCCAGCCCCAAAAAGTACCTTAGTATGCCCAAGTCTTTCATGTGGAAGCTGGTGCTCAGCATGTCTTTTAATTGTTGAAGGTTGTGTTCATTGTTGCCACAAAGTAACAGATCATCTACATATATCAGGACCAATGTGATGCTGCTGTTATGATGTTTGGTAAACAAACTATAATCAGCCTTGGATTGCACAAAACCAAAGGAGATGAGAGTGATGACAGTTTGGAGAACCACTGTCTCAGTGCTTGCTTCAATCCATATAAGGATTTTTTTAACTTGCACACTTGCTTAGTATCAGATGAGTGTTGACAACCAATTTCAATCCTACTTCCGAAATGTGTATAACCTTGTGGGAGTTTCATATACACATGTTCAAACAAATCTCCATGTAAGAAGGCATTGATTACATCCATTTGGTATGTAAGCCAATCCTTCATTGCAGCCACATCCAATAAAGCTCTCACTGTTGTCATCTTTGCCACAGGAGCAAAGGTCTCAGAGTAATCCTCCCCATACTTCTGTTTGCAGCCTAGAATCACCAGCCTAGATTTCAACCTCTCAACAGCTCCATTAGGGTGATATTTTGTTTTATACAGCCATTTGTTGCCAATGGCTGTTTTGCCAGCAGATAAGTTTACCACTTCCCATGTATCATTCAACTCCAAAGCTTCCAATTCAACATTCATTGAAGCCACCCATGCAGGATTTTGCACTGCTTTCTTGAATGTTATGGGTTCATCAGTGTGGGATATAATGGTCATGAAGCAGAAAAATTCATGTGTCACAGCAGCACATGCCAAGTTGGATATAGGTGTTGTTCTTGTGGGGTCTAAGTTGGGTATTTGGGAGACAAAGTCTTTTAGTTGAGTGGTAGGAATGTGTGTTCTAGCAGACCTCCTAGGAGGTGGGGGAGCTTGCAGGGGTGAGGTGTGAGCAATAGGAGAGGTGTGTGGTGATGGTGAGACAAAAGATCTTTGAGGAGATGGTGGAGTTTTAGAAGATTCAGGAGGAGTAGTGTTGTTTGCAGGATCATCATCATCAGGATATTGCAAGAACATGTCATCTATGTGTGAGCCAGTGTTTGGGTTGGGTGTTGGAAGGGGCTGCATATATGAGTTGGTGGAGTTAGGTGTAAAGGGGAAAATATGTTCATGAAAGGTCACATCTCTAGATACAAACTGGAGCATGGTCAACAAGTTCAAAAGCTTGTAACCTTTCTGAGTTGGTGGGTACCCTAGGAACACACAAGGCACACCCTTAGCTTGAAATTTATCATTTGTAGTACTAGGATTACTTGCAAAGGCTAAGCATCCCAACACTCTGAGATGATCATAGTTAGGAGGTTTGTTGTGTAAGCATTCATATGGAGTTTTGTTGTTTAGGATAGGTGTGGGAAGTCTATTGATGACATGTGCAGCACTCATGACACAATCTCCCCAGTACTTGAGAGGCAAACCTGCCTGAAATCTCATAGCTCTGGCAATCTCTAGTATATGCCTGTGCTTTCTTTCTACTCTGGCATTTTGTTGTGGTCTTTTGACACAAGATGTCTGGTGAATCATGCCATGAGCAGCAAAGAATTTTTTGCAAGGTTCATCATCAAATTCCAAGGCATTGTCAGACCTTAGAAATTTGATTTTTTTTTCTGAAAGTGAGTTTCAACATATTGCTTGAACATAACCAATGTTTCTAGAGATTCAGATTTGTATTCAAGGAGGTAAACCCAAGTTGATCTACTGAAATCATCAGCTATGGTCAGGAAGTACCTATACTTCCCTCTTGTGCATTCTTTGTAGGGGCCCATATGTCAATATGGATGAGGTCAAAAGGAGAGGAAGCATGAGAGTCACTGGGTTTGAATGGGAGTTTGGTGAATTTGGATAATGGACAGGTTATGCAGAGAGGTGGATTAGCTTTAATGTGAGGTTTAACACAATCAATCAATTGCAGCCTAGGCAAGGAAGCATGCCCCAGCCTATAATGCCAGATGGTGAATGGGTCAGGTTTAGTATTTTGTAGAATCACAGCACCAGCTGAGTGAAAATCACCTAGTGAGGGAATTTTTAGGATGCCAGTCTTCTCACAATTCACTCTGGGATCACAAGTAGTGTCAACAAGGTAGTATAGGCCTTTTCTAGCATTGCCAACTCCTCTGAGTTTTTTAGTTTCAGCATCAATGATCACGCAAAATTTTAGAAAGAATTGCACTTCACAGTTGCAATCTCTCACAAGTTTCTGTACAGACAACAAGCTATGTTGAAAGTTAGGCACACATAAAACCTTGTGCAATGTCAAGGCTTTTGTGACTTTTACCTCCCCTACATGAGTGATTACTGCAGTATCACCAGTTGGAAGTTTAATAGGAGACAAGTTAATCACAGGAGCAGCCTTGGTCAATTTGTGAAGATGTGGAGTCATATGATCTGAGGCTCCAGAGTCTATGATCCATTCTTGTTCATTATTCAGGGCACTGTGACATGAAGTCATGCCTGAAAAATGGCTGTCCAGTTCATCATCAGTCTCAAAGGCCTTGCTTGATTGGTTTGACAAGGCAGGGATCATTTTCATGAGCTGCTCCATTTGCCGTGGTGAGAATACAGCAGCATTGGAGGAGCTACTCTGAGCACTACCAGTGGATCTAGGTCTCCCAGCAGATTTATTTTTGTTCCATTTAGACCAAGGTTGATTTAATGGATCAGGCTTAATGTTTGTTTTCCCAAAATTAGGATGACCTTTAGGAAAACCCACCACATACCAGCACTTGTCACTGTAGTGACCTTTTCCTCCACACTCCTTGCACACCACAGTTTTGTCATATCCTGAGTACCTTTTGCTAAACATGGCAGACACCTCTACCTCATGTTTAGGTGTAGTCAGCAGTTGCCTTTGGGATTCTTCTTGCTGAATGACTGAACTAGCAGTTTCAACAGAAGGCAAAGGATTCATCATGAGCAGCTGGCTTCTCATGGGTCCATAGGCATCATCCAAGCCATTCAGAAATTGAAAAAGCTTGGATTCTCCCTTTTGTTTCTCAACAGTAGCTAGAAAGATTTTCACTTCATCTGACACAGTGACTATTGTAGGCAACATGTTCATAGAGTCTAGTTCTTCCCATATGACATTCAAGGCAGTAAAATATTCATATACTGAGGAAGAGTTTTGTTTTAGACTATATAAATCTTTGTTCAACTTATATTTCCTAGATCCATTGCTCAAAGCAAATCTAGTTTCTAGGTGTTTCCACACATCAGCAGCAGTGGTGAAAAATAAAACAGATTTCTTTATGCTAGTACTTAGATTAGCATGAAGCCAAGCAATTACCATATTGTTGCATGAGTCCCATTGTTCTCCAAGGGTTGCATCTTCAGTGGATTTAATGACTGTTCCAGTAACAAATCCAAGTTTTTTCTTGGATGTGAGGATGATTTCCATCTGCCTGCGCCAGGATCTGTAATCTTCTGGTCCTTGCAGTTTCTCTATCTGAATGGATGTGGTTCCATCAAAAGGATGAAGAAACAGAGGATTTTGCATATCAGCAAATGTGAGTTTTGCCATAGGGAAAATCAGAGAGAGACAAGAGAGAGTGGAAGAGAGGGAAAGAGAAGAACTTTCACTGTCCTTCTTTGATTAAGGCAAAAGGCAGAATTTTTTTTGGCTACAACAACTTAGCTGATTTTTGAGGCTTTCTTCTTCAGAGAATCAGAGGCTGTGTCTGGCTCTGATACCATAAAGAGCAAAAATCCCAGTGCACAACATGAAATGAGAAGAGCCTAGAGAAGAAAGGGAATGAGAAATGGAGATATTTTGTGATAAATTGCTCAACCTGCTTACAGACTCCTCTTACACTATAAGTATCAACAGTTGCACTAAAGGACAAATAGAAATAACGGCTACTCACTGTCATAGCAGTGTACAATAATCAGAGAAAGGAATAAAGGACTAGGTGACATCAGCTTAGTACATAAGGTGACTCATAGATAAGGACAAACTAATCATTATTGTAAAAAGTAGCTTGATATTGAGCTATATTTCTCTATAATAACAGTTATGACCTAATCTGCAAATTTATAGAATGAAACTATGTATAAATTGTTGGATCCTTCTTGAATTCTTCCTTCTTTATATTGTCATTTATTATTTACATATCTTTAGAGTAGAACATGTAAAATAACTTTGGATCAATGAATAATAAGTTGTAGATGTTCAAGTTTGAGATTACAAGTTCGAGATTTGTAATCATCATATTTGTTTTAATAGGTATAGAAAAATGACGTAAAACTAGATTAGTAGATGGAGAGTGACACGTGACCAATAGACTTTTATAACATCATACGACTATAGGAGTATACTTCAACAATTCCATGTGTAGACTTTTATAACATTTTGTAATAGTACTATAAGACTAGGAATTAGGGTTAGGCAGTGGTGGCTCATGAAATCTTCTCCCATCTTCCCTTAGAAGGTTGATTTGCGGGCTCACTCCTACCCCAAAGATTTACCGTGAAGGAAGGAGGGGGTTAGGGGGTGTTGGCTTATAATGGGCCTCTGGGTGGGGGTCCTGTGCTAAGACAGCCGAGATGATTTCTTCTTACGTTTAGGAAAAAAAAAATAGGACTGTAGGAGTAACAGGAGTAGATTTCTACAGTTTTATGCATAGGTTATATTTTCTTAAGATTCACTATCACTTTATCCAGCAGCAAAGGACAATTGTATCAACATGAAGGGGCCCATTTGAACAAAGCTATGCATCATGTGGACTGTGAAGTCAGATAATATCAAGAGTATATGAAGAAGGAGCAATGACTGCACAATAACACATTTCTTTGTCATCTCTAATTGGCCTTCAACGTCTTCAAACGCTTATTTCTAAAGTTGCTGATCTAAAACGCATAGTATTAGATGCTTTAACAAAAGGAAAAGCGAAATGTAAAAATAAAATTTGTTAAACAAAAGAGACAAGTAACTGTTATAAAGATAAAGTATAAGTTACTAGTTAGCATATGAAAAAAATTGCAAAAAAATAAAAATAAAAACATATAAGTTGAAAAGTTATCTAGAAATAATGAAAATTAGAAGAAGAAAAAAAAACATGAAGAGTTTGGGTACAATTAGGTCAAACAATATGATAGGAGACCAGCTAAAAGAACTATCATCAATCTTTGGTTTTCTCATTTACATCGCTTTCTCTTTCAAAAGATGAATACTAGTTAACCAAATTAAGATTTAATTTTTGTTGATCTAAAAGTAACTGAAATCTAATAAAGACTTTATATTCGACTTTACATTTTGGGTGAAAAATACTGAATACATAAAATATTCTCTTACTGGTACTCCTCTAATTGTATCAATTGTTGTCTTTGATTTTTTTTTTTTGAAAGAGAAATTTCATTGATTGAAGGCTAAACGACATCTACAATAGGCATTAAAGAAAAACAAGATACAATCAAACAAGGTTAAATCAAATTCGTCTTCGAAGAAACTACAATGAACCAGATCGAGCAATACAGCGCAGCCCCCTTGTATTTGCTGAATCAAGCAGCTATTAATGAGGAAGTCTATCATTCTAACATTGTTTGGGAAGAACATTATTGATCGAGCCACGTTGTCCGCATCCGAGATTCCAATACCTTCATGTTGAGTCTCGAACTTCAACCAATGAGAACAATTTCTCATACCTAAAGACCAAAAAACCATACTCGCAACTCCCATAGGGGAGAAGGAGATCTCCACAACAGAGACTAAAATCCCCATAATAGGATTTAAAAAAATCTCATAAAGAGAGACTAATTTATTCAACAAAACAAGAAATAAATGAACTAAAAACTGAAAATAAAAGGGGAAAAGGGGCTTACCATGGATGAAATCATCCATGGCAGCCCCTAAGTGATGAAGAAGAGGTAGGGGAGGTTAGGGTTTGAGAGAGAAAAAAGAGGGAGGGCGGTTAGGTTTTTTTTCACCTAATGATAGAGATAACGAGGTAGTTAAGTAGAATGTTAATTAGTTAGATTATGTACGAGATATATTATAATTAAGACTAAATTATTCTCTATATTTTTTCAAGGATTCAGTGATAATCAAGATTATTTGTATATCTCCAACTTTACCGTGTATTCCAGGTTAATAAGGGACATAAAACACACCCTTTGTTCAAATAATACAATTAGACTAGTGTATAAATCGTTAAAGGAAAGTTGATAATAAAGATGACTTATGTAAACTAGGCCTGGCAAAAGCTGACCCAACCCGACAACCCGACCTGAAATTAGCGGGTTTGGGTTGAGGTTTTCAACCCGATTAGTTAAATGGGTCGACCTGAAAGTTAAATGGGTCAGGTTCAGGTCGAATTTTCTGACCTGAAAATGACCCACCTGACCTGATTTGTAAATGGGTCAAAATCAGGTCGGGTCAACCCGTATAACCTGACCCGAATAATTGAACTAAGAAAAAAAATTATTGGTTTTGACGTTTGCCCAACCCAAAAGACAACTTCCCCAGCCCAAAAACAAAATCATAAATCGGGTGATTCATCCCAAAAGATAACTAACCCTAAATCCCTCACTCATCTCTTCCCTCCGCGCCGCCTTCGCCCCCTCCTCCTTCGAACCTCCCTCCTCCTTCGAACTCCTTTTTCGAACTCCTCTCTCCTCCTTCGAACCCTCCTCCTTCGAACTCCTACTCCTGTCATCGTCTCCCACCTCCCTCTCTCATACTCTCGCCACCACTCTCTCCCTCTGTTCGTCTCCCTCTAGATCTATTCGTCTCCCTCTTCCGCAGTACTTCAATGACTTCGCTGACCAGATGTCATCAACAAGCGAAGTGAAGAAACCCAAATCAATCGGAGAAGCAGCCCTCATCAACCGGCGAAACAACGACGTAGTTCCCACCCTCATCAATCGGTCGAGGTTTTCAGCCATAAATTTAGGATTTCAGGTTTTAATTTTTATTTTGATTAATCTTTGGATCTAGATTGCAATTTTTTTCGTTTTCGTTTTCAAGCAATTTTTTTCGTTTTTGCAGTCTTTGGATCTGATTGTGTATATTTTCCTTTTTTTTCGTTTTCAAGTATGAACTTGTTTAAAGGTGCAGCAACTTTTATTTATTTTGGATAAAAAAATCAGGTTATGTGGGTCGGGTCAACCCAAAAATGACCTGATTTGACCTGAAATTTTATGCCAAACAAAAGTTTCAGGTCATTTTCGGGTTGACCCGAACCCGAAATTATCAGGTTCAGGTTGTGTTTTTCAACCCGAAAACTTAAATGGGTCAGGTTCGGGTTGGGGGGTGGCTGACCCGAAATCAGATGACCCGAACACGAACCTGACCCGACCTGATCTGTTTGACACCCCTAATGTAAACACACAAAAAAATTGATGATTTCTTTCATTTTTCTTTGTTATAATATGTCTACTAGTGTTTAGGCCCGGGCGATGCCCCGGGGTTTTTCTGTGCTACAATTTAGTAGTAGTTAAATACATCTCATACTCATTTAAAAAAGTCATGTCATTCATTATATGGATTTCAAAAGTTTTCTTTTCATATATCATCATTAATTTTGATTAATTAAATAAGCAATAATAGTATGGTGGTGTGATGGTTGGATCTCTTTCTTTCATATTTGAGGTTGTGGGTTCGAATGTTCACGTTAACAATTCTTTTTTTTTACTATATGAGAAAGACGTGGATATAATGTTACTGAATGAGGGATGATGACACGTGGCACATATACGTTCTTAGGAACGTTTTTTAATATATTAGACGTGGATGCGGTCTAGGCCCATATTTAATACAGACTTATGATCATATTTTGTTTATAGTATTACTGTAAATATAAGGGTAGTACTGTAGTAGTCAACACTGCTCTTCAAATGGTATCATGCATACATAATTAATTTTAATGAACATGCAAATTTATTTATCTTTAAGGATGCAAGGGCTATGTTTAATAACATTAACTAATTACAACACATATCTGTAATTTTGTGGAAACATGGATTACTAAAAGACGTTAGATTAGATGGTGATTCTTTGGAAATCCTTACATAAGGTCAGGGGTTCGAGCCCAGGCTTCAACATATTAATATTTTAAATAATGACCACTTGACTTTGTTGGTTTATAGATACGTGGCAAAATTCTGGTGGTAGGAGGAGGGTGCCACGTGGCGCATAGACGTTGTTATGCACGCCTTTTAATATATTTGTATAGATATGTGTCCTTTTCTTCATCACATCATATTAACATGAATTAATAAGAACAAGCGGGCACTTATTGTGAATTACTCCTTAAGTTTATAAAAACTTAAGACAAAATATTTAATTTCGAACACTAATATTAATTTTAACACCTTGTCACAAGTTATAAACTCGGGCTATACCCCGGGTAAGTAAAATTTTCATTTATTAATATTATATATTGAGATGATAACACTAAATATCACTTGATCTACTGGTTAAGACTCTAGTATATAAACTTGAAGTTGCGGGATCAAACCCTATACTATGCAATTTCTAATTTTTTTATTGTATGTGGATTACATGGAGTAAACACATCCTTAGAGAGAGCACCACGTGGCAACGTTCCTTGTTTGGGAACACCTTTTACGACCCGTTTGGTAAGAGGCCATAAATGGTGGGAATGGTAATGCATTATAGTGTAAATTTGTACTAGAAATCCAATGTCATTACCTATGGTAATGCTTCTTCATCCCAATATATCCATTTTCTTCCTAAAATCTCATTACTATCCATTACCACTTGGGAAGGTGGTATTGGGTGGTAATGGAAATTTATAAAAGGAGATCCATGTTTTGTGATAAAGTTTCATTCCCATGGTCATTAACATGAGAATTTTTTTACAAATTTACACTAAATTACATTACCGTTACCATTATTTATGACCACTAACCAAACGGGCCGTTAATATATTAGTATAGATGATTCTAAAATTTACCAATTTCATTATATTCCCCCTCTCCCTAAACCTAGTTTTCTCTCTAGCCGCCCCTCTCTTTTCCGCTACCCCTTCTTCATCAGTTAGGGGATGTCATGGATGATTTGGTAAGCCCATTTTCCTCTTTTATTTCCAGTTTTTAGTTTATTTTCTTGTTTTGTTGAGTAAATTAGTCTCTCTTTATGAGAGTTTCTCGAGCCCTGTTATGGGGATTTTAGTCTATGTTGTGGAGATCTCCTTCTCCCCTATGGGAGTTGTGAGGCTAGTTTGTTTGTCTTTAGGTATGAGAAACTGTTCTCATTTGTTGAAGTTCAAGACTATCAACATAAAAGTATTGGAAACTCGGCTGCGGTCAACATGGCTCGATCAAGAATGCTCTTCCCCAAGCTATGTCAGAATGCTAAACGTCCTCATCAATAGATGCTTGATTCAACAAATACAAGGGGGTTGCGCAGTATTGCTCGATCTGGTTCATTGTAGTTTCTCAAAAGACGAATTTGATTTCTTGTTTGATTGTCTCTTATTTTTCTTTAATACTTATTGTATATGTCATTTGCCTTCAATCAATGAAATTTCTCTTTTAAAAAAACCTTATAACGATCCTATAGTGAAATTAAAGTTTATAGTTGCTCATTATGAACTAGTTTCCTTTTGAAAATGAAACTTTCGTCTTCCTGAGTTCATTGTCAACAAGTAACCAAGAGTCACTTTCAAGAAACTTCAATGATATAGTGAACATTGATTCAAGAGCAAGCAACTTCTATTTAGGACAATTTATCATTTTTGGAGTTTTGGTAGTGCTTTCATAATCTGATAACAAATTTAGAAAGATTCTTAAAAACAAATCCTGCAAGGTAAATGACATAGTGAACGTTGATTCAAGAGCAAGCAACTTTTGTTTAGGACGATTTATCACTTTTGGAGTTTTGTAGTGCTTTCATAATTTGATAACCAAATTTAGAAAGATTCTTAAAAACAAATCTTTATATTCAAGGAGTGACATAACTAAATTTTTAGTTTTAGGGCGACATTTATAGGTTTTGGAATGGTAATTTGGGATTATGAAATCGACAATTAAGATAATTTTTTCTAACGGCTTGATGAAAAAGGTATTATTTTAAAAAAATGTTAATTATTGAATACCTAAATTTTGAAAAATGAGTCCATAGGCCTTTTGGAAATACATTACATGTAGCATCCATCATTTTCTCTATCTCATATCTAGATGTTTAATCTTTCTCTTTATTTTATTTGTAGTGTCAATTGACGCACATTTTTCAATGTAGGCCCTATTGCTTTCAAGAGACTTAACTTTCAAGTAAACCCTTGTATATTTTCATTTTCTAATATCGTATGTCATTGGAAAGAAAAAGTTCTTCAAAGAAGCAAAAGTCTAAGAATTAATTCGACATTAAAAGTGTAAATTTTTACTTGAAACTTGCTATCTTTCACAAAACTCTGACATGTGGACTTTTTCCATCCACAATGACTTACCATACATAATTTGGCAATTACTTTGTTATGGTCACTAATCATTTCACAGGAAAATAAAAAAAGAGTTATCAAACCTTTGAATTGTGAAGGTTGTAGAAAACTAGTTTGACATTGAAGACTAAAAGACTTTCATACTTTCGTACAATAACAACTTATGAAAAAACATATTAAAAGTACTAATGTCAAAATGACATATCATGAATTTATCCTAGATTTGATAACGCAAACCCTTATTATCATATCCTAATACTGTTAAAGAACCCTAAGATTAATCTCCTTTGAACATTCAAAAAAACTTAACGAAAGTTTTTAATCATGCAAATCCCTAATGAAGATATTACCAACATAAAAACCTCTAAATCTCCTTGAGTTGGGACCCACCAAGGAACGGATCACATTGGGCCTTGAGAAAGGGATGGAAATTGGGCTTGGTTGGGGAAAAGAGGGCCCAACACTTGTCACTCATGACATTAATGGCCTCACAACAGAGTGGACTAAGGCCTAAACGGGCTTTGATAAAAGAGCTAAAAATTCCAAGTAAACATTCAGGGGCCTTTTTATATATGGAGATAAAGCAATCTTGGAGGTCACTTTGGGCCCAAGATGGGTTTTGTGGTTGTGGAACTGGGGCACTAGATTCGGGCCCACGGGCCCATTTTGCTAGCCCAGTATGGAAAGTTGTTAATAGGAGAGAGAAAATAAAGATGCTTGTTGGGAAGTTTGGTGCCTTAAGTTTCATTCTTTTTTTAATTGTTGGAAAAATGCTTGAAGATAAAATGCTAGCTTAGAAAATGTAGTAAATTTGTGGTGGTTTATATAGTGGTGTTTGCTTTAGTACTAGTGAGTTTTGAAACGTTTTGCTCAAATGTGGCATTATGGAAATAGATTTAACGCCATATTTAATTTGTAGAATTGACTATCATAAACGTTTAAAGAGTGTATCTTATCTTTGATTAATAATCTAATTAAGAACAAAAAAAGTGTTCATGACGTGTTAGTATCTAATTACTAGATCCCCTCTCTCCTTTTCTCTCTCTCAAACCCTACTCCTCTCCCTACCCTTTTTCATCAATTAGGGGTCATGGATTATTTCATCCATGGTAAGCCCCTTTCCCTTTTTATTTTCGTTTTTAGTCCATTTTCTTATTTTGTTTAATAAATTAGTCTCTCTTTGTGAGAATTTCTCAAACCCTGTTATGGAGTTTTTAGTTTCTGTTTTGGAAATCTCCTTCTCCCCTATGGGAGTTGTGAGTATGGCTCTTTTGTTTTTAGGTATGAGAAATTATTCTCATTGGTTGAAGTTCGAGACTCAACATGAAGGTATCGGAATCTCGGATGCGGTCAACCTGACTCGATCAAGAATGTTCTTCCTAAACTATATCAGAATGATAGACTTCCTCATCAATAGCTGCTTGATTCAGCAAATAGAAGGAGGCTGCGCTGTATTGCTCGATCTGGTTCATTGTAATTTCTTCGAAGACGAATTTGAATTAGTCTTGTTTAATTGTATCTTGTTTTTGTTTAATACCTATTGTAGATGACGTTTGGCCTTCAATTAATGAAATTTCTCTTTCAAAAAAAAAAAAATCTAATTAAGCTGAAAACTATATAATGCTTACCGTTAGTCTTTTATATTTGACCATAACTTTTCATTACTACTATCTAATATTTATCATACCTTAGCTCACTTGACCACGGTTAGCTGGTAGTAAAGGGCGAACCTGACTTTTCAATTTCTATGTTAGGATACTTGTGTCAATACTCGATATTAATTTTCTCTAACGAACCATTCTTGAAATAGCCGGACTCCAACGAACAATTCTTGAACACAAATTCTTGGAAAAGACGGTCTCACGTTAGTCTTAACGTGAGACCTGCCCAAATCCAAGAGATATGTTTTTCAAAAACGGACCGCGTCTCACAAGTTCTCACGATAATATTTTTGGCGAATTAGTTAATGTTTTTGGCCAATTAGTTAAGTATTTTAGCACAATAGTTTAGGACTGGTAATCTATATGTAGACTTACATTATTTTTTAGTTAACATATCCAGTACATTAGTTAGTGTTGTTCTATAATTAGTTAAGCTCTATTGAGCATTATTTAGTTTCTAATATAAACGAAGAAATAACTTTTTTATAAATCTAAAATGTCAAATACAAAAGACAACCTGAAAAAAGAACTTAAAACAACATAGCATTTGAAGTAATTGAACCAATTTCAGTTTGGTTCTTGGAATTTAATTTTTTAGTCTTCTTAAAATTACTTTTCTTCCTTACACTTCTTTCCTTTAATTTGTTTTTGCACGATCGGAGTCTAAAATAACCAATGTAGTTGTACTTGATGAGCATTGTTCTTCTATAATTGGTTTTGTAGTTAAGACTTTGGTTAGACTTGCAGCAGTAGTCTTGTAGACTTCTTGCAGTACCTTTCTTGCATCTTTATTATCTTGACTTTTGAGAATGAGATTGGAGAACTTTTTTTCGATTTCATATCGCCATGGGGTTATGTTGTTTATAACTGCTCAAGAGATTTCTCTTTTCCACACTCCGCTTTTTGCAAATCTAGTCCACCTTTTACACATGTACCTATGTGGTATTGTTGTGATTGAACATATAAGATGTGTTATAATCTGGTTTTTATGTTATGACTAATATATTTCATACTTCACCTCTTAACTAATGTACTTCACCGCTTAACTAATATACTCCAGCACTTAACTAATTCATCTAGAAGCAATTCAAGGCTAGCATAACTAATAGGTTCAAGCGCTTAACTAATTCTGGTGCTGGTTTGATGCACGCGCGTGATGTCAGCATGACATCAGCTGGTCTCACATTAACACTAACGTGAGACCGTCTCTTAAAAAACGGACTCATTCTTGAAATAGCCGGACTCCAAACACAATTGTCAAGTGAAGCTTCGATGCTAAAAAATTCTTTTCATTATTAAAAACAGCTAAACCTATTTGGAGAACGATTCACCAAAAAAAGAAATGGCGATATCTATGGACTATTATATCCTTACTCACTTGACCATGGTTAACTGGTAAAGGGCAAACCTGACTTTTCACCTTCCAAGTAATTGTCCAAATAGCAAAACTCCTACACTAACAGGCTAACAACCATAAGCTAAATCATCAAACAAATGAACCATATGACATATGAGAATCATGAAATTATGGCCTCAACAACAAAGAAATGGCTTCTCCTTCAGCAAACATAGACTTTATCAGGAACACATATTTTAACTCAAGGATATTTGCGTGTTACAATTGCAGGCTTGAGCTTAAGACTTAGAGATAGGCTACCTCATACTCTTCTTCACCTGTAACTTCTTCGGGGCATTCGAGCATTCAAAATACGGCCAAGGGTAGCCAACGCATCTTGAAATTTACGAATTTTCATAAAACCTTTAATCATAGAAACCTCGTTGTCTGAGAACTTTGCGCGTTTCATGATCATATGAACAAGCTTCATTAGAGTGTCCTCCATTGCTAGAGAACAAAGACCATCAGCTAGCATCATAAATGAAGTGAACTCTGGAATGAAACCTTTCTCTAGCATCTCAACCAGAAAATCAACAGCTTCTCCAATCGGCCCTCCACTAGAGCAAAGACCACGAAAAACAATCTTATAAGTTACAGCATCTGGAGAATCACCCTTCTCCACCATTTCTTGAAAAAGTCTCATGGCTTCTTTTGATTGTCTCCTTTTGAAGAGAGCCTGTATTACCGGGTTGTATGCGTGAGGAGTTAGAATCATTCCTTTCATCTGTATACTTCTGAGGAGTCGAGTGGCAACCTCAACCCGACCTGCTTTACAAAGCCCTTGAATTAAGGTTCCATAAGTAACAATATCAGGTTCACACCCATTAGAAGTCATTGTTTGCACTATATCTGCTGCTTTTTTTAAATCACCTGCCCTGCAAAAGTGCAAAAGCAAGGAGTTGTAAGTAAACTTGTCAGGTTTCAACCCTTCCATTATCATCTGATCCATAAGTTCAGCTGCATCCTCCATTCTCTTAATCTTACAAAGACCATCGATGAGGGTATTGTAAGTAACTAAATTTCTTGAAACTCCTTGAAGTTCCATCTGATCAAAGATCTCTTCGGCATCTTCTATCCTCTTGTTTTTGCAAAATCCGTCAATTAGTGTATTATATGTTGCCACATTTCTTGCACAACCACTTAACTCCATTTCCTTGAGCAAATTCAAAGCTTCATCTATTTTCCCCCTAGAACACAGGCTGTCTATTAGCATATTATAGGTAAATTCATCAGGCCGGCACCCATCATTTTTCATATCCCGGAATAGTTCCATTGCAAGTTTGTGGTTTCTTGACAAGCAAAGACCTTGTATAAGAGAATTGAATGTACATACATCAGGCAGAATTCCCTTGCTTGTAAGAAGACGCACAAATTCAGTGGCTTTCTCGACTTGGTTCTCTTTACACATGGTGTTTATCAAAGTGTTATATGTAACAGTATTTGGAGTGCAGCCCCTTAAAACCATTAACTCAAGTACTTCCATTGCCTCTTCAATCTCACCCAGTTTGCACAACCCTGATATTAGAGCATTATAAGTGAAAATATCTGGATCAAACCCTTCTTCAAGCATAGCATCTAACACCTCTAATGCATGTTTAACATGACCCATATTACACAAACCACTCACCAAAGTGTTAAAAGTAAACTGATCAGGATAAAATCCTTCAAGAGCCATTTCTTGAACGAAACTCAACGCTTCTTCTATCCTTCCCTCCTTGCAAAACCCATAAATCAAAACATTTACAGCCACATTAGTTGAGGCACAACCAGCCTCCACCATCTGTTCTCTAACTCGCAAAGCGCCTTCCATATTCCCTTCCTCAATATAACCCTGCATAATAGTTGTGTACGATTTTTCATCCGGGATCAACCCATGGTTTTCCATCTCTTCCATCATTATAAGGGCAGGCCTAATCTGATGAGCTTTACAGAGCCCTTTTATCAGTATATTAAATGTTGAAACATCTTTCTTAACCCCATTTTCCACCATTCTAGAATGAACACTCTCAACTAATTTCAACCTATACCCATCAACAAGAACATTCAACAAGAAATTAAAGGTATGAGTGCCACAACTTACCCCAAATTCTTTCTCCATCATATCAATCACATAAACTGCTTCATCAAACAAACCAGAGCTCACATAAGAATCAATAAAAATCAAGAAAGTACCTTCATTTATCTCACAACCCAATTGCTTCATTTCTTCTAAAACCCTCTTCATTGAATCAAAAGACCCTTCGTTTCCAAGCTTCCTAAGAATTTCTTCATAAACTGACAAAGTGGGTGTGAAATTAGGCTGTTTTGAAGCCCAATCAAACACCCAAAGTGCCATTTCTGCATCATTTTCTTTTCTGAGAGTTTCAAGCAACTGTTTTGGAGTAAAATTTGAAGGGAGATTATGGGAAGAATCAGAAGTTGTTGATGAAGAAGAAGAACTGGGTTTTTGAGCTAATGAATAAGAGATAAATGGGTAAGATTTAGAAGTTGAAGAAAACAGCAAATGAGAAGAAGAAATTTGAGGTGGAGGACATGGATAAGGTTTAAGGTGAGCAAAAAAAGTCATTGAAGAAGTAGCCATTTTTGCAAGAATTACAGTATGAATGTAAGAAAATTGAACAAGATAACTAAAATTAAGGAAGATTAAAGCATGCTAACTCACTGTACTGGTGCTGTTTCGCCGGTGTGTGCACATTTTGGATGAGTGAAGCAGAGTTCAACGGGTGGGGGAGGAGTTCGTCGATGGTGCGCACGAGTGTAGGTAGAGGATGGTGCGCACCATCCAAAACGCTGCACAAAACACATAAAACGCGGGTTCATTAAACCAAAAACGCACGGAAAGAACATCTGTTCATCTCCAATGAACACCGAAAATCATAAAACCCATTTTTTGAATTCATTTCTTTCATTTTCCCACACAAATTTTCAGAGACTTTCTCTCTCTTCTCTCCAAATACTCCAACATCTCTCTAACCTCTCTCATCAAACTCTTCAAATTTTTCATTTTTTTGCACAATTTTCGTACATGGAGATGAACACAACAAGTTGCAAAGCGAAATCGACAACATAAGGTATTAGATCTATGCATTTGATAAGAAAATAGAACATTTTTTTACATTTTGCACTTTAATTTCTTATTTTTTTCCCTCTTTTCTAGTAAAAATCTTGATAGTGGTTTGTGAAAAAATAAAAGCAACCTTGCAATTGATATCCAAATGAACAAAGGAGATAGCCTAATGAACAAAGGAGATGAACGAGTTCAACATCTAGAAAAAAACTAGGTATTGTTCATTGTACTGTAAATATATGTTCGTTGTATAATTACAATGTATTCATTGAATTCGTGTTGGTCATATGTTTATTATATTTAGCCATATGTTTATTATGTGTTTGTTCATATGTTAGATACAGTTGTTTATATGTTCATTGTATCTTTGACACATATTAATTGCATTAATAACAAGAATTATGGCATATATTCATTGTCATGTTAGCATATGTTCACTGAAACACATGTTGGTCAGATGTTTATTGCATTTCAGTCATATGTTCATTGTGTGTTTGTTGTATGATTATGTGATGTTTATTGTACTATTTACAAATACAAGGTGCACATTTTTAGGCTGATGTTCACTGTATTACTAGCATGTTCATTTTAGTCACATCTCGTTATATTTGGTCATATATTTATTGTGTGGGTGAGCATGTTCATTGTATTATTAGAATGTGTTAATTGTATGTTTGAAAGCTTATGTTCATTGTATTATAAACTTGAATAATTTTGTTTGGCAATTTTGAATTCAAAAATTCCAAAACATACTGAATTTTGAAATTAGTCGAAAATGTTCAATTTAAAATTGCAATTGTTCATTCAACAGAAAAAATGTGTTATTACACTAATTTTTTTTTATAAATGTTCATTCCAAAATTCCAAATGTTCAATAAAAAATAGCGTGTGTTCATTATCCAATTTATTACTAACATGTTCATTTTAGTCACATGTTCGTTATATTTGGCCATATATTTATTAAGTGTGGGAGCATGTTCATTGTATTATTACAATGTGTTAATTGTATGTTTGAAAGCTTATGTTCATTGTATTATAAACTTGAATAATTTTGTTTTAACTACTGCTCTTTCCTTTCTTGTATCAGTTCAATTCGACTAGTTCAGATACATTATGGTGTCGAGATCTCACAAATCAAATCAATCGGAAATGGAAAGGAAGCTCAGAAGCAAGAATATCTTCTTAATGAACTCAATAGTGTTTAATTAGCAATACATGTTATTTTGTAAGACCTTAGTGTTCATATGAGATATATTGTATTATTTTGGTTATATACATTTTGAATTAACCATCTTTTGTAATTACTTATTTTTTTGATAATTATATAACTATTAAGTTGGGTTATTCATTATAAATAGTATGTTGTTCATTGCAAAATCATATTTGTACATTACAAAGAATAATAATGACAACATAAATATTTATCACAATGAACATATAAGTAATTTGAAAGAACATTTGAAGAACTTGGATGAACAAACTAACATTTGAATCAACAATATGTTAATGAAGTGAGAAATGAATAATAGTAAATTTGAAAAATATTTTGAAATTTGAATTTTGAAAATCAGTGGCAATTTTGAATTTTTAAAATTCGAAAACATACTGAATTTTGAAATTAGGCGAAAATGTTCAATCCATAATTGCAATTGTTTATTCAACAGAAAGAATGTGGTATCACACTAAATTTTTTATAAATGTTCATTCCAAAATTCCAAATGTTCAATCAAAGATAGCGTGTGTTCATTATACTACAATGTCCATTGAAATAAACTGGATGTTTATTGGTTTACAACACACACGTGGTGAAAAGTTGAATGTTCATTCCAAAATTCCAAATGTTCAATGAAAAATAGCGTGTGTTCATTATACTACAATGTCCATTGGAATAAACTGGATGTTTATTGGTTTACAACACACATGGGGTGAAAAAGTTGGATGTTCATTCCAAAATTGCAAATGTTCAATAAAAAATAGCGTGTGTTCATTATACTACAATGTCCATTGGAATAATCTTGATGTTTATTGGTTTACAACACACATGGGGTGAAAAAGTTGAGGAAAGAGAAATTAAAGTGGGTCCCACAAATGTTCATTGGAAAACTGCAAATGTTCATTGCAGACCGTGCGCACGTAGAGGAAGGTGCTTCCGTGCGCACCTTCGAATTTTCGGGTGGGGGAGGCAGAAATCACTTGTAGAAGGCACAATTTTATTTTGTATACTAAAATTATTTTTTCTTGAAAGCAATATGATTATCTTGTATATTAGACCTTTTTTTCTAAATTGACCCTCTATTTAGGTGGCATTATTATAAAATAATCTAAAATGAATAAACTATTGATATTCTCAACCAGAATAGTTGATATTCTTAGTCAGTATGAGGCTTTGTGCTAATAGAAAAAGAATTTCATCCTGATCAGCTTTAAAACGTGTTAAATGTGTTATTTAACAAGACTTATCTTGGGATCAAAAGTGACAACCCAATTTCGAGTAAAAAGAGTGTAGATATTGGTTATTACTTATTAGAAAGAAAGGGAAAAGGGGAGACTTGTAAGGGTTTTCAACAATTTTATTAGGACTCTACTTGACTATCTGGTACCCTAAGTAAATAAACAAATTTCAATTCTATAAAAGAAGCTTATTGCACATCCCTTGAAACTCCTTTAAGTGTGCATTCTCTTCACCTTAAATAATTAAGTTTCAGGTCTAATCAGGTGTAAACATAAGAAAAAAAATCAGTGCTAATTAGGTCTAATTAGTTCAGTTCAGATAAGTCCAGCTAAATAAAACACACCCTAAATCTGAAGTCTAGCCTCTAGTCTGTGTTCATAGCAATCCTCTAGCATGATCAAACTTTTGCTGCCCACCTTCATC
Organism: Beta corolliflora; assembly: GCA_947648045.1. Taxonomy (NCBI): domain Eukaryota; kingdom Viridiplantae; phylum Streptophyta; class Magnoliopsida; order Caryophyllales; family Amaranthaceae; genus Beta; species Beta corolliflora. The sequence continues at coordinate 2,045,236 of CANSZD010003172.1, forward strand.
AACATTCAATCCCAGATAGGGGTGGACACGAACACCACTGTTTGTGAACTATTTAGAATCGATTCAATAAAAATTCAATTCAAACTCGTTTTTGTTAATGATCCAAGCTTGAACTTGAAATTATAGTTTGAATATTAACCCAACAAAACTCAAACTTATTGGAGTTTGATTTGAAAGCTCGTAAGCTCATTAATATAATAATGAACATACTATTTATGAGATTGTTATACAATTGTTACTACCAAGTACCAAGCGCACGTAATGATCAATTGAATAATAAAGATAGGCGGATTTTCAGCACAACTTGTCCAAGCTAAGCATTAATATAAAGTCAATTAAACAACGTTAAAATCTTATAGTGCTTCATCAAAAGAAAATTAAATAACATCCATAAAACAAACTAATAGTAGTACTTTTCATCAATCACTTGCTAGCTACGTACGACGCCTTCATCCCCTGCCTCCACCGCGCTTGGCTACCGAGTCGACGGCTACGACAGCAGTAGCAACACCAGCAGTAGCAGCAGCCATGGTCCCAACCACTGGGCCTACAACAGGTACCATATTAACAACAGGTGCAACCGCTGCTGCCACAGGAATTGTAACATGAGCTACTTGAACAACTACTTCCCAAATACCCATTTTCTTCAATCTCCTACTGAGTAAAACTACTGCTCTTTTTTTTTATTATTAGATGTTGAGGAGTAATTTTTACTGATATGATTCTTGCAATTGGAGTTGTGTATTTATAGTAAAATCTTGAGACTGAGTTGTTGTATAGAGTACTTATCTGCAATTCTGCATGGAGAATTGGAAATGCTTCATAAGTGCACTTAACATGCACTAGCTAGCTAGCCACTACTTCCCATAAAAGTTTTTCCCCATTCCCTATTTAACATAATTACTAGGAGTAAACAAATTAATTGGGTTTGGGAAATTAGCGATTTAAGCAACAGAAAATTATGAAAGCAAAGTTTTTTTTTTATCATAGTTTTTTCCTAGAACACTATTCCTTTTGATTTGGTGATGATGAGAAAGACCTTACAAAACTACTCCTAATATCTAAGTAATTATTTTAAAATTTACTTCTAGGTAACGTATAATTGATTAAGTCATTATAAATAAGGGATATTTCCTCAGGTACCCCTGAGGTTTGGCGTAATTCCCAAGATACCCCCCACATTTGGGGAATTCCTCAGATACCCCTCAGGTTTGTGTTTGGGCTCAAGATACCCTTACTATGGACGGAACCCTAACGCCGTTAGGTTTTCCGTCCATAGTATCCCCAATTTTCTCTCTCCTCCCATTCCCCCACCCACTGCCAACCCCCCTCCCCCAGCCAGCGGCCGACGGCCGGTGACCACCACCCACTCCGGCGCCGGCGACCCTTCCCCATTCCCGATTCCCTCACCCCCGACGTTGGCGCTGGCCAGAACAGCATAACAGCAACACAGCAGCACCCTAGGGTGGTTTCGGGGGTGGGTTTAAGGGTTTGGGGGCGGCGTATCTGGGTGGGGAAGAGGAGGGGGTCGACTCACGATGGGGGAAAGGGAAGGGGGGCCATTTCCGATAGGGGGAAAGGGGGGAGGTGGTGGTGTCGGGGTGGGGTGGGGGAATCGAGAATGGGGAAAAGGAGGGCTAGGGTGGGGTGTCGAGGGTGGGGGAAAGGGAGAGGGTGGGGTCGCCGGCTCCAACGCCGGGGGTGCTGTTGTTCTGGCCGACGAAGGGAGGGGGTAGAGTCGCCGGCGCCGAAGTGGGGGTGGTGGTCGCCGGCCGTCGGCCGCGGGCTGGGGGAGGGGAGTTGGCAGTGGGTGGGGGAATGGGAGGAGAGAGAAAATTGGGGATACTATGGACGGAAAACCTAATGGCGTTAGGGTTCCGTCCATAGTAAGGGTATCTTGAGCCCAAACACAAACCTCAGGGGTATTTGAGGAATTCCCCAAATGTGGTGGGTATCTTGGGAATTACGCCAAACCTCAGGGGTACCTGAGGAAATATCCCTATAAATAAAATTAGTAGGGTAACGAAAAAATTCCAAAAGGTACATAATTATAGGTCAATTAGTCTATCTTATTAGCTTATACTACTCTTTGAGGAGTAGGAGAGAAATGTCGATATAGTAAGGGAATCTCCCTCGGCTACACGCCTACACCTATCCAAATATACGCTATATACCTAGGGCCTTTGAGCGATTTTGACTAGTCTTATATATACGCGATGCATGCGAAATCAAATAGAAAGTTATATTGTGTAATTACACTTATCAAAATCCATAAGGTTTCCCCGAACCCGTACAAGTTTCCGCGCGTCGAACTGTAACTGGTTTTATTGGAAAATATGCGTACCCATATTTTTCCATTTCGACGTGCATTTCGTTTCTATGTTGGTCGCCCTGCTTCTATTTGTCTATACGTGATCCAAGCGAGTTCAATGTCTTTTTCGAGAGTTAGAGAAAATGTGTCTCAGGTACATCAATTAGTAGGCATGACGCATGAGAGGATTAATGTCGGATCCACAAGGACAAAAGATTGATTTACCTATTCAAAGCAATTTACGTGAAGGACTTTCTTTAAAAATGTAGCAAGAAGGTGACTCCATGAGAGTTTCTTTCGAGCGTACTGAAAAGACTGACACTGTGTTAATCCTCAGTGGTAGCTTGTTGAAAAATTGCACATATAATGCGGCAAAATCACCTTTTTTAAAAATAGTGGTACAGTTCTCTATGTCCCAATAACGCTCATTTCTTCTATCTATTGCCTAAATAAAATATTTGAAGCTTTTGTGTGTGTGATGCTTGTCTACTTAATTTCTAGCAATTTTATTGAGGTTTTTTCAAAAAATAAGAGAAGCGAATAAAAATAGGGCATATGAAAAAGTAATGGGTTTGAACTTTGAAGCCCAAAATTATCATTAGAAATGGCGTAAAATGTCTCACTCAAATGCCAATTAGGAAAAAGACTAGATAATTGGACCTATGAAAAGATAAGCGTTTATGATTTCTTGATTGACTTTCAAAGTTAGCCCTTCAAAGATTGATGATTAGCAAACCCTAATTTCACTATTTTGTATTTATGCTATATTTGAATCATCATATTCAACCAAAAACCCTAGTCACCACTCATCAACAATAATGATGACACAAAAACAAGAACCTCGAAATATACCTCTCATGTCTAGGGGTGTTCGCGGTTTGGGTTGGTGCGGTTTGGGATGTAACCCAACCCAAACCACAAATATACGGTTTGACATTTTCTCAACCCAAACCGCACCGCACTTTTGCCCAAACCAACCCAAACCGAACCGCGCAAAACGGTTTGGTGCGGTTTGGTTTGCGGTTTAACCATTTTTTCCTCCGCGACATTAATTTTGTAATCTAAGAGTAAAAAGATTTGTTAATAAATATAAGGAGTCCAAATAAATATGAAGTTGACTTCATAAATAACAATCTATCAACTTCTTTTTTCAGTTGTATATTTGTATGCCATCTTGTCAAGTATATTTTAAAAAACCAAAATAGATAAAAAAAATTTTAAAAAAAGAATCATATAAAATTGTGGTTTACGGTGCGGTTTCGGTTTACAAAAATTAAAACCCAACCCAAACTGCAAACCGCGGTTTGCTTGAAATCATAACCCAAACCGCAATTTTGAAACCGCAAACCAACCCAAACCGCGAAAAAACGGTTTGGGTTGCGGTTTGGTGCGGTCCAGACCGCACTCTGAACAGCCCTACTCATGTCCACCCCATAATATTCCTATGGACATACTATTTACAGAAATACTCCCCAAACTACCCGTAAAATCTCTTGTTCGTTTCAAGTGTGTTTCAAAATACTTTAATTTAGAACCCTAATTTCGAGTCGAAAGTTCATCGACCTCCATCTCTATCATTCCCACTCCTCCAATTCTAATGACACGCTCATCATAATAAAACATCCTGAACTTTACACCTTCAATTTGGACACTCCAGGATCTTCCGCTATCAAACTCCCCTTACCTCCATCTACAGTGGTTCAAAGTATAGTTGGTTCATGCAACGGCTTATTTTGCTTACTACTTACTATCAATTTACATCTTATGTGTATGTTGCTCAACCCATCGACGCAAAGCTATAGAAACGTTCCTTTATCTTTATCATCAACATATGATTATATTACTTTAATATTAGGATTTGGGTATGACCATAATAATGATGATTATAAAATTTTTGTTCTAATTACACCTAAACAGACTGTTAAGGTTTATAGCTTGAAGAACAATTTATGGAGATGCATCAAACATAGGAGCCATGTGTCTACAGGAGGGCTACCCTATAAGTGTAAGGGCATCCTTATTAACAATCATTTACTCCATTGGATGTTTTGTTCCCAGGAAAGGTGGACGTATCGAATCGGTTGTTTCGATATTTGTAGTGAACAATGGGAAGATGACATACCATTTCCAGAGTTCAATGAACTATATTGGTTAGCTTCTCCGGTCTTAGGGGTTCTTGATGGTTGTCTGTGTTTATCGATATCGAATCGGAGGTACTCTTTTAATATATGGATGATGAAGGAGTATGGTGTTAGAAAGAGTTGGATGAAGTTGTTTAATGTTTCACTTTCAATTGATAGGTCGTTGTTACGAAATTTTCCATTGGATATTAGAAGAGGACCAAAATGGAAAATTTTGCTGAAGATAGACTCGGCTTATGAATCTCAAGATCCTTCATTGATTGGTAGTGGTTTAGTTTGGTATGATATTAGAGACAAAACAACTGAGAGGATAGAGATCAATGGAATTCCTTATCATTTTTATGCTTATTCATGTAAAGCAAGTCTTGTTACCATCATTGGAGGTCAACAAATGTGAGAAGGTAATGAAATTTATAATTAAGTAGTACAACATATATATCTTTTGCTTAGGAATGAGTTAGTTAACTAGTACTAATTTTTATGTGCTTATTCTTGTTATTCTATAAAAATCTTCACTACTACAATTCGACTCTTGTGCCACTAATAGTACCGTGGCATAAGTTTGATATTCTCGTGGCAATGCTAATTTGCCACGAGAATTCAGTTCAAATCTTTTGTGGCACAAGTTTGTGTGGCTAGATAGTGGCCACGGAAAAAACAAGCCCGTGGCATAAAACAATTTTGTTGCCACGGACAATACCATGGCCAAAAAACCCCTCGCCACAAGTACACACGTGGCAATTTGAATAATCCATGTCTAGAAACCTCACTTTAGCCACATGGGTAATTGTGGCATGGTTTCATCCTGCAACTAACATTTTATGTTAGCCACGCAGATTTGAGTGCGGCAGCAATAATATTCCCAAGTGTCAAATGTGGTGGTAATACTAACAAATACCATTAATCTAACTATTTATAAGCTAGTGGTGACAAACAAAAATAAAATTTATACACATTTGGCAAAAATAAATTTCATAACCAATGCTTAGAAGTTAGAAGTATATACACGAAAGTACGTAGAACTCACAAGTATTGTCCTAGTGTACAACATAATTGTCAACTGTTATAGTAAAAAAAAAAAGTAGTAACGAGACGATATCCTAGTGTACTACGTAATTAAGAAAAAAACATTCTCTCATAATTTTCAACTACTAAAGTAAGAAAAAATAAAAAATTATCTTGTACTTCTTGTGCTTTTGATCTCTAGTGATATGTTTCACTGCTTGAACATCTTCCTACATGGGACAAAAAAAAATGTAAGCATCAACAATGATCATAAGGTCATAGTAAGCACAACATTACAACAAAGACCAACGCACGTTGTTACATACTACTACTACTACCAAATCGCTAAAATAAAATAACCAACACTATTTTTAAAGTAAAAATCAGCAGTAGACACTTCAATGTTTCATGGATCTTAAGAAAGGTCATGGTTGTTCAAATATGTTAAAAATTAGATACGGATGTTCGTTATAGGTTGACTTGTAACTCACAAGCTTCCACTTGATGAAACTTAAAGATTCAACAAAGAAGCACATATGCAGATGCATTAGCAAAGCAAGGAGTATAGACCAAACCATCAATTAGGCCTTGGTCATCTCTCTTGCGATTTGTTGTAATACAGGTAGGCCATCGTTCATCAGTATGTGCAGTATGCCGAGCTACTGTTGACCTGCTCTCTTCTCTTTTTAAAGTACCAAGGGGTTGGTTGAGTAAATGCTTGTTGTGACAACTGATATGTATTGTTTAGATCTTGAGTTTCTACAATAGTGTAGAACATTGAAGTTTCTAATATTGAAAAGAAAGATGAAATTTTTATGTACAAAGAAAGATGAAATGCACTGAGTAAAATAAATAGAAACAATGAGAATCACAAGTGGAATCGAGCATAGGGAACCGTATTCTGATGTTCATGTTCATGTTTGTTAACTACCAAAGAGCATAAAGTGTTTCGTCTTATAGTAGTGTTTTTGGATGTATCAAATATCAATAAGTCAATCTAATAATACACACAAAATGAATCAAGTAAAAAGATTAACAATATAGAAAATCTACATACCTACTTCAAGATGATGAACCTGTGCTTTCGGAATCATTATTTTCGGAAGCATTTAATCCACAACCTTGTAGTATATATATTTCTAAGTCGTTTTTCCCACAACTTATTATTAGTAGCAATTTTTTGATCCACCTCATCCCTTGTTGCTTATGCTTCTTTCTTTGCATGCTCTGCATCTTCTCTAGCCTTTTCTGCTTCTTTTTTAGCATCTTCAACTTCTTTACGAGCTTCTAGGACTGCTTGCTCAGCCGTCTTTATTACTTCAATCACCTCATGTGCAAGATTTATACGAGATGGCTTAACACCAAAATGATCTGTAATACTTTTACCTCTTCCATAAGCGTGCAAATATCTATGAGTATCTTTACCAAGCACCTTCTCAAATATCTGTTCATCTGTGTGATTATTAAGCCCTTGCTTTCTTTCTTCTGTCAACTTCTTCATCTCAGACTAAACACAAGTGTAAAGTAATTAGATAATTCTGAATAATGCTTTTATTAACAAATAAAGAAATGTGACTTTACTTACAACTGCATGCATGTTATTAGCTAAGGTAACATCATTAACAGATTTCTTTGACTTCCTCTTACGAGATTCAATTAGTAGCTCAACTCTTGAACAATCCTTGCCATGCGTTTGTTTCTACAATAACATGTGAATGCAATTAATTCTTTATGAAAAGGAGCAAGATAAGTTTAAATCAAATTAGCAATTACTTACATATTCATCTTTAGCACGAGCAAAGCTTTTAGTCCCATTATAGTGAGGCATCTTTTGATAAGATCGACTCTCAGCAGCTTTAACACTCCTTGCCTATGTAAAAGAGTTAATATAACATAAAAATATCATAATCCATCACATTATAAACATTTTTCGTACCTGAAATTTGTCACCACTCCAAAGATCAACCAAGTATTTCCAATCTCCTCTAGTTATCTTTTCAGGCTTGTTTTTCAATCGATCATCTTTTGTTTTCAGTTTTGGATCATCATAATATCGACGCTTCAACTTATGCCTGCTATCTCTAAACAATCTCCTTGCATGTTGAATAACACTGGCTTTTCTTAACTCAGGGTCATCAAATGAACATTTTTCCTGAAAGATAGGGAAAAAAATGACCAAGATACGCAAAGGGATGAATTACATAAGTAAAGAAAGAAACTATTCATCGATCAGGGACTCATCTCACCAAAACACAACTCAAAAGATGTTCTATTCTTTCAGATTTAATTTCTGCCCAATCTTTGACTTGCACAGGAATCACAGCACGATTTCTTACCTGTTCACTTAAGAAAAAAGCAAATATCGAAGGTAATGCAGTAAGCTTTCTGCAATATACGGGCCCTCGTCTTCCCTTAAGAGGCCCTCGTTTTCTCTTTACAGCACCTACACACGTGAAAATCATGAAACGGCAAAATTAACGTGATTGAATTTTGCATAATTGATTTTCCAGAAATTTTTTAATATCAAGAACAGTACTTCACCTTCCACTAATGCAAGCATCCTATCTCCATCTAATTCATCATCAGTCGCATGAGAAGATTCATGTTATGTGTACTTTCTCACTTGGCTATCTTCTTCATCACTAGAATGTTTTAAACTATTAAATATTTATAGTGCAAGACTAAATAAAGTATTGCCTAAATTCACATATTTACAAAGTTGGTTTCCAGGAATGACAATTTTTCATACCTTGAATCATTTGAACATCTCCATCACCAAATAAATGCTCATTTTGACCTGATAAACATCGAATAGCATCGTATGATTAACAAAATAATACAAAAAACCCACTTTTAATCGTATAAAAATAACTTAAGTACCGTCATTTATTTCAACCCCTTCCGCATTTCCCTCTATGGCATTCAACTCATGTGCATCGTCCTCTATATCATTTAACTCATCCACATTACCCTCTATATTTTGCATATCTACATTGTAATAAGAAAAAATAAAAATCAAGTTGAAGAATTATTTTTATTAACATGTAAGTGAAGTTCGAAGGTAAGTAGAGTACAACTTTTAAATGCCATGATAATATTATCCTTTACTGCTTAATATTTCCACTCTAACAAAGAGTACTAACCAAAATTAACCATAAAACTTTCACCTTAAAAGCATAATTAAGTGTAAGTGATGAAGAGTATATTTTACCTTCTGTTGAAACAAAATTTTCTTGATCAACATTCAATTGTTCACGATTACTAATAGCTGCATTAAAACATATCAACTTTATTTTATGTGAATCATTATAAGCATTAAGATTATTCAAGAAAGTGATATAATATAAAGTATTTACCTTGTTCCAGAACTTTCATAGCTTTTGAAAGTGATTTAAATGTTTTATCTCCTATCATTGCTTGCTGCTGTTTTCTATTCATATTAAAAAATTTGGCCACAGACATTGGTGGAATGAGTTGACCTTTTTTTGGTATTCTTTTTGATGGACAACATTGAACCTGAAAAATATATTAAATATATGCTTAAAAACTGATTATGTTAGTACAAAATTGAAATTTAAAGAAGTGATGATGATACCTGTTTTGACATTGCGCAATCATTTTCTTTCTCATATTCATCGTCTAAAATATTCATGTCTTGTTCTTCATCACCAGAGGTAGGAATATAATCTATGTCATCCTCAATCACATTCTGGCACTTCTTTGTCTTTTTCGGTACTTTTTTACTGTCTACTAAACTTGTCAGGGAAGCTGAAATGCGTTTTATACCCAAGGATTGCATTTTACACTTGTTAGACCTAATCCTCATTAGTCTCTGTTGTTCATACTCATTTTGTTGAAGAGGTTGCTTTGAAGTTTTATTCTTCTCCATCAATCTGCTCCAGAAGTGTTAGCTATGCACAGATTTACTTATAAATATCATCATACATTGATATAATTAAGGGAAAAAAACAACATCACAATTTATCATATTGAGCATAATTTGTAAACCAATGATAAAATAAGTGTTACCAAACAATCAAAATATTTTGTGAAAAGCACCAATAATGTCAAATTAGCAATGGAGTTTAAGAAAATATATATTTTAATAAAAAATGGTCACAAAATATTAAACTCATCCAATATCATCATCATCATCCTCCTCTCCATCAACATCGTCGAAGTCTTCTTCACTATCGTTGTCACTGTCTTTATCGTCTTCCATTTCGTTGCCATCAAAAACTTTAGGTTGATTTTGGTCATTGGCATCTATTATTATGTCATCTCTTCTACCATCAAATGGATTAGGAATGTCCTCCATATCTTCATCACCTAATAAGGACACACTATTAAAGGACCTAGAGTCACTTTGTTGTAATGCATCCTCATCTACCTCGTTATTTTCATTCTCAGGGACATCATATTGATGTCGAGAATGGGTCTTAACGACAATCAACCAATGTGGATCAAAACCATCTCTGACATAGAAAACTCGTTCAGCTTGAGACATGAGCACAAATGGCTCACTAGTATTCAACTTACATCTAGTGTTGACACTAACCACACCACCTTTGTCAATCTTAACACCTTTAATTTACCAATCTTATGCACATCCCACCAATCACATTTGAACAAAATCACACGCTTTCCATCTAAATATTGCAGCGAAATTATGTCATTAAGAATCCCATCGTAATCAATATCTTCGGATTTTACAGCTCCCTTCACCATAACTCCCGAATTCTGATTTTTTCTCTTCTTTTCGATGTTGCTAGTATGAAATCTAAAACCATTAGCTAGATATCCACCGAAACATTGGACACCTCTAAAAGGCCCTAAAGCCAAAGTTCTTAAATCTTGCATTACTTGATCCCCATTTTCTTCTGGCAGTGTTGTTACCTAGTAAGGAGAGATTGGGTAAGTCACGTGATAATAAATTAAAGAAGAAAAAAAATCATTACAAGCTAGCATACCCGATCTCTAAACCATTCCGATAAACTTTTGTTGAATCTTCCCTTTTTATATTCACTGTGTACAAAAGTAAGGAAATTATATAAATTAAATTGTATAAGCATCTAGTTATTAAGAGTTGATAGCTCATAGAAATTACTTGAACAAGAAAATTTATACCTAAGATATATTTCCGCTTCATCACAATTTTTCAGCACATACTCTTGAGCTTGTATCAACTCCTCATTGATAAGGTATCTAGCTTTAGCCTTTCCTAAGGGCATACCACATGGAGAAAATATTGATAGTCCCTTAGATACATTATTTTCTCCATCTGCATTCCTCTCTAGTTGATTATATCTTGTCTCCATGTCATTTAAGTACCTTGAACAAAAGAACATGCATTCTTCTATTATATATCCTTCAGCAATAGACCCCTCTGGTCTATTTTTATTCCGCACGTATGACTTAAACTTACGCAAAATCCTATACAATAAAAAGAAGAATATTGTGAATATTTTATTCAAAATAACAAAAAAGTTCATTGAATTAGCAAAGCAAAAAAATACCTTTCAATAGGATACATCCATCGGTAGTGAACCGGTCCAGCTACCTTAGCTTCCTCAGGAAGGTGAACACACAAGTGCACCATCACATCGAAAAAAGAAGGAAGAAAAATCTTTTCCATTTCACACAAGGTGATAGAAATATGATTCTCAAGATCATTCAAGTCCTTCAATTTTAAAGACTTGGAACACAAATTCTTACAAAAATCACTCAATTTAGTAATCACCTCATACACTTTGGGAGATGATACTCCATGAATCGCCAAGGGTTAATAATTCCTCTAGAAGAACATGACATTCATGTGTTTTAAGTTCCCAAATCTTACACTTCTCAGGGTTTATGCACTTAGAGAAGTTAGATGAATACCCATTTGGAACCTTTATATCCTCTAAAAATTTGCACGCCGATATTTTTTGAGTTTTGGACAATGTATAAGGTGCTGCTGGTATATGCCATTTTCCGCCAACTAGCTTTGGGGCAAGATGCTTCATAATATTCACATGCTTCAAATCATGCCTAGCTTTTATGTGATCTTTACTTTTACCTTCAATGTCTAGTAAAGTGCCTAAAATATTATCACATACATTTTTTTCGATATGCATGACATCAAGGTTATGACGAAGCAAGAGGCTACTCCAATAAGGCAAATAAAAAAAATATACTCTTTTTCTTCCAGTTATCTTCTCTCTTTGGAAACTTAAAAGTTTTCCCAAATTTCATTCCTTCAAGATCTTTAACTTGCTCTAATATCTCATTACCTGATAATTTCTTTGGGGGACTTCTTCTTTCAACTTTTCCATTGAAAGTCTTACTATTTCTCCATTTGTGATCTACATGTAGGAAGCATCGATAATCCATATAGCAACATTTTCTACAGTTGGGTAGTCTAGTTGAAAAAGTTTGATTCATACAACGAGGACATGCCTTATAACCCTTTGTAGACCACCCAGATAAGTTTGCATATGCTGGAAAATAATTAATAGTCCATAATAGAGCTGCATGCATATCAAAGTATTCATTTTTTGAAGCATCATAAGTCTTAGCCCCAAATTCCCACAATTTTTTGAGTTCTTCAACTAAAGGTTGCAAATACACGTCCATGTTATTTCCTGGTGCACTCTTACCTGGAATTAACAAAGATAGCATCATATAAGGTTGTTTCATGCACATCCACGGCGGGAGATTATACACGACAATCACTACTGGCCATATACTATAGTCACTTCTTAGACCACCAAAAGGATTAAACCCGTCAGATGCCAAGCCTAATATAACATTACGAGACTCTGAAGCAAATGAAGAATATGACTTGTCAAAATGCTTCCATGCTTTGCTATCAGCTGGGTGTCTAAGAATTTCATCATCATCTCTCTTATCTTTATGCCATCTCATGTCACTAGCAGTTTTAGATGACATAAATAACCTTTGCAACCTTGGTGTTAACGGGAAATAACGCAACACTTTTGGAGAAGCTCTATTACATTTTGTATCACATACACTACAACTTTCAAGGTTAACATTCTCTTTCCAGAACAACATACAATCATTCTCACATGCTTCAATCTTCTCATAATCAAAACCCAAATCAGTAATCATTTTACGTGCTTCATAGTATGTCGATGGCACATTTGCATCTTTAGGTAAAACACTTTTGAACATTTTAAGCATACTTGTGAAAGCTTTATTAGTTATACCTTCCATACATTTGATATGGAACAACTTCAAAATAAATGACAAATTTGAGAAGTCATCACAACCAGAGTATAAACGTTGTTGAGCATCTCTCATCAAACTTTCAAAAGCTCCTACCCCTTTTCTGCCATCATGTTCATCAACATAAGGCTTTCTATGTTCTGGCTGGTTATCAACTTCCTCATCTAGAACATCATATGAACACATTGGCTCATTAGCGTCAAAAATCATTTCAAAAATTTCATCCTGACTCTTATCTCCTATTTCAACTCTATGTCGCTTTTCAGGGGGTTTATATTCACCGTGATAGATCCAACGAACATAACCTCTCACTATTCCATTCAATATTAAATCATCGAAAATCTCTTCCCTAGTCTTGTGTCGACTATTGTTGCATCGATTACATGGGCAAGGGACTTTATTTGCTTCTTCCTCATTTTCACTACAAGTAGGTAAATCAGTAAAAGTGAAGTCTAAAAACTCTTTCACTCCAGTAATGTATAATGTATGAGTCCTATCATCACAACTCATCCATTCTAACCTCTTCTTTATGGGATCAGAAGTATCCATGTCTCAAGAGAAATTTAACTACAAGATAAACAATAAAGTATTTTTAAATAGAAGAACATTTAAAACTATTTTACACACAACATATATATATGAATACTTGGGATATAAATGGGTACTCATAACCAATTTTTTTAAGAAAAAAGCATCAAATTGCTAATATCATGTTTAGCTAGTTGGTAATTAGTGACGTGTAGTGTGTGGTCTGCAGGTCTAGTCTCAAGATCCAAAGTCTGACCATATTATTTTATATTTTTTTAAGTTGGAAAAGGAAATAGAAAAGAAATCAACTGACAATCGTTGTCATTAATATGAGAGATGAAGACAAATAATTTATCTACAGCAAATTTTAGTTGAATATCCCAGTTTAGTGCATTTTCTACTAGTTGAATATTTTAATTGGGTCAATGCGGAAAGTGTGCCAGTATAAATCAAGCAACACCTTCAAGATTAGTGCATCAAAAGTAGATTCCAGCAACAAATAACCAAAGTCTTCGAAATATTTTATTCACAACTAACAAACTGAAACTGATGTAAATGACCCTAATCACAATAATAGCATATCACAATCAAACATACTTGTAGTCCACAAACATAAGCCATGAGTGCTAAACTGCTAATGGTCCTAGCACTCTAGAATGATGAAAAGCACAATACTAATTAATAGTGATATCTTATAATATTGTTAAGGGATAGATCCCAAGTGAAGCACAATCCACGAGAAAAAAGAGACTAACTTGAATCAAACAAAAGCAGGTGAAGTTATGGAGGAAACCAAAGGCTTAAGCAATAAGGAATACCTAAATCAAACCATGAAGGATGCTCCACTTAGCTTTTTCCTTGACTTGATTCCAAGTTCAAGTTAACTTATCAAATTGGCCTTTGTTTGGTAAGAAAATCAAAATCTAAAGAAAAGACAGGAGAGAGAAAGAAATAGTGTCGTATTGGGTGTAATATTTGGTGTGAGTTTGTTGGTTTTATTGAAAAAGATGTCAAACAGGTGGTGGGCTGGTAATGTAGCCATGAGAGGGGTTGAACAATTATCTTCTGACCAAAATAAGGGTGACCTACAACACAATGACAACAACAATAACATCAACAACAATGGTAAACCGAACCCAGAATCGGATGACAATAGGGAGAATAACCCTGAGTCAGAAGACAATCACAAAATAAACTCTGTGATATATCTAGACAAGACTTACCCTGCAATTTCTATTAATTCAAAAGAAAGAACATGATAAAAAAATTGCCAATTTCTATTAATTCAAAATTGGCTCGTATAATCTAACAATTAAAATTGAGTCTTGTACAAAAAAACTTACTCTGCCAATTCTTCTTAGATATCCAATCGCAAATTGAAATCTACGGACATAAGTCGAAGAACACCGCAGCAAATTGAAATCTACGGACAAAATTGGAGAAACTGTGAGCACAATTGCAAATTCAGCAATATCAAAACTGTGAGCACCAGTAGATTCTGAGAAGTACCGAAATTATCAAAGCATATACAATGGATTAGTTCGAAAATCCATCGCCTCAAATGAGTGAGAAAAAAAAAGCCACAGGAAGATGAAGATGAAGATTAGAAAGATTAGTTCGACTGGTAATTAGGGTTTTAGTTTTTTTTTTGTTTTCTTTTTGGGTGAGATGGGAGGAAAAATTAAGACGTGTGAAAGTGTGAGTGCAGTTGACTTATCTATAAGCGAAGGGAGCTTTAATATGGCGGTTTTTATAACTTTTGGCCTAATTTTTTCAAATTTTACTTCGCCACGTAAAAGTTCATGGCAAAATTATATGCTTGCCACAAATATATTAATCCTGTGGCATAATATTTTTTAACAAAATTATTCTCTTGTATAAAAGTATTATTCCCGTGGCAAGGTGCGAATTCGCCACAAATTAAAATTTCTCGTGGCGTAATCCGTGGCGCAAGTATTAAATTGTAGTAGTGCTTCCATCCGTCTTGTGTGGACCCGGTTCACATTAAAAATAGTGTGGACCAGGCCTAGACACGTGCCCCACTACAAACTAGTCACTCCCGCTTTTCAAAATCCGCGCGATTTTCTCTCTCTTCAATAAGATTCTCTCGCTCTAAAATTTTAACAAAAACAGTTGTTCAGAACAAACATACACTATATCATTTTAAAATACACTATATCATGTCAAAATACACTATCATGTCAAACACTATAATGATCGATTATGATAATTTTGTGTAATATACAAATAAACTACACTATAACATTTCAAACTACACTATATCATGTCAAAACACACTATATCATGCAACACTATCATGTCAAAAAACACAGCAAAACACTATCATGTCAAAATACACTATATCATGCCAATATACACTATATTATGCAACACTATCATGCCAAAAAACACAGCAAAACACTATCATGTCAAAATACACTATATCATTTTAAAATACACTACATTATTTCATAATACACTATATCATTTCAAAATACACTATCAGGAGAGAGAAGTTATCAGAGGAGAGAGCCGTTATCAGGAGAGAGAAAAGAGTGGAAGACTGAACGCGGCAAAAACGGAAAGTTGTAATCATTAAAACTCAAGTTGTAATCATTAAAAACCGGGTTCATATTAGTTTTTTAAAAAAATCTTTACTTCATGGATAACAAATATGGCGATCTATGATACAGGTGTACAACTATATAGTTCCTTCTTTTAAATAGTTGTATCCAAAAGTCAATATAGTACCACTATTAAAAACGGAGATAGTATGTTTTTTCAAAGAATTTTGATAATGCTATAATTTGTTTTTTGTTTGTTATATTTCCACTTCCCTCAAAAAGACTTTACAGTTTCGGAGAAATGAAACAAGCGGAGGAAATGATGATCTTTGATGAGCCATCAGATGGGATATGTTGTCTTGTGAAATAGTAGTATAATCTTCCTTGAGTTTGGAATTCCTCATATGGTTGTTTTGTATCTATTGAAGGAGTATTTTTGTTTGTTTGAAGGCATCAATGAAGGGGTATGGAAATAGAGTGTGTTGGATGAAGTTCTTAGAGGAGGTTTCAATTTTTTTCTTAGTCTTTACGGCATACTCCTCTTGGTTTCATGAAGTTTATACATGTTATAGCACTTAAGTTGTTGAAAATTTCTAATTCAACCGTTAATAAAATTCTATGTAGCACTAAGCTTTGTTGTTTTCTGACATAGATAGGTGTATAAACTTTTTGTAACAATTTTTTTTTATAAGTAAACCTTTTATAACATATTACAGCAATACATCTGCATATTGCTAATAAACTCTACAAGACACTAGATAATGAAACCATGGAATTATTAGCCAGAGCACACATACAAGAGAAATAAATTGTGAATACATTGATAGGTCTCCTAATTAATCAACTAAATAAAATTAGCTCGCAAGACATTACTTGGTAATACCTGAACCCTACTATCCTGGAAAAAAAAACAATCAACGGGTAAATCATTATTTCTTAGGAGGAAGGGGAGCACTAGCTTCCCCGCCGATCCCTAGAGAAGGCAAGAAAGGTGGGTATGGATTAACACCCCGTCGATACCATCACTACCCACCGGTGGAGAGGGAATGGGAAGAGGGAACAGAATACCACCTCCACCAATAATGGGAGGAAAGGGAATCGGAAAAGGAAACAAAAGTAGAAATGGGAAAATATTGTTGTCAACGTTACTACCACTAGAACATAACTTCTTAAATAGAGGAATCATAAACAAGTTTTGATCGAAAACGTGTGGGTACACTCCCCTCTAAGGCCTTGCAACATGGTACACTTAGCTTTGTAGGGTTGGTCCAGAAACTAGTGAAACACACTCCTATACTTTTTTTTTTTAAAAGGTAAGAAAAGAACATTAGGCTACCCTCCTCGCGAGGGGAATACCTAATGTGTCGGATACAAGAATGGAAGTAAGAGAAGAGTTATTACAAGGAGAAATATCGAAACTAGACATTACTAAATGCCCTACATTGGCTATCCAATCAGCAGCACGATTTGCTTCCCTGAACACATGTCTGACTTGGCACGAGGCAAATTGAGTGAGCATCAGCTTACAATCAGCAATAATATTAGCAATCTTCCATGGAGTAGAACAAAGATTATTAATGGCGTTGATGACCAAGAGGTTATCCCCTTCAATGATTATGTTGTGAATACCCGAATGCAAAGCGATCTTGATACCTTGATGTAGGGCGGTGGCTTCGGCAATGAGAACAGAAGAGTGGCCAAGATTGAAGGCTTTGGCGTGCAGAAGCTGGCCTTCATGATTACGGATGAGGACACCAGCAGCTGCCTCCAAACCACGAACCGAACCATCGAAGTTTAACTTGAAGAATGAGTGAGGTGGAGGATCCCAGGCTACAAGAGTAGCCGAGGGAAGGGGGTTAGGGGAAGGGGGTGGTGCTCCTTTAAGAGGAGAGCCAATAGCCTGACAAGTATCAACTTGTAAGCGGCACTGCCATTCCTCATGAGCAAATTTAGCTCGGTGAATGACACGCTGGGGGCACCACTTTTCATTGTTGAAAATAATAGAATTTCTCTCTTTCCAAATGCTCCAGAAAAGAAAGATGCATTTCGGCAAGGAATGCTTACCTTTGAAATCTTGTAAGAAGTCTAAAGTGGAATGGAAGGACATTGGCGGGGAACACCAAGAAGTAATCCCCGCAAGTTGCCAAATACTTTGGGAATTTGGGCAATGGAAAAACAGATGGTCAATATTTTCAGGTTGTGAATTACAACGAGGACAAAGATTCGTTGGCAACATTTTTCTACTAAACATAGTAGCTCTCACAGCAAGGCTATCGTGGCAAATTTGCCAAATAAAAAGTTGTAATTTGGGAGGAATATCCAGCTTCCAAATCCATTGAAAAGGCCACGGAGGTCTTTTAGGCAAATCATGAGCTTACCAAGTAGCAGATTTTACTGAAAATTCACCACTTGAAGTAGGTACCCAGATTGGAACATCAGGGATGTCATTGATTGGAAGGGGAATGCCTTTGATTTTGACAAGGAGGTGATGAGGCAAAATGGGAGCTAATTTGTTAATATCCCAAGTATGGTCTGTTGTGATGAAATGGGCTACTTTCAGCTCTAGATCGATATTACTCCGATCTATTTTGAGTATATCACATAAATTATCCTGGCATAACCAGTTGTCAAGCCAAAAGAGAATTGAATGACCATTTCCGACTTTTCATCTAATGCCTTTCCTAAGAAGGTCACGTTGTGCTAGGATCTTTTTTCAGATATGAGAATCATTGGTTTTAGGAGAATACTCAAAGAAGGACTTATTTGATAGATATTTTTCTTTGATAAGGGTTGCCCAAAAGGTTTGTTTTTGAGATAGCAAATTCCAACCAAGCTTAGCTAAGAAAGCTTTATTGAGCGGTAAAGTTCGTCTTAGTCCTAGGCCACCTTGAGACTTAGGAGAACAAATGGTAGTCCATGCTATAAGCGGGGTGCTATTTTTATCTTTGTTTTGACGCCAGAAAAACTGACGATGCATTGAGTCGATAGTTTTGCAGATATCAGAGGGGATGAGAGTTGAGGAGCAAATATAAGTTGGAAGAGCTTCCAGATTAGACTGAATCAGGGTATGACGACCAGCTTTTGAGAGAAAGCCAGATTCCCAATGTTGAATCCTCTGGAGAGAATTAGCCAGGATATGACTATAATCACTTTTTGTGGGATAATAGGAGCTAAAAAAGACTCCTAAATACCTACCAAGGCAAGACTTGGGGGTCATATTGAAGTAGCCAGCAAGAGACGCTTTTCTAGCATTTGGGATGTTCTTTGACAGGACCAAAGCTGATTTGTGAAAGTTCACCAGTTGACCAGACATGAGGCAGAAATCATCAAGGATACTTTTGAGCTTGTTGCAAGCTGTAGATGTAGCTTTGCAGAACACCAGACTATCATCGGCAAACATTAAACAAGGGATTTGGGAACCCCTCGGACAAATCTTAAAGCCCAAACCTGATTTAGGTTTGGCACTCTCACTAACTAACTTTTGTATGAGAACATCCATACAAAGAATAAACAGATACGGAGAAAGAGGATCTCCTTGACGGAGACCTCTTGAAGGCTTGAACCAGTCTGTGGTGCTACCATTAACTTTAAGGGAGTAAGAGACTGTAGTAACACATTGTTTTACCCATTGAATCCATTTGGATGGAAAGCCCAATTGGATTAACGTTTGCCATAAAAAATCCCATTCAATGCGATCATAAGCTTTTTCCATATCGAGTTTAAGCGCACACCATCCTACTTTACTAGTGGACTTTTGGAAGGAGTTCAGAATCTCCTGAACAATAAGGATATTATCATGAATTGATCTGTCGGGTGTGAAAGCGTTTTGTAGCGGGCTAATATTTGTTTTGAGAATAGGACATAATCTTTGAACAAGTAGTTTAGAAATGGCTTTATAAATTGTATTAATTAAGCTTATTGGCCGAAAATGGTTAGGCGTTTCCGGAGTGCTTATTTTGGGGATAAGTGTAATGATCGTATGATTTAAAGACGGAGGTAAACAACCATGGTAAAAGAAACCATGAATAGCAAGACAGATTTGAGGGCCCACAATTGGCCAATAAGCTTGAAAATTTTTTGCTCCAAATCCATCAGATCCTGGTGCTTTATGAGGATTCATCTCAAAAAAGACTGATTTAATGTCTTCATCCGTAAAAGGAGCTATGAGGTTAGCTGCATCTTCATCGGTGACAAAAGGATTGATAAAGGAGAGATCAAACTCCCGGCTTGAGATGGAAGAAGAAGTAAATCGTTCTTTAAAAGAATCAGTGAGAAGAGAATTAATGCCAGATGGCGAATCAACCCATTGATTAAGATCATTCTTTAGACGAAAGATGGTAGTGTTGACAGTTCTTTTTCGCATTTTGTTGTGGAAAAATCGTGAATTACGATCTCCTTGAGTAAGCCACTGTTTGCGACTAAACTTGCCCCAATCGTGAAACACACTCCTATACTTGCAACGGATTTAGTGCATTCTAATCTTGGGAGTCTTTTGGAGTAGATATACTAGCATATCCTATTTGAAATAACAAAGTTATACATGAAAAAAGAACCAAGTGTTAGGAATTGAACCCCTCCCCCCTTAAATCCCAAGCAAAATGCTTGGGGTAGGAATTGAATCCTAAACTTTGTTAGAAAAGATGGAAAAACTCACCACATGAGCCAACCCCAATTCCTATATCGCATGGAAACTACCTCTTTTATAAGTTCTCTAAAGGATCAAATCATTCTTTTTTGGGTTAAATACTCTCTAGTGAGTCAATGGAAGTATCGTATTACACGTACATATACCTTAAACTTCCAAAAGAAAAATTGTTCATGTGCATGAACGACTCAAGTGCATAATTTATCTATCTCTCATATAACTACTAGCCAAATCCCTTCTTTGTTCTTAAAAATCTACTAGAGAATATTCATACAAAACTTACAAAAAGGAAAAATTCTGGTTATAAGTTCATACATCAAAATTTTAGGGTTCAACCATAGAAATCATATGATATTGATAACCATTCAAAATATTCAAATAACGCATGCACCACTATCACTATATAGTCAGCTAAGCAATGTAGGGAGAAACAAATTAGCTAGAACAAAATAAAATTCACTAATCGAAATACTAATCCATTAATAAGATCACTTGCTATTCCAAAGTACTACACCAATCCATTCATTAAATTAACTAGCTAAAGCTTAAAGCAAGCACAATTCATCAAAAATGGCCTAATTAAATAATACTCCATACTTAGCAATACTTTCAGTTCCCTAACCTCCTCGGTGAAGCAACCTCCTCAATCCACTTTTTAACTAATTCCATCAACCATGGTGCAGCAAACTTCGCAGCATTTGCTATGGGGGGTCCCACAACCGGTATCAGCTGAACTAATTCTGCTACCAACATTATCCCGGATGCCATTACAAAAGACCAAAAGCTCATTTTTGCCAATTTTTGGTGCTACTTTTTTGTTCTTTTAAACTCTAGGATCGTAGTACTACTAGTAAAAACTTTGATTGTTAAGAAGATGAACTCATGCATATGAAATGTGTGTGTGTATCAGTGTATATACAAGGAATGTGGAGTTTACGGGGTTTTCTATGGTATAGTAATTTCGAGTTTCTAGAGATAAGAATAATGGATCAACTACCCTTGCTTCTAGGAAGTTGCACAAGGTTTTATTGCTCGACTATTGCACTTATCTAAATTAAAGTCTACCAATTTAATTGCAGCTTTTGAAATATTACCGCTCTAATTTTCTCCTTTAAAAAAAAGAAGTTATGTAGTAATATCAATATGGACATAATGTGCGAGTGTACAAATACTTAGATAGACAAGTAGTAATGAGGTCTTTACAATTTTGCATTTGGTTCAAATTTTATTTTTCATAAAAGGTGAGTAAAATGTATACATACATTTTAATAGTAACACATACATCCAGTGTATGTGTGGCTCACATACACCGAGTGTATGTGTATCATCTCTCGTAAAAGTAGGATAACAGTTAAAACACTACTCTCGAGGATACTTTTAGAATGAGTACAATAATAGATTACCATATGCAAATAAGCTAGGTGTCCAACATCTGTCATTCCCTAATCAACAGTCTGCTTTGCTTCTCTTAATATATGTCTAGGTTCGCAACATACAAACCTTTGTAAGAGCACAAATGTCGTTAGTGATGCTGGCTAAATCGGGGACCACTACTTCTCTAATATCGGGTTAATATCTATTCAAAACATTGTCTTTAATTTGAATTTTATCGACCTCTCTCTTCGGCCAGATGAGTACCATTATAAAGTTTATAGACCTCTACAATGAACAATTTAGTTTATTGGAGAACGTAAATGTGTGCTTTGAGAATGTCAGACCATGACAGCTTCCATCGAGTTTGATTTGACCAAACCATTGAAGTTTAGTTTGATAGAATTTTTTTTTTTATGCTTAAAGAGAGGAAACCTCAGGAAAACAAAGAAATAAATAAAACTAATACAACAAAAAACTAGGGGATAAAACATGGCATAGCCACTCCTTTTTTATTGATAATTTGAATTTGGATTTATTGCTGAATCGTTGAGGCTACAAAGGTATGACAATAGCATTAGTACTATCATCTGATTCTAGTACAAGATCATTTCTAATAAATATGAAAAGCCTCACTAATTACAATTCAGAGCCATGCAACGAAATCATCCAATCTCCTGAGACCTTGTTTAGCTAAGGAGTCAGCAACAACATTCGACTCCCTTCCTTTGTAGATGAGAGAAACCCTTGCTTTAGATTGGAGAATCCCTCGGATGAAGTTAATGAAGAAGGAAAGATTCCAAGGACCATAGTTTTCTCCTGTGCACCATTTAACAGCATTAAATGAATCTGATTCAATGATCAGATCAACGTGATTTATGAGATTAGATGCTAAGGAGATCTTTAGAGCTCGATGAATGGCAAGGACTTCGGCATGGTTGATCTCCATGAGAGGGATAGGACTTGAAAACAAGCATTTGAAATTTCCGAATTCATCACGTAGGACTCCCCCAATGGCCGATTTTGAAATAGCCATGTTTAGAGATGCGTCAACATTCCATTTCAAGGATTGCGAAGGAGGTGGAATCCACATATTATTTGCTTGCAATAGAGGTTGAGATATGGTAGCTTGGGGCCTACCTTCCCATTTGAGGCAATGTGGGTTGCGGATGACTTCGTTAGGGTTGTATGGGAATTTGACATCCCAACTCTTCATCCACCAGCAGAGACGCAACAATATTAAGGTTTGAACCCCTTGAACCGTATTGCAGTTTTGATCAAAACACCGTGCATTTCTTTCTTTCCAGATCGACCATACCATGATGATGAAAGCTGATTTCCATATCTTTTTAAAGAAATTGCCATGAGGAGGGTGAGACCATTGAATAAATGCTTCACTTAGAGAAGATGGGAGTACCCAGTTGAGATTCCCTGAGACCTAACCACCAAGTCCATATCGATGGGAGAAGTAACAATGGAGGAAGAGATGGTTTCCATCTTCTTGATTCCGATTGCACAAGACACAGGAAGCATCCAATTGAGAAAGTACTCCAATGCGCACAAGCTTCTCTTTGGTATTTAATTTACCAAGAAGTGCCAACCATAAGAAGATCTCTACACGATACAGAACAAGATTCTTCCACAAACCTTTAATCACATTCTCATTGTATGATTGAGGAGGGTGCGATAATTCCATTGAGATGGATTTAGTTGTGAATAAACCCGATGAACTCGGGGTCCAGATCAAAGAATCATGGTCAGATGGTGATAGGTGAACTTCATGAAGGATGAGATGAAGGTTCTGTAATTCACATTCATCTTGAGGACGAAGGGCACGCAACCAAGAAAGGCATCACTTCCAATTCAATCCATCCCAGATTCCACATGTAGCGATTGTTGCGTTTTTGCAGGGATTCAATTTAAAGAGTCTAGGACATACCATTTTAATGGTTCGCTCCCAACCCAAAGGTCGTGCCAGAATAAGGTGGATGAGCCATCACCTACTCGTTTCCTTATGTGAGTTTTGATGAAAGAATGGGCTTGAGGGTGGTTCAAAATTACTGAACAGATTGATTTCCAAGGCCCACCTGAATTTGGAATTTTGATGTCTCTCGCCGTGAAAACATTGTCATATGCATACTTTTCTTGAATTGCCATTCGCCATAAGGATTGGGGCTCTGTAAGATATCTCCATAGCCACTTGAACAAGAGCCCAATATTCCTCAGATGAAGATTACCCAATCCAAGACCCCCCAAAGATTTAGGGAGTTCAATCAGGTCCCAAGAAATAGGAGAGATGAACTTTGTATTTTCAGTCGATCCTCGCCAAAGAAATTGGCGTTGAATTTTTGCGATGATTCCGATCACCCCTTTTGGTATAGGGAACAATGACATGTAGTATAGTGGGAGATTAGAGAGTGAGGCCTTGATTAAGGTAACTCTACCCCCTAGTGACAAGAGATTTCCCTTCCAAGAGGAGAGTTTCTTCTCCATTCGTTCAATTATAGGGTTCCACATTGCTTTCCGAGATATATTGAATCAACTCCTACTACATCCTCAAATAAGATTCTACCTAAATTTAAAGGGGGACTTGAATCAACTCGACAGGGTTGTTCTGGTTAACTCCTTGATTTGCTAACCAATCTGCAGCTCTATTACCTTCTCTATAACAATAGATTACCTTCACCTCCCAATCTGGCGAGTTTATATTCTTTCTGCATTGTTCTATAGCATGCGAGCACTCTCCTCCATACTGTTCAGTTCCATTCAAAGCCCATACTACTACTTAATTATCCATCTGGATTTGTAACTTCTTTATGTTCATTCTTCTTGCCATCTCAATCCCAAAATCCACTGCTCTAACTTCAGCCATAAAAGCACGACAAGAGCCTATGTTAATGGAAAAGGCATAGTTTGATAGAATTTGGAGGTAAATGTTCCCATACTTAGAGACTGAAGTTTGTACATTAGGTA